>JANFOE010001869.1:0-251934 GCA_025667525.1 Glebionis coronaria | reverse complement strand
TTAATGCGGTTATTTTTATATTGCGATACAGTTTACTGGGTTTTTAATGCAGTTATTTGGTTGCTTAATATTGTTGTTTTAAAACGCACTTTGTTTTAAAGTATAGTTATTTAGTTGTTCAATGCAGTTTTTTTATATTGTGATGCAACTCATGTTTCAAAATGCCAAGTTTAATCTAGTAGAACAGATTCACATTTTAGTTGTCAAAAAGTTTATGTTTGTGTGTGTGTGTGTGTGTTTATGTGCTATTACTCCAGTTGTTGTAATAAAATGATGCAATGGGGAATAGAGTGTGACGTATGAGTCTGGGTTCATTTACTCACAGATCTTTTAGTTCTCGAAAAATGTATTTTTCCATGTTTATGTGCTATTAATGCAGTTGGTCTAATGGAGTAATGAAATTGATATAATGAAGTAATGCAGGTAGTCTAATGAAGTAATACAACATACACTTGTCCATGGTATTTAATGTTAGGTTACATTAGTATGCTTGTAGTGTGTTTGACATGTCGAAAAGTGTTTGTTTTTTAGTAAAAAGATTATGCATTTGATCTGATGAAGTGATGTACTAGGTTATGTTTTGTGACAAAGAATGTTCGACGAAGATACTTATGTCTTCATTATGTGAATATGTAGTTGAATTGTTAAGTAAGAGATTAGATGATTAGTTCATTTGTTACTGAATTAGAGTGTTATAATTACTGCATTAGAGTGTTATAATTACTGCATGGATGTTGGGTTCATTTACGTGCAGGGGCGGACTCAAGATATTTAAAAAAAACAATACTTTTAGAAAAAATCGCACTTCATAACCTCAAATCGGGTGTGGCCCGTGCCACACCCGGCTCTCATGTAGGTCAGCCCCTATTTACCCGCAGATCTTTTAGTTCTCAATAAATGTATCTTGGTGTGTCTATGTGCTATTAATGCAACATTGATGGTTCCCTTAGCAATCTGTTCACTAGTTGTATTGGTGTATGGACTAACTGTTTCACTTATGGATTGAATTATGTTCGGGTAGTAGGACTTTGGATATAGATAATGATTGTTCAACAAATCATTATGACGTTGGGGTTTATTCATGTATGGGCTATTTGAATTATGATTGGAGATGGTATGTTTCCTATATTTTTAAAGTTGTAATTTTGTTTGCGCCAATAATTTTGCTACTCTAATTCTTATGAATAATGATGATAGGAATTTCGATGATATCATATTCTTTCGAAATTTCTATTAGAGCTATAATTTTGTTTGCTGCAATCGGTTTGATGATTCTTGTGTTGCATACAATTGTGTTTGGCCGCTTTGTAACAAAACCTTCAATATGGATACTGACAATGCCGCTAAATCTTGGATGTTCAACTAGAGGTTTACTGCATCAAAATTATACTTTACTACATTGTTGTGTTGATCTTGGATGTTCAGTTGCAGGTTTACTGCATCAAAGTTATACTTTACTACATTACTGTTTCGATCTTAGATGTTTAGCTAGAGGTTTACTGCATCAAAATTATAATTTACTGCATCAATGTTTTAATCTTGGATGTTCAACGGGAGGTATACTACATAAAAGTTATACTAGATTGCATCATTGTTTTTATCTTGGATATTTAGCTGGAGGTTTACTACATCAAAGTTATACTTTACTATTTTGATCTTAGATGTTCGGTTCAAGGTTTACGACATCAAAAGTATACTTCACTGCATCATTGTTTTGATCTTGGATGTTCAATGGGAGGTTTACTACATCAAAGTTATACTAAACTGCATCATTTTTTGATATTGGATGTTCAGTAGGAGGTTACTTCATCAAAGTTATACTTTACAGTATCATTCTTTTTTTATCTTGGATGTTCAATTGGAGATTTACTGAATCAAACTTGTATTTGCATCACTTTATTGATTTAATAACCACAAGTGTATACAATGTTAATGATTTTTGCCTCATTTCATGACTTATTATCATGGAAAGTATATGTACAACTAACCCATTTGGTACAAACAAACAAAGTGGGAACTTCATAAATTAACATAGAAGAAACTGTCTTTATAATGGATGGTGAAGTTGTAGATTTTTTGCACACATTCTCCCTGGAACATGGTGTGGATCTCGTGGTACTTGGTGAACCTGAAGATCTTCAATCCGAATGCTCGTAATAAAAGAATTTAAACTCTCAGTATGTGATAAATTTAGATTGAGATAAGATTTGTTAAACAATGTTACTGCATCACATTGAATATTTTACTGCATCAAAATGTAAACTTTACTTCATTGTATTGTATATATTATTGCATCAAATGTATATTCCAAATCACAATGTATAAATCACAGTATCTATTACATAAATGTTACTGACTACATCATAATGCATTAATCGGCAACAAGTAAATCTAACATTGGCTTTTTTCTAGATGTTCTCCTAGTCAACACCAGTTTCTCGTAAATTTATTACTCTTATGCAGTAACTGTTAGAATCCTCCATCTGCATCTCATAATCAGTCACCACAAGAAGAATCCACCATCTAAAATAGTAAAGCATTATCACACAATATAAACAAAATAAAATTAACCTTCAGAATCAAATATATTTACGTTTCTAGAAATTAAGACTAATACTCAGAAAAACCACCATCACATGTAACTAATTCTAAAAATATAAGCTTGTGATTCTAATTTGCAGCTAATATAACTTGCTTTTGAGTTTTTTACGATTTCCTTTACGTGAATTCAAACTCTTTCATCTTTTGTGCACGAGACCAATTCCTAAAAGAGTCCTCTAAGCTCTTATAGACACGCTTAATATATTTTTTAACACGCTTAATATTGTTTCAATAGCAGAACCAAACCAATCCTCTTAAAAGAAACCTTCTAAACCACGAGAAAAAAAATAGCAAAATTAAAAAAACAACCAGTGCTTCCTTTATCCAACCCACCAGCAACGTTAAACTCACTACAACAAGATGACACATCAGACCCATCACATGTAACAACAAGTCCGTTGTAAGCTCGCTACAAATCCGCTGCAAGTCCGCTGCAAGTTTGCTGCAAGTCTGCTACAAGCTCGCCGCAAGCCTGCTGCAAGCTCACTGCAAGCACGTTGCATGTCTGCTGCAAGCTCGCTTCAAGCCTGCGTCAAGCACGTTGCATGCCTGTTTCAAGCTCACTGCAAGCCTGCTGCAATATCGTTGCAAGCCTGCTGCAAGCCCACTGCAAATCTGCTGCAAGCTCACTGCAAGTAAGTATACGAATACACATGTACGGGATGTTGCACATACTCATTTTTAAACTAAATGGGGCTTAGAGATACATGGTAATGCAAATATTAGAGGAAATTACAACAGAAAATGAAAATAAACATTAATTGAGCAAACATATTAACAAACAAACAAATACTGTATAAAACATTTTTCCACATAAGAATCAAAGCTTAAAAGTTGACGCATCATAGTGTAATGTCATCACAGTAAAAAACTATTACACGAACATTTTAACAAACACTTTGTGTGCAACCTTCCTAAAAACGTTTTTTAATCTCTTTTTTCTTATATTTTGTTCTAAATTCAGATTATATACATGATAGATAGATTGTGAATCAAACTTCCAATATAAAAATAATAGATCAACATAAAGTAAATTAACAAAAAAAGGTTCAAAAACAAAATGTTAGAATACGTTTTTAACGTATATTAGAAGTATCGGTCACTCCACGTTATTATTAAATGTTAAATAGCTCGTAGTTGAATATTATGTTACTTTGTTAGTAAACCCGGCCCATGGGCTTGTCATGGGTCGGAGGCCCAAGTCCATTAAGGACTTGGGTATATAAACCCCTTTCTACCATGGAAAGGGGTGTTGGTTGTTTAACTTTTTGATTAATAAAACACACATTTTCTCTCACTTTCTCTCACTACTTTCTCTCTCTAGAAACATCAACCCACCTTATTGATTCACAAGATTATCACAAATCTACAATTGGTATCAAGAGCCATGGGGTGATTTAAGGTAATGATTTGTGTTGCTTTTTAGTTTTTGATTGTATTAGTGTTTTTAGGAAAATCTATCTTGAATCTTGAAGTTTTTGGAGATTTTGTTGTTGGGATTAGTAGATAAGTATTGGGTTTTACTTATTTTGGTTGAAATCACAAAACTTTTCGTGTAATTTGGTAAAAAATCTGGGTTTGTTCTTGATATTCATACGACTGTTCATACACGAAATAGTTTTTCCAGTTTATTCCGGATAAACAATTATTCCGGATATACAAGTTATTCCGGATAAACAAATATTCTGGATAAACGGATTATTCCGAATCAACTTATTCCGAATCAACTTATTCCGAACCAACAAGTTTTTTCCGGATAAACAAGTTATTCCGGATAAAGAAATATTCCGAACGAAGCAGTTATTCCGGATCAGTGATATTCCGAACCAAGTATTCCGAGTCAATCTTTTCCGAATCAACAACATTCTGAATCAAGGCATTCCAAATCAAGCTTTTCGAATCAACACTTATTCTGGATCAGAGATATTCTGAACCAAGGTATTCCGAACCAAGCTTATTCCGAATCAAGAGATTTTTTTTCTGAATCAAGGTAATTATTCCGAACCAAGGTCTTTTTCCACATAAAGGTAGTTTTATTCCGAATCGACTTAATTATTCCGAGTCAAGGGATATTATTCCGAACCAAGGGATATTTTACTAGTTTTTTCGACGATTTTTAGAGGATTTAATCTTGGTTTCTTACACACGTTTTACTTCTACAACACAACACAACTCACAACCTTACTTCACTGCTCGATCAACCGATAATCTTTGATTCTTTAAAGTGATCAAAATGAATCCGAGTTCATTAATGCCTCAAATGACATCACTTACGGATATTTCCGTCATAACGGGAACGGATAATCGCCCTCCAATGCTCATTAAAGAAGTCTTTGAAGCATGGCAAGGTCGTATGATGTCATACATTAAGGGAAAACCGACATATAGGAGGCTTATGGTCAAGTCAATTCTAAATGGTCCACTTGATTATGGTACCATCATTGTTAACAATGTGACTCGACCACGGGAGTTTGAAGAACTTACGCCAGCTCAACAACTTATTGCCGATGCATATGAAAAGGCTCTTCAAACCATTCTCCAAGCTCTTCCACATGACATCTATCGAATGGTAAGTCAATATACGGTCGCAAAGGAGTTATGGGAACGTCTACAGGTTTTGCTACAAGGTACGTCTCTTACTAAACAGGAACGCGAATGTCAGTTGTATGACCTGTTTGATAGGTTCACATACAGTCCCGGGGAAACGCTTCACGACTACTACTTCAGATTCACTACTCTCATGAATGATTTGAATGTGTACAATCTCGTGATTGATCTATTCCAGGTTAACACCAAGTTTTTGAATACTTTACCTTAAGCTGAATGGGGTAAGTATATTACTGATGTTAAGTTAACTAGGGATTTGCATAAGTCCAATTTGGATCAACTCTATGCTTTTCTCCAACAGCATGAGAAACACGTGATCATGCACCGTATGCCTCGAGGTATGTACCCTGAACCTTTAGCTTTGATGGCAAATCAACCAAGCTTGTCATATAACAACACTCCTTATATCATAGGACACCAAGCTTATCATCCATCTCCGTACATGACTCCAAGCTTCCCCCAATATTCGATTCTACCTCAACCACCTACCTCACATCAGCAACAATATTGGTTTAATGCACCTTTGTCTCAGAGAGAACCACAAGCATCACAATATGCTCCACAATCTCACCCATATTCACCAGCAAGCATCGCACCCTATGCTCAGTCATCATACTCGCCATATCAAGAAAATGCAGCATATCCACCAAGCTATTCTGACCATACAAGTACTCCTTCTAGTGCGTATGCCGCTCAACAAGACCAAGCAATGTATTGTGATAATGATGAGGTTCCCATTCCTGAATTCAAACAAGGAACTGACCTAACTGAAGTGTTAGCTACCATGTCTACTTACCTCACAAGGACATTGAGCAAACGAGGATTTAGAGGACCAGCTCCTACTAACAATCAGCTGAGGAACTCATCTAATTCTCGACAACAAGCTACCATTGAGAATGGCAGAGTAATGGTTCAACCTATTCAACCTTATCAGGGGAGATCCACTACATCAACCACCAATGCACGCACGGTCAATCCTGCTCCAATGGTCAACACTGCTCCAATGGTTACTGCTCCACGGGCTAATTCCACAGGTAATTTGAGAATGATAACATGCTACAACTGTAAGGAAGAAGGTCACATGTCTAGGGATTGCACAAAACCCAAGAGGAGAAGGGATGGTCAATGGTTTGCAGAGAAGATTTATTTGGTGAACGCTCAGGCACAAGGACAGGAACTTGATGAAGAGGAGCTAGCATTTCTTGCTGATCCAGGGATTGCGGAACAAGAAGTTCTCACTACACAGAATGCAGCATACCAAGCAGATGATCTGGATGCTTACGATTCAGATTGTGATGATCTTCAATCTGCTCAGGCAGCTCTTATGGAAACTATCTCTAGCTTTGGGTCAGATCAAATATCTGAGGTACTTACTAATACCACTGATACTAGTATTCAACCACATCAAGTTGGGCAAGAGGGTGCTGATCCGAATGAGTCTTCGGTGGTGAGTCTTTCAAATGAGGAGACAATCAATGATAGCAATATCAATGCAAGTCCCCAGACTTTGAGTGAATCACAACCGGGAGTCATTTCGCATATGCATATTCCTGCTCAACAAGATTTGTTCATGGTTCCTGCAAAGTTACTTAGCCAAATGAATACTGCACTTTTAGAAACCCTAGCTACAAATAAGAATCTGTCGGCTGAGCTTGCCTTGTGCAACAAAAAAGTTCAAACTTTGGAATGAGTTCCTTCGTCCAATGTTCTAACAAATCCCGAATATGATCATTTTCGAAACAAAAAAATGGGTCATTTGCAAGAAGTTGAAACCTTAAGAGCAAATCTTTCCAACGAACTTAAAGAAAAAGAGTTAGTGGTTACTAATTTTCACTAACTTCAAACGGATTTTGAATTACTCGAGTCTAAAAAGAATGAAATGGAAATTAATGCGGCTAATAGTATTAAAAGTTTAGATTATTTGCTTTTAAGACAATACGCTGCCTCTCAACTAGTGCACTTATTTGACTCATCGTTTAGAGATTTTAACTTATCACGTCAAAGAGACCTTCCCCCTAACCCACGGTATGCAAGACAAGCTTTTATCCATAATCCAAGACTTTATGATGCAACCAAATTAGGATTGGTCTTAGATCCGATTGTTATTTTCGAGGATCGCAAGAATAAGGCTCTAGTTGATGAGAATCGGTCATACAACTTTGCAAAATATCCTTAGTGTGATTATTTTAAAATGAATAAGGAGTTTACAAAAAAGGACTTTAGAATTCCCTTCCATATGGATAAAGATCTCATCACAACACCAACCTACATGTTAAATGAAGAAAACCCTAGTACACTTCCTACACTTGTCAAAATGGAAGGACCTAAGGAAATTCCAAAGGATCTTCCACCTGTTAGCACTGTATGGATAAACTTGCAAGAGATTAATCAATACTTTGCTAGTTTTGACAAGGTCATCCGGGAATGTACGACTTCAAATGGTCTAAACGCTGGAGAATGGGCTTTCGAACACATGAACGAGGTGTTTAAGAATGAGATCAACCCTTTTGTCGAAAATATAAAAGGAAGTTTTGCATCTCTTTCGGAAAATCTCGATTTTGAAATTAAAGAAGTTCAAAAAGTGTTTTATGAAATGGACACCGCTTACGAACTACAATTAATTGAAAAGGAAAAGATTTTATCCGAATATGACCGATTCTTGTCCCAAGTAATATCGTGTGATGTGCTTACTACTGTGAATGTTAATTACTCGAATGAGCTTACATCCGCTATGAATAAGTGTGATGCTGTGAATATATGTGATGATGTGCATGATCTCTCTGTAAATATTGCTGAGACTTTAAATGACGTAGATAATCATTCTTGTCACGAGTCTAACGCTGAATTTTTAAAGCTTCAAGATTCTTACAATTTACTTGCAAAACGTTTTAATCAACTTGAACAACATTGTATATCTTTAGAATTAAAACACCAAACTCGGAATGAGGATCTTTTGGTAACAAATGGTTGTGAAAACAGTGTTGAGACGAGTGACAAGATGATTGAGATAGTTAAGGCATTAGAGGAAGAGATTATGAGATTAAAGAGAGACTTATCATCGAACGAAACACTAAATTTGGAACTAGAGGCTGCAGAGTCTAAAAACCAGTACTTAGAAACTAGACTTTCATCTATTCTAGGGGAGATGGAACGTGCAAGACAGGGAATGTCCACTCTTTATGGTTCACTAGAAGAACGCTTCGCTTTTAATGCGGCACAGCAACAATCTTAGTTGAACAATTGAACCAAAAGTGTGAGGAAATCTCTGACTTAAAATCCAGCTCATTGACAAAAACATGGTTGAAATGTGTATAGTTGAAGTTCGTTTTTCTCAGTTCTTAACAAATTGAAAGTCCTAACAAGATCGGGTTTTTAATTGTTTTTTGGTTGGTAATGTTTTTTGGATATTCTGTTGCTAATTCAAACAAAGCCTTGCTAAAATGAAAAATATCATCTACTTATATGTAAAACAAAGTGCAAATACCAAGTTTTTATTCAATTAAAATGCTAAAAGTAAATTCCACAAACTATAAGGATTGAAAATGTAAATTCTATGGAATATAAATGCCAAAAATGTAAAGCCAAAAAGTCTAAGGACTAAATGTGTAAATTCAGTAAACAATATGGACTGAAAATGAAAACTTGTCAAACCATTTAACTAAATTCCAACTAACTAGAAACTAACTAACTAAATTTGAACAAATCTGAAAATGTAAGGACTAATTACTTGAAAACCCTAAAAAGTAGAAAGATTATCCTAGTTTTAAAACTGAATAATACTACAAGGACCAAAATGCAATTTTCAAAAGCTTTTCAACAAAAACGGGTTCTCAACTTCAATAAGCTCGTTTGAGCTTATTTCTCAACCAAATTTGATCAAACAATTGCAAACGACTTAAAATCAACTTTTAGCTAGACCTATCCAAGGAATTTGGCTGAAAGTAACTAAAACTCTGATAAGCTGAATTCAATAAGCACAAAATAAGCTACCAATTAAGCTAGACTTGCACAACTAGATTTTAATGATGAAAATGATTAAACAGCTCAAAAGAAAGACGAGAAATCAAGTCTCAATGAAAATGATCAAGTAATAAGCCCTGAATCTGAAAATAAGCCAAAATTGTGCTTATGTTGACTTTCGTTGACCAGAATTTTCAAAAGCTCAAAATCTCAAAATCTATCCAGGAACACTTTTGGAATAAAAATGTGAAAGAAAATTAACTAGTTATTGAAGTAGAAAATGAGATATGAGAAATCAGTTTGGAATTCACTATAGGGAATTGCATTTGCTCTTGATCTTAAACTTTGGCTTATTACAAACTCAATTCTTGATACTGTACAGTTTCCTTATACACACTCAAACTTCATATATTGACTGAAAGATGAGGACTGGTTTGGAATGATTTCATCAAGTAACAAAGAAATGCCAGTCAAATCAAAATCACAACTTTCTGAAAATATGCTTGAATAAAACTGACCCAAACCTTTTTAATGACCAATTGCCTTTTTGACCAAAATTTTGACTAGTAAGTGACTGAAATCTATTTGTTATGACTTGTTGACTTGAAATGAACAAAATTTTGCCAAAAACTAATACTTGAAAATCAATTACAAGCTAATGCCAAACACCACTTTCCTGATATATTTGAAACTTTTATGAAAACTTTTTGAGCTAATGATTAAACTGAATAAAGAGCTATAACAAACTAAGTTCTATATCTGATATAAAGTGTATTAGAACTAGAAACAAGCAGTTACAACAACTAGAACCCAAAATGACTATTAAGGCTAATGTTACTGATAAAAGCTGAAAAGCAGGACAAGTATTAAAGCTATAAGCAAGATTATGCTACTAATAAGCTACAAAAACAATGAGATCAGATCAATAACAAGCTAAAACATCTTTTATCATGTAATCAAGCAAAATTAACTAGGAATGAAGCAGGCATTCAACAATTTAGTGGAACTGAAAATCAGAAAGTGTATACTTTTTGCTTAAGCCTCCTTTGGGGAGTAGAGGAGTGCTGAGCTCTCTAATCTAGTGCTAACCACCACCTTATCACTAGAACACACTAATCAACTACCAATCAATAGCTACAACCATCAAAAATCACCATAACTGGACTGACTTCTTCAAAATCTGCTAGAACTTGGAACTGGATGAACAAAGCAGGTACAACAGCTACAATCTTCAAAACTAGCTCACTATTATCAAGTGGTGATCATAACAAACTAACAGCATCACAAAGTAACAATGAAGCAGGTATGAACAGTAGAGAAGTAATGAGAATTTGGAGGGAAAAATGGAAATTTTTATTGATTGAATTGAGAAGTAGTTACAAGGCTGGTAATCAGTTACAACTAACTATAACAGACTCAAGAGTTTGTTAGACTCTTGAGTTGTTAAGCTAAAACTAAAATGAGTTGAGAGAAAAACTAAAAGTGTGTGATTTCACACTTTTCTACAATACAAGAAATGAGCTAATCTAGGGTATTTATAGACTGCAGAAGTGAAGTGGTTGGGGTTGGTGACGTGTTAGATCCAGTCAGAAACTTCCACGTGTACAATTCAGTTCAATTGAATTTTGCAGATTATGAACACATTTGGGGTTTTCTTTGTTGTTGATCTTGAGTGTAATTGGCTGTGATCATTGGATTCGTCTCTCAAAAACGAGCAAGTTTCATGTTTATACCATCTCCTGAAATTGCTTCTAGCTCAAGAACGATTTTGGGCTGTTGTGTTGAAGAAGATGACACGTGTCATATTGCCATTGGACATAGAAGTAGCACACGGATCATTATCCTTAGTGGATAATCTGATTATTGCATGTAACTTTTCTATCGGCTGAGAAAGAAGTTAGTGCGCTTGCACGGTTGTGATTTGGCCAATAAATTTTGGCGACTGAGTGGGTAATAAATGAGGTGAGTTGGCAATCCTGGGCACTTGTTTCTTCACTTTTCATTGGCCAATATAGTTTCACGCGGATTAAACTTGAATAGACTTTCCAAAGTTGGCAGAATCAGTCCTCTAACTTGGCAGAATGTAATTTTGAGCTAGTAACTTCATTCTCTTGGCAATTTAAGTCCTTCCACTTGCAAACTTGATCAAAAAGCTCCTTTGACTTGGTTGACTTGAGAGTTGACCAGATTTGACTTTGATCTTGACTTTGTCATATTTACACTTTTGGTCCTTCATCTTTAGCAGATTGTCAAGATAGGTCCTTGCACTTCAAAGTCTTGTCACTTTTGATCCTTCTTTGTCTTTTTCATCAAATTAAGCTTGATTTTCCTTTGTTTGCTTGAAATTGTATCCTTCTTACCTATTTGAACACAAATACAAAGCATACCACATAATTCCGCTTTATAGCACAAAGTTTAAGTATTTTTATTGTGTTTTAGGGTGATTTCTTGATAAATTGATATGAGTTTTTGCTCATATCAAATCCCCTACACTTGAACATTGTCATGTCCTCATGCAATGCTATGTATTTTAAAGCACAAATTTACATTCTCCTCATAATTAATCCTCCTTGGCCATTTTGAAATGCATATACACTACTCTAAATTAAATGATGCATGATTTTGATTTTTAACAATGCAATTAAAAAAATACAATTCTATCTATATTTTTTTTGGTTTTTCTTGAAATGGTTTTGATGGAAATAACTCATAAAGAATTCAATGACTTTGATTAGGGCTTGGGTACCATGGACATTTATCACCCTCAAGTTTCACTTTCCCCATACCAAGCTTAAAAATGGGATCATTGTATTCACAAGTAAAAAGTGCATCAACTTATTCATGACAATTAAATGTGGAACCGGTTATTATTTGAGCAAATTGCTTGTGGGCAAATTTGTCATTATTTCAAGTGTGAAATATAAGAAATGTAAAATCCAAAAATAAGGAAGCACGGTTTTAATCCTAAGTAATCCTCTCATCCATTACTTGAAAAACCGCTCACAATTAATATAAGTCCATTTCAAGAGTAATAAGTCATTCGCCTTATGTGTAAAATCCTCATGTCATGCTTTCATAAGTAGCTACACCCTCGCTAAGGAAAGAAAAATAAAACTCACGCAATAATTTACATCCGCCATCTTTTTGAGACTTTGGATCTTCAACCCCGCAACCCGTCAAGAAAAATAAAACTCACTATAATTAACACCACACTGCCCCTCTTGGGAGTCTTGTATATATATATATATATATATATATATATATATATATATATATATATATATATATATATATATATATATATATATATATATATTCTTTTCTTTTCTTTTTCTTCTTTTTTTTTCTAGCCACTCATTTTTTTTCATAAGCCGCTCTTATTTTTCTTTATTCCTCACTAATAAAGTTTAAAAGAATAAAAGGAAAAACACCCGCTAAATATTGAGCATGACATAAGTCTAGTACACATAAAACGTTCTAACTTAGAATCTTAAGACGTACTTATATCAACCATGAATGATTAGACAAAAATGCATAAGATATTACAAATCAATTAAAACCGTTCTTGATTATTTATTAACATATATACATGCGAAGAAATTAGAGGTAAAGAAGAGAAGGGTTTAGCCACAAGTAATTATCATGAAGTTTATCTAGCCCTTTTATACTTGCTTCAACTCTATCATTTCCCATTCTCCACAAATTTAAAATCTCAAATAATGAGATTGGTGGATGCTTAGCCTAATACACCAATGAAGGACTACATGGTTAAGGATACTAGCTAGAGAATGCTAAGATAAGCAAACTCGGGTTGAGTCAAAATATCCATGGCGGGCCTAATATGTCAAAGAAATCTAAATTTGTTAAAACCATGTTTTTATTATATTTTTTTTTCTTTTATATATTTTTGATGAAAGATAAAAGAAAAGATATATACAATGCAAATGTGTTATGCAAATGAAAAATGATTAATGAAAAATATGAATGCATATTTTTGGTGGCCAAAGTAGATCAAAAATTTGAAAAATGTTTGAAAAATTAATTTTCCAAGTTATCATGAAAGACAATGACAAGTTCTAGGTAAGGTCACTTCGATAGAAGACCCCCTACACTTAAGCTAAACATTGTCCTCAATGTTTAAGAGCATGGAAGTATAAAAACTTCCCCTACACTTATGACAATGAATAGACTTTGCTTAACCCAAGTTAAGGAAAGGACAACTATTAGTGAATTCATGTTTAAGCACAAGGTGTCAATGAAAGATCACAATAGTAACGAAGTGAACTGGATACAAGGGTCTCCTTCATAAGCTCCAAAGCATGAAATGAGTGAGCAACCCTACAAACAATCATGAAGACAAAAGAAGGTCTCCCCTACACTTATCTCCAAGTCTATACCCTTATTGCTAACCTACATTACTCTAAACCTAGTTATACGATGCTTGAGTTAATGAGTCTCTAGCTTGACTCGTCCCTCAATGAATTAATTCATGGGGAAAATGGGGATCTCTTGGACCATTTCAACGGAAATGTCCTCCCCAAAATAATGTTTCACACGATGACCATTCACTTTAAAGTTTGGACCATCGGGTTGTGACAACTCAATAGTTTCATATGGAAACACTTGAGCAATAGTGAATGGACCGGACCATCTCGACTTAAGCTTGCCCGCAAAAAGTTTCAACCTTGAGTTAAAGAGGAGAATCGGCTCTCCAACTTTGAACTCACGGTTCTTGATCTTAGCATCATGCAATTTCTTAGTCTTTTCCTTGTAAAGCAAAGAATCTTCATAGGCATTGGCTCTCAATTCATCCATCTCATTAAGTTGATATTTCCTATGTGAACCGGCTTGGTTTAAATCAAAGTTAGCCCACTTGAGAGCCCAAGATGCCTTGTGTTCTAACTCGAATGGGAGGTGGCACGCTTTACCATAGACAGGCCTATAAGGAGTACAACCAATTAGTGTCTTAAAAGCCGTCCTAAAAGCCCACAAAGCATCATCAAGCTTATCCGACCAAGAAGCTCGATGCTCTCCCACCGTTCTCTCTAAAATTCTCTTTAAACCACGATTTGTGACCTCGGTTTGACCATTGGTTTGAGGGTGATATGCGGTAGAAAGTCTATGATTAACTCCATATTTCTTCATAACTCTCGTGAATTGATCATTACAAAAATGCATACCACGATCACTTATGATGGCCCGAGGTAAACCAAATCTAGCAAACAATTGCTTTAAGAACTTCACAACAACTCTAGCATCATTGGTAGGTAAGGCTTTAGCCTCCACCCATTTGGACACATAATCCACCGCCACAAGTATATACTTGTTTCCCTTAGAAGATGGAAAAGGTCCCATGAAGTCTATGCCCCATACATCAAAAATCTCACACTCTTGAATAAAATTTTGTGGCATCTCATCACGTTGCGTAATTTTTCCTTGTCTTTGACACACATCACAAAATTTCACCATTTCATGGGCATCTTTGTAAATGGAAGGCTAATAGTAACCCGAATCAAAGACTTTCTTGGCGGTATAGTTAGGCCCAAAATGTCCACCCGTAGGTCCTTTATGACATGCTTCTAAGATCTTAAATGCCTCGGGCCTATCTACACACCGTCTAATGATTTGGTCCGCACATTGCCTAAAAAGATAAGGATCATCCCAAAAGTAGTACTTAACTTCCTTAAGAAATTTCTTCTTTTGTTGATAAGTAAGACCCTCAATAAGCACATTTCCCACAAGATAGTTTGCTATATCCGCAAACCAAGGAGTGGCATACTCTTGGTAAGAGATAGACATGAGCTCCTCTAATGGAAAGGATTCATTGATTTCTTGATTTGGAAAATCTCCTTGAAAAGGATGCTCAAGTCTACTCAAGTGATCCGCCGCTAAATTCTCGGCCCCTTTCTTATCACGAATTTCTATCTTAAACTCTTGAAGCAACAAAACCCATCTCAAAAGCCTAGGCTTAGCATCTTGTTTTGTCATGAGATACTTGAGAGCGGAATGATCCGTATACACTATGGTTTTGGATAGCACAAGGTAGGGTCTAAATTTCTCAAAAGCATAGACTATAGCAAGCAACTCTTTTTCCGTGGTAGTGTAATGAAGTTGTGCACTGGTCATGGTTTTACTCGCATAGTGTATAGGTTGAAAATGCTTAATCACTCTTTGACCTAAGACGGCCCCCACCGCATAATCACTAGCGTCACACATAAGCTCAAAAGGTAATTCCCAATTTGGAGAAACCAAAACGGGAGCCTTTGTCAATTTCTCCTTAAGAGTCTCAAAAGAGTCCAAACAATCTTGGTTAAAAATGAAAGGAGCCTCTTTTTCCAAGAGGTGAGTCATCGGTCTAGCGATCTTAGAAAAATCTTGTATAAAGCGCCTATAAAATCCCGCATGACCTAAGAAACTCCTCACACCTTTAACCGAGGTGGGTGGGGGAAGCTTAGCAATCACATCAATTTTAGCTCGATCCACTTCTAATCCCTTGTTGGATATTTTGTGTCCTAAAAAAATTCCCTCTTTCACCATAAAGTGACATTTCTCCCAATTAAGCACTAAACGTGTTTCCTCACAACGCTTAGGCATTCTCTCTAGATTGGTGAGACATGAGGTAAACGAATTTCCAAAGACGGAAAAATCATCCATAAAAACCTCCATAGTTTGCTCTATCATGTCATGGAAAATCGCTATCATGCACCTTTGAAACGTCCCCGGTGCATTACATAAGCCAAAAGGCATCCTCTTGTAAGCAAATGTACCATAGGGACAAGTGAATGTGGTTTTTTTCTTGATCCTTAGGGTCAATGGGTATTAGGAAATAACCCGAAAAGCCATCAAGAAAGCAATAGTACTCATTTCCCGCTAAGCGTTCAAGCATTTGATCCATAAAAGGTAATGGCCTCATTGAGTTTCCTATAGTCAATACAAACTCTCCAACCGGTAACAAGTCTCGTAGGAATAAGCTCATTGTTCTCATTTGGCACTACGGTGATTCCACCCTTCTTTGGAACACAATGTACCGGGCTAACCCATGGAGAGTCGGAAATGGGGTAAATCATACCCGCATCAAGGAGTTTAATCACCTCCTTCTTAATGACCTCATGGATTTTTGGGTTAACTCTTCGTTGACTTTGAATGGCGGGTTTGTAATCATCTTCCATAAGGATTTTGTGTGTACAAAAATGTGGATCAATTCCCCTTATGTCGGATATTTTCCAAGCTAAAGCTTTCTTGTGTTTCTTAAGGACTTCAATAAGTTGCTCCTTCTCATCCTCTTTCAACTCTTTAGCAATGATCACGGGTAATTGGTCTTTGCCCTCTAAGAAAGCATACTCTAAGTGGGATGGAAGGTCCTTAAGTTCAATTGGAGGTGGACTCTCTATAGAAGGTTTTACTATGGAAGGATTCTCATTGGTAACTTCTTGTGGAGTAGGAGAAGGAATAGGGTCCTCATTGAGCACCTTTTGGATAGTAAGAATATCTTCTTCCCAATTAATGGGAGAATCATCATCACCAAGAAAGTTTGACTCAAATTCCTCCAAGAGGAAATCACTCTCTCCAAAAGGTGTTAAAGAGGGAGCAATTGAGGCCACGGTTTCAACATGGGGCATCTCATCACTAGTACTCTTGCAAGCATCATGAAAGTGTTCATCACACACCTCATCTAGCACATCAACTATGTCAATAGTCTCACATGGTCTAGACTCCTTAACCTCTTTCCTATCACAAACTTTCCCTAACTTAAACACCACTTTCTCCTCCTCTACTCTCATAATTAGTTCTCCTTCCGCCACATCTATCAAAGTACGACCCGTTCTCAAAAACGGTCTACCAACAATCAAAGGAACTCTTGGATCCATGTCATAATCAACCATTACAAAGTCGGCCAGAAATGTAAACTTATCCACACCTACAAACACATCCTCCACTATACCTATGGGGTAAGCTATGGTTCGGTTGGCTAATTCAAGGGTCATCCTAGTGGGAGTGAGCTCGGGAAGAGAGAGTTTTTTCCAAACCGATAAAGGCATGAGGTTAATGCTTGCCCCTATATCCGCCAAGGCCATGCAATTTTCTACACCGGGAAAATTACAAGGTATCAAGAAGCGCCCCAGATCTCCAAGTTTTGTTGGTAAGGTTTTAAGTAGCACGTCAGAACAATTTTCATTAAGGGATGTGTTGGGCAAATCAACCAATTTTTCCTTGTTTGAGAGTAAATCCTTGAACATCTTAGCAAACTTTGGCATATAAGCAAGAGCTTCCGCAAAGGATATGTTGATGTTGAGTTGCTTGAACATCCTTAAGAAATTTGAGACTTGGATGTCATCCTTGTTCTTTAACTTGTCCTTTTTCAACCTTGAAGGATATGGAAGAGTTGGTTTGGTGTAGGTGGAGTAGGTGTTGTAGTGGAAGATTTGTCTTTGTTAGATTCTTCATTAGGAGGTGTGGAAGGTAGAGGAGAAGTAGGAATAGGTTGAGAAGGTGTGTTTGATTGAATGGGATCATTTTGAGGTGGTGAAGTAGAGGTAGAAGGCTTGTCACAAGTAGGAACAAAAGTGGGTGGAACAATAGGAGGTTTAGGAGGTGAAGGATCCTTTGTTGTCTTTCCACTTCTTGTTGTAATAGCATTGACATTTGCCCTTGGATTTGTTTGTGTGTTAGAAGTTAAAGCCCCTTGTGGTCTTTGATTGAATGCCATTAAAAGCCTATTGGTTTGTGTATCCAATGCAAGTTTCATTTGGTCATTCATTCTCTTTTCACTTTTACGAATTCTCTTGTCAACATACTCATGAGTCTCTTGTATCCCATATCCTTGATTTTGAAGTTCAGGGTAAGCTTGATTTGGTATTTGAGAATATCCTTGATTTAGGAAAGGTGGAAGTGGTTGATTAAATCCTTGATGTGGTGGATAAAATTTATTTCCTTGATGTTGAAAATTGTTGGGTGCCTTGTAGTTATTTCCTTGGTAATGTGGTCTTGTACCTTGATTCCTTTGTAACACTTGAGGAGGATTTTGTTGAAGTTGGGTGGGTGGTTGGGGTGGGAATCCCGGTGGAGTAAGGTAATTTTGGGACTTGTAAGAAAGGTTATTGGGATTGATATTTGGCTTGAAGTGTTCATGATGTTCCTCTTGGTAAACATTCCCCTTGATAACCTTGCACCTTATCACATTGTTCATAGGAATGGGGACCTCCACAAGTTACACACGAAAGAGTAATGGCATTCACATCATTTGAAGAATTGTTCAATGAAAGGCTCTTAATAGCTTGAATCATTTCTTGTTGTGCCTTAAGACTCATCTCATGACCTCTATCCATCTTTTGAATGATCTCTTGGTGATACTTGAGGAATTGGTTATCACAAGGTGTTTGAGAATTGTTTTGGATAACATGAACCCTTTCTTCACATTGAGTGTTTGTTTGAACTATTGCTTTGGTCTCAATGATGTCCAAAGCCTCTTGAATGGATTTACGAAGAATATTCCCTCCCGCGGAAGCATTGAGTGAATCTTGGTGATGAGGTTTAAGGCCATCATAGAAAGTATTGATTTGGTGAACTTCATCCAATCCATGGTTAGGGCATCGCCTCAATAACTCTCTAAACTCCTCCCAAGCATCACTAAAGGATTGACTAGGTTTTTGTTGAAAGCCTATAATTAAGTTCCTCAAAGCCGTGGTCTTAGATGAGGGAAAGAACTTGTTCAAAAACTTAGTGGTGAAACCATCCCATGTGGTGATACTATCGGGTGGTTGGGTGTCTAACCAATGCTTAGCGGGTCCCTCTAGTGAAAATGGCACCAATATCAACTTAATAGCATCATGTGGAACTCCATTTTACTTAAGGGTATTGCAAAGAGCAAGGAATCTCTTAAGGTGATCATGAGGATTATCATTCTTGTGACCATAGAAAGGTGTGTTTGAAACCAAGGTAATCATAGCCGTTTTTACATCAAATGAATTTGCGGGAATGTCGGGAATCTTGATAGCATCGGCATATCCGTGAACATTGGATTGCAAACGTTCCATCAAAGAACGATTGTCAACAATTATGGCTTCTTGTTGTGGATGAATCAAAGCACGATTCTCGTGATCGGCTTGATGGACGGTGGTGGTCTTACTCTTTCTCTTTTTCTTCCTTTACGGAGGAAGAGGTTGTACACCAATCGGTATTTGTGCACACCCGCGAGTGAGCATGCAACTCAATACGAGGAATGAGAGAGAAGCTCTCGTGTGACTTTGAAGAGAAAAGGATTATCCTCTTCGAGTTTCAATATGAAATATCCACAAGAAAATAATAATATACGTATGTACTACTTGGGTGCAAGACCCCCAATGAAGCCTTCCTTCTTAGAATACTCACAAGTGAACGGGGGGTTAGGTGGCGCGAAGCACTTAAGTACCTATTGACCCTTAGATGGCATTTTATAGCACATCGCCTTTCTATTCACTTAATTGTTTGTATTCTTAGAATTGTTGCTTATTGGAAGTATTTATCTATTCTTGCTTTATTTTGTTTGATCGATACACGTTTCAAGGACCGGAACGCCCCTCAACACGGTGTATTGCCTTGGCAATACTTATGGAAGATATGTAAATTGGTTGTTCTTATACGTATACGTATTTACTTATAATAATATATGGAAAATATTTTTTATTTATGAGTTTTTAAGAGAAAATACTATATGTACATAAAAACCGAGAGAATCCAATAATATATATTTTTGGGTGCAATCTCTTAGGAAAAAGATTGCTTTTTGGATTTTTTTAATTTGTTTGGTCAATTCTTTAGGAAAAGAATTGTTTTGTTAATTTTTTAGTTTTTATATATTTTATTTGTTTTTTATTTATGATACGTAAAAATAACGTTCACTAGGTAAACGGATCCCAAAAGCCAATGAAAACCGTCAATCGATAGTCTCTCGTAAAGTCAAAGAACCGGCAGCGGCGCCATTTGAAATGTGTATAGTTGAAGTTCGTTTTTCTCAGTTCTTAACAAATTGAAAGTCCTAACAAGATCGGGTTTTTAATTGTTTTTGGTTGGTAATGTTTTTTAGATATTCTATTGCTAATTCAAACAAAGCCTTGCTAAAATGAAAAATATCGTCTACTTATATGTAAAACAAAGTGCTAATACCAAGTTTTTATTCAATTAAAATGCTAAAAGTAAATTCCACAAACTATAAGGACTAAAAATGTAAATTCTATGGAATATAAATGCCAAAAATGTAAAGCCAAAAAGTCTAAGGACTAAACGTGTAAATTCAGTAAACAATATGGACTGAAAATGAAAACTTGTCAAACCATTTAACTAAATTCCAACTAACTAGAAACTAACTAACTAAATTTGAACAAATCTGAAAATGTAAGGACTAATTACTTGAAAACCCTAAAAAGTAGAAAGATTATCCTAGTTTTAAAACTGAATAATACTACAAGGACCAAAATGCAATTTTCAAAAGCTTTTCAACAAAAACGGGTTCTCAACTTCAATAAGCTCGTTTGAGCTTATTTCTCAACCAAATTTGATCAAACAATTGCAAACGACTTAAAATCAACTTTTAGCTAGACCTATCCAAGGAATTTGGCTGAAAGTAACTAAAACTCTGATAAGCTGAATTCAATAAGCACAAAATAAGCTACCAATTAAGCTAGACTTGCACAACTAGATTTTAATGATGAAAATGATTAAACAGCTCAACAGAAAGACGGGAAATCAAGTCTCAATGAAAATGATCAAGTAATAAGCCCTGAATCTGAAAATAAGCCAAAATTGTGCTTATGTTGACTTTCGTTGACCAGAATTTTCAAAAGCTCAAAATCTCAAAATCTATCCAGGAACACTTTTGGAATGAAAATGTGAAAGAAAATTAACTAGTTATTGAAGTAGAAAATGAGATATGAGAAATCAGTTTGGAATTCACTACAGGGAATTGCATTTGCTCTTGATCTTAAACTTTGGCTTATTACAAACTCAATTATTGATACTGTACAGTTTCCTTATACACACTCAAACTTCATATATTGACTGAAAGATGAGGACTGGTTTGGAATGATTTCATCAAGTAACAATGAAATGCCAGTCAAATCAAAATCACAACTTTCTGAAAATATGCTTGAATAAAACTGACCTAAACCTTTTTAATGACCAATTGCCTTGTTGACCAAAATTTTGACTAGTAAGTGACTGAAATCTATTTGTTATGACTTGTTGACTAGAAATGAACAAAAGTTTACCAAAAACTAATACTTGAAAATCAATTACAAGCTAATGCCAAACACCACTTTCCTGATATATTTGAAACTTTTATGAAAACTTTTTGAGCTAATGATTAAACTGAATAAAGAGCTATAACAAACTAAGTTTTATATCTGATATAAAGTGTATTAGAACTAGAAACAAGCAGTTACAACAACTAGAACCCAAAATGACTATTAAGGCTAATGTTACTGATAAAAGCTGAAAAAGCAGGACAAGTATTAAAGCTATAAGCAAGATTAAGCTACTAATAAGCTACAAAAACAATGAGATCAGATCAATAACAAGCTAAAACATCTTTTATCATGTAATCAAGCAAAATTAACTAGGAATGAAGCAAGCATTCAACAATTTAGTGGAACTGAAAATCAGAAAGTGTATACTTTTTGCTTAAGCCTCCTTTGGGGAGTAGAGGAGCGTTGAGCTCTCTAATCTAGTGCTAACCACCACCTTAGCACTAGAACACACTAATCAACTACCAATCAACAGGTACAACCACCAAAAATCACCATAACTGGACTGACTTCTTCAAAATCTGCTAGAACTTGGAACTGGATGAACAAAGCAGGTACAACAGCTACAATCTTCAAAACTAGCTCACTATGATCAAGTGGTGATCATAACAAACTAACAGCATCACAAAGTAACAATGAAGCAGGTATGAACAGTAGAGAAGTAATGAGAATTTGGAGGGAAAAATGGAAATTTTTATTGATTGAATTGAGAAGTAGTTACAAGGCTGGTAATCAGTTACAACTAACTATAACAGACTCAAGAGTTTGTCAGACTCTTGAGTTGTTAAGCTAAAACTAAAATGAGTTGAGAGAAAAACTAAAAGTGTGTGATTTCACACTTTTCTACAATACAAGAAATGAGCTAATCTAGGGTATTTATAGACTGCAGAAGTGAAGTGGTTGGGGTTGGTGACGTGTTAGATCCAATCAGAAACTTCCATGTGTACAATTCAGTTCAATTTAATTTTGCAGATTATGAACACATTTGGGGTTTTCTTTATTGTTGATCTTGAGTGTAATTGGTTGTGATCATTGGATTCGTCTCTCAAAAACGAGCAAGTTTCATGTTTATACCATCTCCTGAAATTGCTTCTAGCTCAAGAACGATTCTGGGCTGTTGTGTTGAAGAAGATGACACGTGTCATATTGCCATTGGACATAGAAGTAGCACACGGATCATTATCCTTAGTGGATAATCTGATTATTGCATGTAACTTTTCTATTGGCTGAGAAAGAAGTTAGTGCGCTTGCACTGTTGTGATTTGGCCAATAAATTTTGGCGGCTGAGTGGGTAATAAATGAGGTGAGTTGGCAATCCTGGGCACTTGTTTCTTCATTTCTCATTGGCCAATATAGGTTCACGCGGATTAAACTTGAATAGAATTTCCAAAGTTGGCAGAATCAGTCCTCTAACTTGGCAGAATGTAATTTTGAGCTAGTAACTTCATTCTCTTGGCAATTTAAGTCCTTCCACTTGCAAACTTGATCAAAAAGCTCCTTTGACTTGGTTGACTTGAGAGTTGACCAGATTTGACTTTGATCTTGACTTTGTCATATTTACACTTTTGGTCCTTCATCTTTAGCAGATTGTCAAGATAGGTCCTTGCACTTCAAAGTCTTGTCACTTTTGATCCTTCTTTGTCTTTTTCATCAAATTAAGCTTGATTTTCCTTTGTTTGCTTGAAATTGTATCCTTCTTACCTATTTGAACACAAATACAAAACATACCACATAATTCCGCTTTATAGCACAAAGTTTAAGTATTTTTATTGTGTTTTAGGGTGATTTGTTGATAAACTGATATGAGTTTTTGCTCATATCAATGGTCTTGGCCGAGTTAAAGGAGACACTTCTTCTCACCCGAGAAGAAGTTGTTAATAACTTAGCTACCAACTCTACACCGTCCTCTAGTGCTCCATCAACCAATTCAGTAGTGATCTATAAGAACCCACACCATAAGCAAAATTTGGATACTTACGATGTTTATATGATGAATGCAATTAAGCACGTGGACCTTGTTAGGGATATTTTAGATGATTTGTTTGCGTTAGATCCCTCAAGAAGTTACTATTATTCAGCTCATGCATATATTCAGGTAGTTCAATATTACTTAGCATATTTGCAATACATAGGAAAACCGGGTTCTACACTACTCACTAAACGACCCATTGCTGTAACTCCATTCAATAAGACCCCAGGAGCAAAACCGTCATTGACACCATCAAATAAGGCACCTTTAAAATCTGTTGCTAATGTTCCCACTTTGCCTTCTACAGGAGTAAAAGAGTCTACTAAGGCTAAAGGATCACAAGTCAAGAAAGATAGGATCAAGCCCTCCACTAGTAGTACCATCAAGAAGAAAGTAGAAGTTCACCCTAGGGATGTTATTTCAGATTTAAATAAAAAGAACCATGTTGCTAAGACTAAAAGCTCTGCGCCTGTGCAGAAGCCTAAACCATTTGTGAATTCTAATTTGATTTGTTGGAATTGTAATGAATGCATGTTTTCTCAACGTCATGATTTGTGTCTTATTGATCATGTGAATGAAATGAATGCCATTAGGAATGATCTTGAATGGAAGCCAACTGGGAGAACTCGTACCCAAGTTGGATGGCAATGGCGTCCCACTGGTAGGACCTTTACATTAGATGGAAAAATGTGCCCTTTAACTAGGAATGCATCCATTGTGGTTAGGTCTCAGCGTCCTTTAATTAGGCACACTAGCACTCAAGTATGGAAACTGCGCCCTTTAATTAGGTCAGCCCCCACTATAGTGCCTATCAGTGAAGAAATACCTCAGGATTTAAGCCAACTTGAATCTACACCACTAACTAGGAAGAAGGCTAGGAAATCTAAGAAACCTAATGTTAGCAAATCTAAAATCATTAAATCTGTACCTGCTAATAACAAGGAACATTCAGATTCCGAAACCTATACATTTTCCTCGTCTGGTGATATTTTCAGGTGGTCCAAATCATCCTATGGTATTTGGACTCCAGTTGCTCAAAGCATATGACCGGAGATTGCTCGATGCTCAGAAATTTCGTCAGCAAGTTTCTTGGAACGGTTAAATTCGGTAATGATCATATTGCAAAGATAATGGGGTATGGTGAATATCAGATTGGAAACGTCACGATTTCAAGGGTATACTATGTAGAAGGTCTTGGTCATAATTTATTTTCAGTAGGACAGTTCTGTGATTCCAACCTAGAGGTTGCTTTTCGACAACACACTTGTTTCATCCGCAACTTGGAAGGAAAAGACTTGTTGAAGGGGTCTCGTGGTGCAAATCTTTATACTTTGTCCCTACAAGACATGATGGCCACCTCTCCAGTATGTCTTCTCTCCAAAGCATCTAAGACCAAGTCATGGTTATGGCATCGCAGATTATCTCATCTCAACTTTGATGCTATTAATCATTTGGCTAAAAACGAATTAGTTCGTGGTCTTCCAAAGCTCAAATTTCACAAGGACCATTTATGTTCCGCGTTTTCAAGGGGGAAAAGCACCAAGAAATCATACAAGCCCAAAGCTGAAGACACCAATCAAGAAAAACTTCATCTTTTACATATGGATCTTTGTGGGCCAATGTGAACCGAAAGTGTGAGTGGTAAGAAATTCATCCTTGTTATTGTGGATGATTTCTCCAGGTTTACATGGGTTAGATTTCTACGTACAAAGGATGAAGCACCGAAGGCTATCATCACTTTCCTGAAATTCATTCAGGTACGTTTAAATACTATTGTCCGCCGTATTCGTACTGATAATAGAACAGAGTTCGTCAACCAGAATCTTCGTGATTACTATGAAGAAGTTGGTATCTCACATGAAACATCCGCTGCACGTACTCCACAACAAAACGGTGTCGTTGAAAGACGGAATCGTACGCTTATGGAAGCTGCTAGGACTATGCTGATTTATGCGAACGCTCCATTATTCTTATGGGCAGAAGCTGTATCTACTGCATGTTACACCCAAAACCGCTCTATCATTCGGAAACGCCATGGAAAAACACCTTACGAGCTTCTACATGATCATAAACCCGATGTTTCATTCTTTCATGTGTTTGGTGCTCTTTGTTATCCAAACATTAATAGTGAGAATTTGGGCAAACTTCAACCGAAAGCTGATATAGGTATTTTCATTGGTTACTCACCCTCAAAGAAAGCATACCGAATTTACAACCGTCGTCTTGGTAAGATAGTAGAAACTATGGACGCTATTTTTGATGAGCTGACAGAGATGGCTTCTGAGCAACGCAGCTCTGAACCCGCGCTTCACGAGATGGGAACCGGTGCTATTAGTTCTGGATTAGTTCCCAATAATCCTACTTCTACATCATTTATACCACCTACAAGGCCTCAGGGGGGTAAACTATCTTTGTTTGATGAATTCTTTGATCCCCCAAGTGATGAAGTTCCAGCACCTGTAGTGATAGCTCCAATCCCTGAAGTTGTTGCTCAAGCTAATGAAGCTTCATCAAATGCATCTTCAATTAACATTGAATCGGATGCACCTTCACCAAGTAATTCTCAAACTACACCTGAATCTTCACCCTTACTTGTGTCTAATGATGATGAAGAGGATTCTGTTGATTACGATTTGGAATATGCTCACCAACAAGAGCTTCCATTCTTTGGTATACCGATACCTGAAAATCCTTCAGGCGCGTCTACCTCAGAAGAAGCTCCTACAATCGTTCACTCCAGACCACCACGGATTGAAAATCACAGCACCAAATGGACAAAAGATCACCCAATTAGGAATATTATTGGAAGTCTCAATCGACTAGTCTCGACACGCCATCAATTACAAAAGAGTGCACTCTATTGCTATTTTGATGCATTTCTCTCCGAAGTTGAACCTAAAAACTGGCAACATGCTATGACTCAATCATCTTGGATTGAAGCCATGCAAGAGGAACTAAATGAATTCCAAAGACTTGAAGTATGGGAATTAGTTCCTCTCCCTGACAAGGTTAACATCCGTACTTTGTTGTGGGTTTATAAGGTTAAACTCGATGAGATGGGTGGAGTTTTGAAGAATAAAGTTAGATTGGTTGCTAGAGGATACAAACAAGCCTTGGGTATCGACTTTGAAGAATCTTTTGCTCCGGTTGCACGATTGGAGGCTATTAGACTTTTCCTTGCGTATGCTGCTCATATGAATATGATCGTCTATCAAATGGATGTGAAGACGGCATTTTTGAATGGTGAACTAAGGGAAGAAGTCTATGTTAGTCAGCCGAATGGGTTCGTTAGCACGGAGTTTCCTAATCATGTGTACAAGCTTAAGAAGGCTCTCTATGGGTTGAAACAAGCTCCACACGCGTGGTATGATCTCCTTTCAACATATCTCATGTCGGAAGGCTTCTCCAAAGGCAAGGTGGACCCCACTCTATTCACTCTCAAGGAAGACAACAACATGATACTGGTACAAATTTATGTTGATGATATAATATTTGCTGCCTCTAACATAGAATTGTCAAACCGCTTTGAGAAAATAATGTTCACACGCTTTCAGATGTCAATGATGGGAAATTTTCATTTTTCTTAGGATTACAAATTTCTCAGAATCCCAGATGCATCTTTATTAATCAATCCAAATATGCTCTAGAATCATTAAAGAAATATAACTTTGGAAATTGTGACCCCGTGGATACTCCAATGGTGGAGAAATCCAAGTTAGATGAAGATAGGAATGGGATTGCAGTCGATACGACACTCTACCGTGGGATGATCGGCACCCTTCTCTATCTGACTGCTAGCAGGCCTGATCTGCAATTTGTCGTATGCATGTGTGCCCGGTATCAGGCTCGGCCTACCGAAAAGCACCTACATGCTGTTAAAAGGATCTTTCGGTATCTCAAAGGAACACTTCATCGTGGTCTATGGTATCCGAAAGATTCCTCTATTGCTTTAATATTATATGCAGATTCCGATCATGCTGGGTGTCAAGACACTAGGCGTAGCACTTCTGGTTCTGTGCAACTCCTTGGAGACAGATTGATTAGTTGGTCTTCAAAAAGGCAGAAAAGCGCTGCAATTTCAAGCACGGAGGCTGAATACATTGCCATGTCCGGTTGTTGTGCTCAAGTCCTTTGGATGAGATCACAACTAACTGACTACGGTCTTGGATTCAACAAAATCCCGATATATTGTGACAACAAGAGCGCCATTGCCCTTTGCTGCAACTACGTTCAACACTCCCGGGCAAAGCACATTGACATTCGCTACCATTTCATTAAAGAGCAAGTGGAAAATGGAGTGATCGAGCTGTATTTTGTCACCACTGAGTATCAGCTGGCAGATATGTTCACAAAAGCCTTAGATCGAGGACGAATCGAGTTTTTGGTGGACAAGCTTGGCATGAAATCCTTCTCTCCAGCGACTCTCAAAGAGTTGGCAGAAGAATCAGCAGAATAGTGGTGGTAAACTATTCCTGCGTATCCTTTGATCGTGATCATGTATATTATCGTATATATATAAACCACAAAAAGAAAAATACAAAAATATAAAACCTACAAAAATCATAAAAAAATATAAAACCAAGAAAACCCAAAAATATTTTCGTCTTTCTTAATCGGGCATGTCTTTTAGTACGGTAATATTTACGGCTTTAGAAATGTCAATTAATATTGACACGGCGCCATAAATAGAGTCCGTATAAAAGTTGTACATTTTTAAAACATGCCCATTATGGCTTGTAGTTATTTCAGACTGCAACCCGTTTTTCGCATTAAAGTCACGTATTTCCTTGGAAAACGTTGGCTCACAACGGGAATTAATTTTCTCGGGCATGATTTACAAGCCAAATCATACAAAGGGATCAAGTTTACTTTATAACTTGGTCTAACACGAATTAGTGTACGTCTCAGTGCATTATTTTGTTTAAATAAGAGAAATCTTATTGCCACCACGAATCAATTTTTCTAAGACATTAATTGGAAAATTATTTCATCAATATTTGACTCGTTAAACAATGACTACAGCTCTTTAAATAGAAAACGGGTCATCGTTTAAGGGGGAGAAAATATTAAATTATCTTCGTCATCAAAACGGTCTTCAAAAGTTCTCGAGAAAAATTAATCGGTTAAAGGGTTAGTTACTAGATGTCCTTTGGAATACGACTTGTGATTTATCGTGAGTTATAGGTTTCGGATATGTGCTTTTAAGATAAGGTGTTTAGCTTGTGTGAAGAACAGAACATTAATGGGATAGGCCTAACGATTTTTAGATGGTTTAACGATTGTTAGTAACTAGAAAAGAAAATAAAAAGGAAAAGTCAAGGGACTAAAAGTGTTAAAGTGACAAAGTGTAACCTAAGTCAAACAAACACCCCCGTCTCCTTTCTTTCTTTTCTTCTTTCTCCTTCTTTCTCTTCTCTGGCCGCCATTAACACACACAAAATCACACACAAAGCTCACAAATTCCTCGTTCTTGATCTTTCAATCCGTTTTACTCGTTCAAACTAAGGTACAAACATCGACTCTTGGTTTTAATTCGCCTAATTCATTCTTTAAATCCAGTTAATTTCCTTGTTTTAATTAATTCATCACATTAGGGTTTATGGATTAATTAGATGAAATAAATTAGGGTTTATAAGTGGGTTTGGCTCGGATTAGGATTAGAAGGACATTTGTTGCTTTAGATTGCCTTAAAAACACTCATGCGATTAGGAAGATTCATCATAGGGTGCGTTTAGGAATGAACGAATGTTCCGAATGAACGAATGTTCCGAATGAACGAATGTTCCGAATGAACGAATGTTCCGAATGAACGAATGTTCCGAATGAACGAATGTTCCGAATGAACGAATGTTCCGAATGAACGAATGTTCCGAATGAACGAATGTTCCGAACGAAGGATGTTCCGAATGAAGGATGTTCCGAATGAAGGATGTTCCGAATGAAGGATGTTCCGAATGAAGGATGTTCCGAATGAAGGATGTTCCGAATGAAGGATGTTCCGAATGAAGGATGTTTCGAATGAAGGACATTCCTAATGAAGGACATTCCGGATGAAGGACATTCCGGATGAAGGACATTCCGGATGAAGGACATTCCGGATGAAGGACATTCCGGATGAAGGACATTCCGGATGAAGGACATTCCGGATGAAGGACATTCCGGATGAAGGACATTTCGGGTGAAGGACATTCCGGATGAAGGACATTCCGGATGAAGGACATTCCGGATGAAGGACATTCCGGATGAAGGACATTCCGGATGAAGGCATTCCGAATGAAGGCATTCCGAATGAAGGCATTCCGAATGAAGGCATTCTGAATGAAGGCATTCTGGATGAAGGATTGTTGGATTGATACTTGTTTGCTTGTTATAATTACTTGATGAATTGTGTCATGCTTAGAAGTAACAACATAATGGTATATATATATATATATATATATATATATATATATATATATATATATATATATATATATATATATATATATATATATCTGTGTATCAATCTTGTATGTCTTATCTTAAGCAGAAACCATGACAAACCCAACCGTGCAAGAACTCCAAGATGCTAGAGCAGCCGTAATTGCCGAGGCAAAAGAACTTAAGTTCATACCGAACAATTACCGGCTGAAAGAAGTTTCTCATTCAACTCACCATGGATTCAGAGTCGCCTCAGCAATCCTTGATCAATCTTACTTCAAGAATGCATTAAGGAGTACTGCTTCGGTGCCATTTGATTACATGTACGAATTCTGGGCTACCAAGGAAAGGACGTAAAACAAGATTACCTTCTTCCTCGACAACAAGCAACAGACACTCACCGTTTCAGACTTCCGCAAGATATTTGGAATTCGGGATTCACCCAAGGGTATGACATTTTCAAGGAACCCTACCAAAGACGAACTCATGGAGATGTTCCTTGCTCTTGGATGTCCTGACCTACGAAGAGTGTCCGATTTTACCACAACCAAAGTGGGTCAACCTTGGAGAGCTATCTTCGGTATCCTCAGTCGGTGTCTTACACCTAAAACAACTGGGTATGATGTTGTGCGTGGTCCAATTATGAATATATTCTATGGAATGTACAAAGGCTTAAATGTAGATTATGCATCTTTGTTGTGGGAAGAGTTTAATTTTCAACTCTTCCAAAACACGAAGCAGAAGGCTAATGTTTTTCCTTACCCTCGGTTCATTAAGCTTATCATTAATTACTTTATGGAAAATGATGCTTCTATTGATAAGCGTGCAGAAAGCCGTCACCACACTAAAGAAGCTGATGACCTTGTGGACCTAAGGCATGAAGGACCCTCTGGTGCTGTTAATCCTGGTCCTGTTCCTATTTATCTCCTGACGGACAAAATTCTAGCTTCTGATGATTACAAGCAAATGCTAATAGAAATCAGAAAACAGCAAGAAAAAGTTCAGGCGAGAGAAGTCTCGTCAACTACAGTCAAAAGTAAAGGTAAACGTAAGCAAGATGTTGTCTTACCTGAGTCTAAACCCAAGAAAACAAAGACTGTGGCTAAAAAGGATAAGCGCAAAGCTGAGAAGTTTGTCATTCGAGATGAAGATACTGATGACGATGTTACTCCCGAGCAAATTCGCAAAGCTGAGAAAAAACAATTGAAAAAGGTTGTTGAAAGAAGTAGGAAAGACACAGGAGGTAGTGGTTCGGGTGTGAAGATAGAAGATGAACAGGAAGTCGAGGAGCCGTATGACATTTTTGAGTTTGGAACACCAGACAAGTACTCAACACCTAAAGCAACATCCATAGCAGATACCGCGAGCATCGAAAAGGAGTCCGTTGCTACGACAATCATTGTGACTCCAAAGCCCTTATCTACTCAACCTCCACCAATCCAGCCTCCGCCAACACAACCGTTGACTGCTCAACTACTATCCCTTCCACCTCCAACTACTTCTGTCCTCAGTACTGTCATCACAACCGTGCCTATTCAAACGCCCCAGAGTAGCCCTGTGCCATCTACATTTTCTACACTCCTCATGGCAGAAATGATGGATAAACACATGGAAACTCAAAGAAAAGAGATGGCTCAACTTAGAGAATAGATACTCCAACGAGTGCAAAGTGAAGAGACATCCAAGAAAGCTCAAGAGGAGATGATAGCTAAGTTCAATGCAGAGATAGAGTCTACACGGAAATCTCATGCAGAAGAACTTGCTCATGTCAAACAGGTTGAAGCTGATAAAAGTGCAGCAAGGATCGCCAAACTCCGTGAATTAAAGAATAAGTATAAAGAGGAGAAAGAAATACTTGAAGCTTCACTTAATGATAGGGTAAAGGAATCTGTTGAGTCTATTATGCCAAAGCTGCGAAAAGAGGTGAAGAAAATTGCGGCTGATAAGTTGATGGTTAAATCGTCAAACCCTTCCAAATCAGCCTATAAAATTGCATATGACTTAACGGACTTTGAACTGAATAAGATTCTCCACGCCCGCATGGTTGAAGTTGGATCTTTCGACGAATCCAAAATTCAGCGGACACTTCACAAGGCACTTAATGCAGCAATAAAGGAGGATGACAGGCTGTTTAAGACATTTGGAAGTGTGGTTCCTTACCATATTTTGTATAAGAAAGGAGAAGAAGAGGCATCTGATGAGGAGGATAGTGAGCAAGGAGAGAGTGGTGGTGAAGAAGACGATGCGAGTGATGAAGATAAGGGTGATGATGATGATGATGATGATGGTGGTGAAGGTGGTGATCGTAATGAGGATAGTGACGAGGATAGCAACAGGAACGATGATGATGATGATGACAACGAGAACAGGGGTAGCGACAACAATGACAAGTCTGACAAGCCTGATCAGTCTGATGATGATGATATGGGTGACAATGCTGCCAGCAAGAAGAAACCGTCCGAGATCGGTGGGAAATATCAGAAAGATGTTGCTCGCAAGGATAAGTCCACATCTACGGAGACAAGACGCACCAAGTGGCACCATGATGTGAATGCTACAACAGCATCTTCAATTCCCGGTACATCTATTTCTAGCTCTATACATGTTACTGTTAATCCTGTTAGTTCTTTGGTTGTTACCACAACTGTAGAACCAGAAACTGCACATGCTGCTGATGAACCTGTCTCAGAACCGGCACCCGGTCAAGTATCTACTCCAGTTACTACAGTTCCTGAGTCACGCACACTGGATTGGGCTGATACATTGCAGATGGATGAGACCGCACCAGAACAACCATGGATCACGGCAGCTGCTGCATATGATCCAATCACAGATGCTGATGCAAATGTTCTGTATCTACGTATTCGCAATCCAATAGATCTGTGTGCATTTTGGTCTCATGAGTTTGGATCTTCGGTCACTCCATCCGTGGTGAAGAGAGCGCTTAAAGACAAGAGACTTCGCGCTAAATCAAGATTAAGTCAAATGGAGTATGAGTATTATGCTGATGAAATCCTGAAAGCTCTCAATACAATTCAAAGGCCAGGCCTTCATGCGCCAGAAAGACCTCCTCTTCCAATTGATGCTACTCAAGACAATCAAATTGCACTTGACTTCTTTGTCACATATGATCTTGACTATCTTCTCAAAGGATCATCCAAGTACGCGACCTCCCTGACTTTGTTGAAAGATGCTTCTTGGGGGTTAATAACTTGGATCGAAGAAAAGGTCAATCGCCTCTGGGTTCCAAAGGTAAACCACAATTATGACATGTATGCTGGTATAGGAGCATCACATTGGGACGAGCGAGTCCGAAGGGCATACAGAGGTTGCTGCTTAGCCAACTCAGGTAGTATCGTCAGATCCAATCTTCGAATCACAAGTATATTAGGAATAACGATTGAACCCAAGAATGGATATCATCATGTGACAGAAATTCTACTAAAAAGAGAAGATGATCGAGAATACAAGATACAACAAGGAGATTTTTCAATCATTCGCCTTGAAGATATAGAAGATATGTTGCTTTTCATGACCCGTGATCAGCTTACACATCTCACTCGTGAAGAAATCATTCCTCAGAACACAGCACTTCGTATGTTTACACGAAGCGTTGTCATCAAGAAACGTGTAGAAGACCTACAACTGGGAGTTGAAAGCTATCAACGCAAGCTTAACATGACTCCTCCACTTAATCAAGTATTACCTCAACATGTTGAAAGATGTCCCTATACCGGCACAACCCTTCCGATGTGCGGGATTTTCTACTTGAACAGTCGTGGGATCATGAAGTTTATGAGGGTAGCTGAGCTTCATAAGTACAGTGATGGGATTCTCTTACACGTCAAAGCCAAATTGGAGCATCTCAATTCTGGCAGGAAATTACCAGAAGTGATTGAGGATTGGCATCCGGGTTATCAGAAAATGGCTACCTATGTAATCAAGAAGATTAATGAAAAGCTCAGGGAACGTAGGTTGATGAGGAGCTTAGAAAGGTTCGTGGGTGGCAGACCGTATGGAGGGCACTTCAGACTTATGCAACGATCCATTTAATATGGGTCGTCTTCACTAAGGTCAACTCCATAATGTACGTTAATTGTGAATATGTGAATATTTAAATACTGTGAATATTATGCTTTTGTGGCTTGATGTAGTGTGAAGGTATGATAATTTTTCAAGAATTTCTTACGAGATTCTAAATCTTTCAAAATTTATCGTACTTAAGCACTACAACTAACCCTCATTAATTTGAGGGGGAGCATTAATATGTTCTATGGCCATACATTGATTTCATTTTTTACCCAAAGACCGGTTAATCCATTCAATATCCCAAATATTAATGGTTAACATTTTGGATAAGGAGAGAAAATGGGATTAAGGAGACTTAATGATATTTGGCTAATGATGAAAAGGACTTAAAGATAATCCAACTTAATATGTGTAATGCATGTGTTAAGGGGGAGCGATTTTGATGAACAAAACACCTAAGGCACAAAAACTTTGATTATAATATCACAAGTGTCTTAAGTGATTTTCAAGGATTTTTCATGGTGACAATACTTACCCACAACACACTTAATTCACGACGGATGTGGTGACGAAAGGGTGGTAGGTATAAGTATTAGTCCAATGATTCATCAGAACCGATGGAATCTTCCCAAGGACAATTCCCTAGATAGAATTAGAAGTCCTAGGAAAGATGGAGAATGATTGTGAACGAAGCTGAATGCCGACCAAGTACTTAAGCTAGAAATGGAACAATCACAACAAGGTGCTAGTGATGACGTATTGCTAAGCATTGAAGGGGTTGAAAAATGAAAAAGAATTGTAAAGATAAAGGGTGTAAAGAAAGAAGCCCTCCTTACAACTTTAGGCAGAAACTGGGTCAATACATATGCTATTGAGATCATTTGTTAATGATTCTCGATATTGAAGAAAGACATCATGGACCCAGTGATGCAATGCACAACCCTTTCCAGCTAACTCAAATATCTCTCAAAAGGTATTTGTTTTAATCACACGGAGATCAACGCGTTATCTATTGGTTTATTCACTCCGAATAGACTGATATTGAATAGGTGGCACTCCTCTCTAGTCATCGCTCACTAAATCAAAATGCACTATCAAGTCTAGAGCCACGAGATCGTCAAAAGTCTCATTAGGACACTTTCCATTTATTCCTTGCTTTCTCACACACTGTGAAAAGTAAGAGATCTTTATGAGTCCTACGCAGTATTCTTATAACATTGCCAGAACATCCGAGTGATACGCAAGTATTACAATGAAGATGGAAATCCTGCTTGAGCCAACATCAAACAAGCTCATGGTAGGTGACACGTGCGGTTCTTTAGAAACCAATCTTGTGAAAACTGGAAAGAAACAGTAGTTTAATTCTTAATTGAACTTAAACTCGTTCCAGGCCTCTACGCATTATCATATGATCTTGCCAGAACACTCAGAGTGACACTCTTTAGAGTTCACAGTGACGAGTGGAAATCCTTCTAGTGTTAACATCAAACAGCACTTGGTAGGTGACGTGCAAGATTTTATATGAATAAAGCTCGTGACAACTGGAAAGCAACAATGGTGAAAATCTTAATTGAAATTCACTTGTTCCAGGTTCATGAATTGACGGCTTCAATCACAAGGATAATTTATCCAAGTGATTCACTCTTTATGTTCGCAGTCAGGCTTAGTGACGGTCGAGTAAAGAGAACGGGTTTACCCGCGAAATCCTGTCAGGAAGTTACTTAATTGAAACTATCCGTCACGGGTAGGATATTTAATATCGTCCAACGGTCTTCACCGACCGGAGGTAAAATGCTACCGATTTAGAATGAAATGTTCTAAGCCATTTCATTCATGTCTTGTTATGTTACGGCATTTGAAGACGGTGGCGTTGCGGTGTACCAGTTGAAGTCGTTCCCACATGCTTATGTTTTTCTGCATCAAATTTCAGCAAAATTCAAGAAAGTACAAAATGAAGTCTTCCGCTGTACCAAACTCTGAAGCTTTCAAGAATTCAACAAAAACATAAGTGTGTGGAACATAGAGTCACGAGGAGGAAAGATTCACAAGAAGGCAAAGATCGCACGTGAATGGTCAAAAGGAACAATGCTCTAAAGCCAAAGCCTAAAAGATTAACATCAACATATTCACAACAGAAAAGGCAAAAAGAAAAGACTACGAGCTGAAGAACGAAGACTTAGTATAGTATGCTAGGTTTAGGACTTTGTAAATTGGAGTGACCTCCCTTAGGGGGAGATTGTTAGAAATACGTTTTTAACGTATATTAGAAGTATCGGTCACTCCACGTTATTATTAAATGTTAAATAGCTTGTAGTTGAATATTATGTTACTTTGTTAGTAAACCCGGCCCATGGGCTTGTCATGGGTCGGAGGCCCAAGTTCATTAAGGACTTGGGTATATAAACCCCTTTCCACCATGGAAAGGGGTGTTGGTTGTTTCACTTTTTGATTAATAAAACACACATTTTCTCTCACTTTCTCTCACTACTTTCTCTCTCTAGAAACATCAACCCACCTTATTGATTCACAAGATTATCACAAATCTACACAAAAATACTAAGAACTTACTATCATTTTTAATTAATGATGAACTAATTGTTGATGAGGCACACTGATTACTACTTGCAACATTAGGTTCATTATTAGTTAAATATGAACACTCGTTGTTTGTTTATGATGAACACTCAATCAAAAACTTAAAAACAATAAAATCAGTTGTGTGTTTAGTGGTGATAATCGACTATGACTGGGTGAGACCGGTGGTGAGATCGGAGGGAAGAACGATGGGAGATAACAATGGCGACTTGGAAGCACGATGGTGGTGACTGGTGAATCGATGGTGAGTGGTGGTTATTGTTAATCGGTTATGGTGGCTGTGGAAGAAAGAAAGAGACGAGAAACAGAACGAATGAGATGATGTTATTGTTTCGAGTATATATAGCCTAGGGGTTGTAAATGACGAAAATACCCCTGACTATATAAATTAATAAGTCGGTGGTGTTGGACAGGTGTCAGCATGAGAGCACTTCCTAGAGTTTTTATTTTAAGAGGGCTTCTCATTTTACCCCACCTCTCTCTCTCTCTCTCTCTCTCTCTCTCTCTCTCTCTCTCTCTCTCTCTATATATATATATATATATATATATATATATATATATATATATATATATATATATATATATATATATATATATATATATATATATATATATATATATATATATATATATATATATATATATATATATATATATATATATATATATATATATATATATATATATATATATATATATATATATATATATATATATATATATATATATATATATATATATATATATATATATATATATATATATATATATATATATATATATATATATATATATATATATATATATATATATATATATATATATATATATACATGTATATATATATATATATATATATATATATATATATATATATATATATATATATATATATATATACATATATATATATATATATATATATATGCATGTATATATATATATATACATATATATATATATATATATATATATATATATATATATATATATATATATGTATATATATATATATATACATGCATATATATATATATATATATGTATATATATATATATATATATATATATATATATATATATATATATATATATATATATATATATATATATATATATATATATATATATATATATATATATATATATACATGTATATATATATATATATATATATATATATATATATATATATATATATATATATACATATATATATATATACATATATATATACATATATATATATATACATATATATATATATATATATATATATATATATATATATATATATATATATATATATATATATATATATATATATATATATATATATATATATATATATATATATATATATATATATATCTATATTTACATATATATATATATATATATATATATATATATATATATATATATATATATATATATATATATATATATATATATTATATATATATATATATATATTTATATATATATATATATATATATATATATATATATATATATATATATATATATATATATATATATATATATATATATATATATATATATATATATATATATATATATATATATATATATATAGATGAGATCAATAGAAAACTTCATCTTGATAGAAAATCTAGAAAACCTCCTCCTAACCTTTGGATCAAAGTTCCTCCCCTTCCTTTTTTTTCTTCTTAAGTCCAAGGGCCTCTTTGTCACTTTCTTTATTTTCTAAGGGCTGAGTTTGTAAATTTTTTTATTTCTTATTTGATCGATATTTTTGCTTTATGTTTCTAGCGCTTTTGTTTTTCCTTTTTTGAACTATGTGTTTTTGGTGTGTTTACTTTTGTATTTGTTGTCTTTATGCTGGTAGTTTTTTTTTGCTATTAGCGCTTTTTAATACTTTCTAACGACTCCTTTTTCCCTTTCAACTTCTATAGACAATTATATTATCTGTACAGTTGCAACTTACGAGAACTATATTGCAAGAATTGTTAATCCGACATTTTTCAGAAGTTTGTACTATCAGTAACATAACAAGATACACGTTTTATTGACTGCATTCACATATAACAAGATAAAGTATGCAAGAACAATCTTTAAGCCTAAGCTTGACTAGAAAAAAAACAAAAGTCTAGTCTGAGCTCATGAACTTATGATCCTAACATTGGATGGCTGGAACAAGCCCTCTAGGAAATGGAAAGTCTATGCAGTGATGACCTGCCCATGAGTGAGCTCAGATCTATTATCGACAGAAAAACTAGTTTTAGAAGTATTGAGTCCCTACTTATAGTCAAAAGCAATCTACGCCAACTTCTCCTTCATGTATCTTACAATTTCTTGCTATGTTGTAGTTATAAAAAATACCCACGATCTGTAAGGATCTTCATTAAACAATTAGTGAGGTCGCATCCAGCCAAGTCCAATCCAAGAATGGCATGTGAATGGGCGTACTGTCACTTTGTGACTCACACCATCATACGAATCAAGAACAATACCTGAACCATGCACTAAAAGATGAGAGTGTTACAATGAATAAATCAGAGTTAAACCTTAAAAAAGTATCGCTATAATAGGGTGACATGATGTAGTTTTAAACTATATGTATTCCAAGAAAATTTAACCTGACAAGCATGATCGAGTTCATCAATTAGAGCATAAGTAGTTTAAGTAGAACAATATCATTACTTGTTCTACATAAAATTTAGTAAGAGATAAGCTTTTAACGTACCGTTGTTTGTATCCATGTATATCAATAAGCAGCATCAGCATAAACGAGTGCATGTTTATCTATACACTCCCCTTGATAATCCATCAACTTCTCAATATGATCAGGTGTTTCCTACACAATCGGCACAATCGTGTTGCAAGCAGCCAATGAAAGGATGAAATCGTAAATCTGTTTGCTGGTTCTCGGTTGGCAGGGCAAACTCTTGAATCTAAAGCAACCCTGGGGAAAATGAATATTCCATACTATCATTTTGTAGACAATGGCATTTAAAGAAAATCACGGTACACCATTTAAGATACCAAATATTTAATATGCATAACAATAAGAATGTAAACCATCCTTAGATGAAGGTGGAATGTGATCCGTAGCTACACGAAACAATTTTTTTACAAAAAAATTCAAGATTTTGAAGCAAAATCTGAGCATGTTTTAACTTGAAAAAAAGCTTAGCTTCAATGCAAATAACTCATGTTGTAACAATAGCTATGTTAGATGGTTTGTCATGATGAAGAACTTTGGATAATATATATTGATATATATTTTCTAAAAATCTTCTATCCATTTTGCCTAACACCAAAATTATGGTATACAGATTATGTTATGCATATGTTAGCCAGTCGAGAATATCTTCGTCGTTCTTTTTCGTGTGGAAGACCCCTTGTGTTCAGAAGAGCTACAACATCAACTTGTATCTGAAAAAACTCATATATGTCTAAGGTTCACTAATTTATTCATATGAATGCCCTGAATTGTTAATATGGATGCCCTAATCTGTTCATACGGATGCCCTAATTTGTTCATACGGATGCCCTACGTGTTGGAAATACTTTGGTGATAGGAAACTGAGAAATTCAACATGATACGTTCAAGAAATTAATTTTGTATTATCAATCAGCAAAGAGGCGTTATGTTTGTTTTGGATGTACAGATAATAGAGGTTCTTAGTCATTATTATATGGGGAGGTATGATCCATATATACAAGTTATCAACATGGTCGTGACTAATATTTAAGAGATCAGAGAGCAAATAATGACCAACATACCTTGATAAAGATGTTTGCAGTTCCACTTTTACTAATGCTTGGATCCCTATGAGAATGTATGATGCGAATTTTCTTTTCATTCGCAGCACTAAAGCTCAGCACATCAATAGCCCTTGCAGCTGCCATACAGTCAAAACAAAACTTAAATCATTTACTGCAAAATAATTTACTACAAGATGTGATAACTTACAAAACTACTAGCTGCGATAACTTAGACAAAGTGATAAACTCAACCGGAAGAAAAAAATCCACTATTACTAAACTCAGATAATGTTAATGTGTGTACTGTTTGTAAACAAAAAATAAATCCCAAACACCCCTATATTGAAAAAGGTACCCAACGTTCACAAATCTTTAAACAACCAAACAAATGGTGGCACTAAACATAACATACATGAGCATTAATTTGTTCAGATTACGAACAGGGTGCACTAAAACATACATAAATGATGCCTTAATATGTCTAGTTATGAACTAACCATAATCAGTGATGGCCTACAGGTGCCCTAATTTGTTCAGACAACAAAATGAGTGCACTAAAAAATACACATTGATGCCTTAATATCTCTGATCAAGAACTAATCATACTCACTGACGGTTGTTTACATCAGCAGATACATGCATTCAAATAGACTGCTACACATATCAGTTGCATAAACACCACAGTAGAATAAACACCAGTTGCAATCTCTAGTTTATTGCTTGTTCTGCAAATTCCACATCGCCTATGTTTTAAGATGTAATCGTTATCTGATGCTGCAAACGTAGACGACCAGCATCACCGTTTGAACAAATATAAAGTTAGGTATTGATATAGGATCCTAAAGTCTTGATAAGATAGTCTAACTAACTGATCTATTAATATTTTGAACCCTTAACGTTATAGCTATATTATATTCTCTTAGAATCATAAGAGTTTACGACACTGACGCCCTAACTAAATATTAAATGATACCCATTATCATCTCTTTACCATAACTAATTCAACAATATAATAAAAAATTTTAGATCATATCCACGCCATTAGGAAACAAGTCGCCATTCAAACTAATATGCATCTAACTATATATTACTTGATGCCATTTATCATCTCTTCACCCTAACTAATGAAACAATATAATAAACATCATACCTACGGAAACAAATCGCAATTCAAAGTAATATGCATCCCACTTGCCCGAGGCACAACCAGTCCATTATCAGTAAAAAAACCATCATAATCCACAAAACGAAACACGCACAATATAATCATTTTCTCTCTAAAATCAGGGACGGAGCTATGTGTTGCCTTGGGTTGGCCAAGGCACACACCAAACTTTCACGAGAGCCCAGTACTAGTTCTGAACTAAACTTTTAATTATCACCATGCATGATAATTTGCACACCCTAATACCATAGTAGTTCTTGACGTTGCTTTTTATCATTCATTTAACTTAATACGTACAATAATCTATGTTAATATGAAAGAATAATATTGATTTCTAATATTGAGTTAGTGACTTGGTGTCATTTCAACTTGCGGAAAGACCATGTATCCGAAATAAAAAACTAAAACATAGTTATGACACACTTTTATCTAATTGCTTACTCATATTTGGATATGGTTCTAAATGGCCCGTTAAAGCGCGTTAAAACTTGAGGTGTGACCTTTACATTACACAATAAATCAAAGCGCGTTATAATATGAGGTGCGATGATTTTTTGAATATCATTGCATCTAAGAAGAGTTCTCTAATATTAATTATTAGGTGCAACACTTATTATAAACTCAATATAAATATAATATCAAAATACGATAAAGCAAAAAAAATATTTTTATATGTTGGGCCGCCATAAACCACGCTTTAAAAACGCTAAAGTTTCGCATATGCCGCTAAAGCGTGTAGCTTGAACATGTCACCACACCACGCCTTACGCTATTTATAACCAAGTATTTGGCCCATCCACATGTTAAATCCTGGCTTCGTCACTGTCTAGAATTCAACTGATTGATTCCTTAATATTTTTAAAGGTGCACTAATCGTCTCCTTGACTCCTTAATATGTCATGATTCAACAATGATACACATAAACTGAAACTAGCGCTTATAATCAATTGGTGTTCTTCAAGATTTATTTCTTCCCTAAACATTTAATAACCAAAAATTCACAGAATGCATAAATTTGTTAATTAAATTAAATTAGATTATAAAGTTAAACAAGGAAATTACCTTTGAGGTGGAAGGTTCAAAAAAATTGTTGATACTCTTGACGGCTACAAAAATCAAACAAATTTAATCATAATTAAATAAAAATAACCGGTTAAATAGTTAATTAGTCAATGCACTATTAGAATTAAATTTTAAAGAACCTGATATCTAGTAGTGAAGGTCTACGTAATTAATGGCTTATTCTATGTGATGGATTTGGTGGATTTATGTGGTTGATTGATTGATAATTAAAGAAGAAATGAAGGAATTAGATGAAGGATTAGAGAGAGAAAGGAGAGAAGGGAGAGAGTTGTAGAGAGAGAAAGTAAAATGGAAAATGTGATTAATTGAAAATGTGAATCAACAACCCCCTCCTAACATGCTAGGAGGGGTTATATATAGCCCACCCTACATGTGGGCTATATGGACTATACAATAAGTAAATAGATCACGAGCCCGTTACATAATTATAGTTGGAGCGACCGATCCTTCATAAATACGTAAAACGTATTTCCAACAATCTCCCCCTAAGGGAGGTCGCTCCAAGTTACAAAGTTCTAAATAGTCTATAACTCGTGATCTATGCTAACTAAGATGTGACCGAGACTTTATTGGGAAAAACGTATTTCCAACAATCTCCCCCTAAGGGAGGTCACATCTTTTTACAAAATCTTAAACCTAGCATCTATGCTTGAGTCTTTGATCTTGTTCTTGTGAATATGCTTGATGTGATCTTTGACTTTAGTCTTGAGCATGTTTCCTTGCCTTGACCTTGTGCATTCTTCACTTGTGATATTTGCCTCTTTGTGACTTCATGTTTCACATACTTATACTTTTAAATTCTTGAAAGCTTCAGAGTTTGATACAGCGGAAGACTTGACCTTCAGGCTTTCTTGAATTTGTTGAAGTACTAATTGTATGTAGTATAAGCATGTGGTGACGACTTCTTCTGGATTGTACACCGCAATGCCACCTTTTTGTTACGCTGCATAAGACAGTTAGCAACAAACAATATACACGGATGAAATGGCCTTGAACATTTCATTCTAATTCGGTAGCATTTTACCTCCGGTCGGTGAAGACCGTTGGACGATATGAAATATCGTACTTGTGACAGGTAGTTTCAATAAAGAACCTCCTTGACAAGATTTCGCGGGTAAACCCGTTCTCTTTACTCGACCGTCCAAAGCTGACTGCGAACGTAAAGAGTGAATCATTTGGATAATATTATCCGCATGATTTGAAGCCGTCAATTCATGTTCCTGGAACAAGTGAAGTTCAATTAAGAACCGCACCATCGTTGCTTTCCAGTTGTCACTAGCTTGATTCATATAGAATCTTGCAAGTTACCTACCAAGTGCTGTTTGATGTTAACACTAGAAGGATTTCCACTCGTCACTGTGATCAATAAAGAGTCACTCTGAGTGTTCTGGCAAGATCATATGATAATGCGAAGAGGCCTGGAACGAGTTTAAGTTCATTTAAGAATTAAACCACTGTTGCTTTCCAGTTATCACAAGTTTGATTCATAAAGAATCGCACAAGTCACCTACCATGAGCTTTTTGATATTCGCTCAAGAAGGATTTCCATCTTCATTGTAAATACTTTCGTATTACTCGGATGTTCAGGCAAGATCATGAAGATTTTGCGTAGGACTCTTAAGATCTTTCTTACTTTTCACAGTGTATGAAGAAGCAAGGAATAATGAAAGTGTGTCCTAATGAGATATTTGATGATCTCAAATGGCTCTAGACTCGATCGTGCATTTTGGATTTTTAGTGATCGGAGGCTGGAGAGGAGTGCCACCTTTTCAATACCAATTTATTCGGAGTGAATAAATCAATAGATAATGTGTTGATCTCCGTGTGATTAAAACAAATACCTTTTGAGAGATATTTGAGTTAGCTGGGAAGGGTTGTGCATTGCATCACTGGGTCCATGATGTCTTTCTTCAATACCGAGAATCATTAACAAAAATGATCTCAATAGCATATGTATTGACCCGGTTTCTACCTAAAGTTGTAAGGAGGGCTTCTTTCTTTACACCCTTTATCTTTACAATTCTTTTTCATTCTTCAACCCCTTCAATGCTTACCAATACGTCATCACTAGCACCTTGTTGTGATTGTTCCAGTGCTAGCTTAAGTACTTGGTCGGCATTCAGCTACGTTCACATTCTTTCTCCATCTTTCCTAGGACTTCTAATTCTATCTAGGAATGTCCTTGGGAAGATTCCTCCGGTTCTAGAGAAATCATTGGACTTTAACCTATCCTACCATCCTTATGTCACCACAATCGTCACCGTCGTGAATAGAGATGTTTTGGGTAAGTGTATGTCACCATGAAATCCATTTTGAAGTGCAAATCCATTTTGCTCCCCCTTAACATATGCTACGATATTCGAAAACATTTCGCACATGTCGGGATGAGCTAACACGTTAAGTCAAACCATTTATGATTGATCATATCCCATATTAAATCACATTTTCTCCCCCATATTAAAAATATTAACCCAATCGATGTTTTTAATATCAATTGATTTAATAACATTTTAAGAAAATTTGGGAAGAAAAATGCAAATCCAATTATCTTCATGAATTACACAAGCTCCCCCTCAAATTAATGAGGGTGTGCTGAAACGTAAAATAAATACCTTTTAAACACAAGTGTAAGGTATTTATTACGTGCAAAGATCATATATAATAATGAATTCACAAGATTAGCAATGTACGAGGTAGGACCTGAATGATGGAGAACATCATATGAGAGATTCACATGGTTCTTGTTCACGAATGCTGGTCACCTCGTCACGTCCCCGAGAAAATTAATTCCCGTTGTTGAGTCAAAGCTTTCCGGTGAAATGCTTGACTTGATTATGAAAAACAGGTTGCTATCTGAAATAATAGCAAACCATTTTGAGCATGTTTTAAAAGTTTGAACTTCTGCTCGAACTTTATTTACAACCCCGTGTCATTATTGAATGACATTTCTAGGTTCGTAAATATTATCGATTCCAGAAGACATGCTCGTTTTATCAAAACATTTTTGAACACACAATTTTGAAAGATTTAGAAAAACCTTTTGAGAAATTCTCGAAAAATTGTGTTCAAAGTTTTGAAAAACAATTACTTGAGCTTAAGATGTTGAATATCTTAAAAGCGAGCTCAAGTCCGAGAAGTTGTAAACTTCTCGTTGTTAAGGATAAGTTTATCACCGGCGATAAACTGTCCTTTTATCTGAAGAACGAGTCCTAAGCTGACATTTACTTAGAAGTCGTGTTCATGAGCTTGAAAACTTTGACTGTTTTAACGGAAAGCTCATGACCGAGAAAGGTTAATTTCTCGTTACGAGGAAAAGTTCTCTTAGTTAAAAGATACACTTTCCTTTATGAGCTTAAAACTTCGAATGTTTTAATACAAGCTCATGACCGAGAAAGGTGAATTTCTCGTTAAGAGGATAAGTTATCATAAAAGATAATCTTTCCTTTATTTTAAGTTCGAGTTACAGTCTGACATTTAACTGTAAGTCATGTACACGAGCCTAAAACCTTTGAATGGTTTAAATGTAAGCTCGTGTCCGAGAAAATTTAATTTCTCGTTGTAAGGATAAGTTTATCATCGGCGATAAACTTTCCTTTATTTGAAGCACGGGTTACCATCTGATATTTAATGATAAACCATTTACACGAGCTTAAAACCTTTGAATGGTTTTAGGGTAAGCTCGTGTCCAAGAAAACTTAATTTCTTGTTAAGAGGGTAAGTTATCGTTGCGTGGATAAACTTCCCTGTCTCTGAAGTCCGGGTCGTCGTCTGTCATTTAACGAGGAGCCATGATGCATGAGCTTAAAAACTTGGAATGTTTTTGATATAAGCTCATGCCCGAGAAAAATGAATTTCTCGTTTTTAGGATAAGTCATCATCGGGATGAACTTTCCTTTCTTGGATGAGCGAGTTACAGTCTGTTATGTGACTGTAAGTCCTTGTTTGCAGCTTAACCATGAATCCCCTGAGACATTTGTTTCTCTGATATCTGCTTCTTCAGCAACCAAACTCTAAGAGTGTCTTTAGTTGAACGGAATACAACGATTGGACCGCTTCGTTCTTTTGGAACATCAACTTTGGTACCTGCATTCTCATTAGGAGTTTGTATACTTTTGCATGGGTTAGAGATATCTACTTTTGAGGCACGTGGGGGTTCACAGTTGGCTTTACTTGTGTCAGAGGTGGCCTGAGGGGATGATTCACTTGTCTTAGTTGGCAAACGTTTCCTTTTATAGAAAATCTTAAGTTCAGGCTTAAGTGATGTATCATCCTTTGCAATTTCCTCCCTAGTAGACTTAGTAGAATCGGAGACTATCCTAGTTAAAGGGCACTCGTTTCCTACAATAGTGAAAGTTCTACCAGTGGGGCGCCACATTTTACCAAAGGGTTTGATTTTAGCGACCCACTGGGATTTAAGTCTAGCACGGGAGTTCACCTCATTAAGCAATTTTTTGATACAAGCATCATGATTTGCCGTAAAGACACATTTTCTACATGTTTTACAAGTAGCATATTTAATGTCCGAGTAAGATCTAGAATCCCTAGACGATTGATTGATGCTCCTAGGATTAGACATGCTACGGTTAGCAGTGTTGGGTAAACTAGAAGGCATCTGACTAGGTTTGAAATTCCTATCTCTTACATGTGTCTTTTGAATAGCTTCCCTTTGACCAGATTTATGGCAAACGTCATTTGAACTAGTTCTAGACGTGGTCTTGGTATTTTTAGGGAAACTAGAGGCAATCATATGATTTGGTCTTGCTAAAGCTGGAGTGATCACATTGGGCCTAGTTGCTGGAGTGACTGGTCTAATAAGATGAACCAAATCAACTTGGGAGGCAAACCGCGGTCTCGAGGATTGTGGTCGCTCGGATCTAAATGCAGTAGGTTGTCTGACAATCGGTTGTCTGACGAACTGATTTATAGGCGGTTTCCCCAAGATTGATGGTTTTTCAAGCTTAGTGTCCACACTAGGTCCTTTACTTTTCCTTAACTCGTTTTTCAACGCAGCTATAGCAAAGACCTTTTCCTGTAATTGGGCCTTTAAAGTCTCATTTTCTTTGAGCACGTTATCTTGGGATGCCAACTTAGATTCAAGCAGTTGAATTTGTTTCAAAAGATTATCCTTTTCAGCTTTAGAATCTAGAACAGTTTGATCCAATTTTCTTTCAAGAACAACGTTTGACTTTTCAAGTTTTTCAAAATATGTTTCAAATTTGTCCGTTTTCTTAGAAAATTCAAGTTTGGCATCCTCAAGGTCTTTAGATTGCCGAGCTACGATCGTTTCGAGCTCTTTAATCTTAGAATCAGAATCAGTTAACGAGGCAGTTATAAAGCATTTATCATGATGAACTGTAGCATTTTGAACACTTTCTCCCCCATTATGACTCACATCGGATGAATCATAAGTGGTACTTCTATCACTCTTGTCCATCCCATGTTTGTCATAATTAGGTTCAGAATGCTCAATATGCGGCATGTCATCAGCATATACATCATAAACCACATTACATTGTACCATGTTTGCAGGCTCTGCGTCATAAATGGGTAAGGTGTCATCAAGAGAAATCTCGTGAACATTCCCTGACGTGCCACTGGCATCATGTTGTCCTCCTGATTCGGTGCTCTTGACATCGTTAGGCTCCAAGTTTTCAACCGTATGATCAGTTTTCTCTTGCATCGAAGAGTCTTGCACTCCATTATCATACCCTTGCTGAAGTAGAGATCTTTCATAAATCGAAGACGAGACCGATGACATGAGTTTCAAAATCGTATCACGGAAAACTCGAAGCTCGGTATGTGTATCTCGAAGAAACGATTGGCAAATCATTGAACTTTCAGACTTGATGATATTGAACTGGAGGAAAGGCGTGAGGTGTGTCACAAGAGCCTTATATGCAAGTGCCGATGCAGAGTGATTAAAGTTGTTATTGTTGAGTTGCTCGGCGAGTTCGGTCAAAGTGGTAAAAATGGAGTTGATGAATATATGACGATCTTGTCCAAAAATTGTCACAAATTCGCTCCCTCCTTGAATGCGTGAAAGAGTGACTAGATGATATTGAAGCATTTGAAATGAATTGATACCACTTTCTTTAGCTTTGTCGTGCATTCGATGCAAGTCTCCCTTTTTAAGTGTCGAATTTAACGAGTCCATTGAAAATCGAGAAAATTCGATTTGACTCAAAAGATGTTGTCGGCTCAAACGATTATGAATTAAACCCGATCAAAAATCTGTAGTCGCTAAAAATAAAACCCGTCACGTTGACTCGTCACTTTGTCTTCAAAACCGGCCACAATAACGTTTAACCCGATAAATATTTTTCACGTTAAACTTTGAAAATACCCGCTTCGACACGATTTGCCAAAAAATACTAAACAAAATGCTAAAAATATAAAAGTGACAAAATAAAAAATATAAAAGTGACAAAAATAAAAAAATAAAATGTGATATTTTTTTTTAAAAAAAAATAAAATGTAATATTTTAAAATAAAAAAGGATTAATTTAACTACAAATAAAAAAAATAAATAAATAAACTTTTTTTTAAAAAATGAAACGGATATTTATATATATTGAAAAAAGGCAAGATTGTGTCACAAAAAAAAACAAAGTAACCAAAAGAAAAAAAAAAAAAAAAAAAAAAACGTTTGCTTGAAAAAAAATAAAATAAAATAAAGTAAGATTAAAAAAATCTGATACACATCCTTGTGTTCTCCGTCCAATACAACACGTGGCCCAAAAATCTCTTTGTAACCTCCGCCCTAGAGACGTGGCCCAATCAGCATCATCCACCGCCCCACCTTTTTCTTGTTTTCTCCGCCTGCTTATTTAAACGTGATAACTCTCTCTCTCCTAAACTAAAAAAAACACACACAATGTATCCTCCGTCTACTTCATCTCTCTCTCTCAATCACAAACTCACAGCCTTAAACTCACACCCTTCCTTAAACTCACAAACTCACAACCGTCTTATCATATCATCCACGAACAGAAAGTGCTTCAAGATCCTAAAATGGGTCTCGGGTAGGTGTGTTTTATCTTCTTGTTGAGTCTTTCTCTTCTACTGTGAGTCCTTCTGTGTGTCTTTCTGTTTGATGTTTTTGGGGTGTGTTGGGTTGGGTGGGGGGACGAGGGTCAGATGGGGACGAGGGTGAGGTGTGAGTATGATGGGTTAGAGTCGGTTTGGGTGTGAGGGTGTCGGGGTTAGAGTCGGGTAATGAATCGGTGGTGGGTTGGTGATGAGAGGATGAGAGATTGTTATGAGAGGGTTTGATGAGGGTGTTTGTTGTGTGATGGTCGAGAGGGTGTCTTGTAATACGAGAGTGTTTGTGGGTTTGATGAGTGTTGAGTGTGGGGTAAAGTGTGTGGGGTAATGTATGACAAGAGTGTGTTTGGGGGGGGTAGGCGAGAGGGTGTCGGTGGGTGTTTCTGGAGTCGTGACGATTGAGGGTCTTGTGGGAGGGTTGTGTTGTTCTGGGTGTGAGGGTGTATTAGACGAGGGTGTGTGTTCAAACCGAGAGGTGAGAGGTGAAGAGTGAGGGAGTGTCTGTATTGTTCGAGAGGTGAGAGGGTGTGTTGTTTGTGTCGAGGGAGAGTATTGGGGATTGAGTCGAGAGAAGGAGTCGAATGATTGAGTCTTAGTTAAGTGTTCGAGAGAGGGGGTTTACTGTTTTTGAAGTCGAGGCTGTTTCGAGGGTGTGAGGTGAGTTGTTGTCGAGAGTTTGTGGTCTGTCGAGAGGGAATGAGTCTTTTTTAAAAGACGATGATTTGCCCAATTTGTCCGTTATATTTGAAATAGCTTCATTCGGAAGAGTTCCGAATCAGAACTTTTTCTTGATCCGGAAGTTCTTGGTTCGGAAGTTCTTGATCCGGAACTTCTTGATCCGGAACTTTTGGCTTGATCCGGAAGTTCTTGGTTCGGAAGTTCTTGATCCGGAACTTCTTGATCCGGAACTTCTGGCTTGATCCGGAAGTTCTTGATTCGGAAGATTTCTGTTTGATTCGGAACTTAAATATTGATTCGGAACTTTTACTTTACTCGAAAAAATCTTCACCCGGAACTGGACAGTAGCAGATTGATTATGGACAAAAACCGTGATTTTGGATAGCAACAATGGACCAGAAACGTTTGACAGTTAAAAAAAATTAAGAAAAATCCAAAAATTATAACTGATAACTGAAAACTGACCAAAGAAAGACACAATTAAACGACACAACTTATTAATAAAAATGTAAATAATAAACTGATTAAAAAAAAAATTAAAAAAAATAAAAAAAATAAAAAAGGATAAAAATTGATAAAAATTTATATAAATTGATTATTAAATTTGTGATAAAAAACAAATAAAAAAATACAAACTTTTTATAAAAAACACAAAATTAAAAAGAGAAGAACAAAAAAACTTTTATAAAAAAACACTAACTTTTTATAAAAAACACAACTTTTTAAGGTTTTATATAAGAAAAATTTGATTTTTATATAAAAACATGTGAGTTTTTATCTAAAAAGTAAGTTAATTTGAAGATTTGATATGATTTAACATATAAAAAATACAAACTTTTTATATAAAAAAAATACAAACTTTTTATGATTTAAGCATGATTAAATCAAAACCCACCAAAATCAAACAAAATAAAAGAAGAATAAACCAAACTAACCAAGGCTCTGATACCAATTGAAGGTCTACGTAATTAATGGCTTATTCTATGTGATGGATTTGGTGGATTTATGTGGTTGATTGATTGATAATTAAAGAAGAAATGAAGGAATTAGATGAAGGATTAGAGAGAGAAAGGAGAGAAGGGAGAGAGTTGTAGAGAGAGAAAGTAAAATGGAAAATGTGATTAATTGAAAATGTGAATCAACAACCCCCTCCTAACATGCTAGGAGGGGTTATATATAGCCCACCCTACATGTGGGCTATATGGACTATACAATAAGTAAATAGATCACGAGCCCGTTACATAATTATAGTTGGAGCGACCGATCCTTCATAAATACGTAAAACGTATTTCCAACAATCTCCCCCTAAGGGAGGTCGCTCCAAGTTACAAAGTTCTAAATAGTCTATAACTCGTGATCTATGCTAACTAAGATGTGACCGAGACTTTATTGGGAAAAACGTATTTCCAACAAGTAGTTTATTCCAATTAGCATACGAATTCAAGCTCTCATCCAAACCGGTGACCGGAGAAGATGATTCGACGGCAGTTATTTATGGTGGTGACGCTTGGCCATCAACATAGATCTTCAATGGATTTGGGGGAAATTGGGAGAGATCGATAGGAGGAAGACGAGTGTAAGTGGTGACTTGGTCGCCGGTGATGGTAGCCTGGCCGTGGTGATCGAAACCTTATGGTGGCCACTAGTGGTTAGGAAGGTCTGAGAAGAAACCACGTTGTTTTTAGATTTGTTTGTGCGTTTTTTACTTTTTACCCCTGAAGTTTGAGACACTTGCAAAAACGACCCTGTAGTTTGTTTTCTAAGTTTTCTACGAAAACAAGGTTTTCTCTAGAACTCATCCCTATATATATATATATATATATATATATATATATATATATATATATATATATATATATATATATATATATATATATATATATATATATATATATATATATATATATATATATATATATATACTAGTACAGTGCCCGCGCAAAGCGGCGGCGAGTACTTAATGACGATTTTTGAAGCAAACAAATGTTACTATTTTACCTATCAAGTTCGTATTTACATTAATTTAAAATGGTAAAAAAGTTAAAACAAAATAAACCCGCTAAAAAAAGAAATAAAAAAAGTTAATAAAATTTATCGAAATTGATATGTAATTAAAAAGCCCAAAATTTTAGAAAATGTGATAAATTTAGATTATGAAAATAATATTTTATCTCAAAATTAAAAATGTTATTTTAATATATTGTTACAAAAGTTTGTTATAAAAAGTTGTTACAAAAGGGTGTTAAGAGGAAGATATATTTAACAACTTGATTTATATATTAAGTGAAAAAGTCTTAAAATTCAGCCAAAAAAAAGTTTGTTACAAAAGTCCCAAATGCTTTATAATATAGTAAGATATATATATATATATATATATATATATATATATATATATATATATATATATATATATATATATATATATATATATATATATATATATATATATATATATATATATATATATATATATATATATATATATATATATATATATATATATATATATATATATATATATATATATATTAGTTAAAATAGTGTGGTATCTTATAATTGTTAAAATGAAAAGTATTTTAGACCATTAGATTCAATATTTTGATTAAGATGATATTGATACTAAGTACTTTGTACACTATTAAATGCATTTAAGGTACTTTAATTTATCCTCATAATTACTTTATAAAACAAAACGCCTAGTTGCTTCCATTCTTTTTTCATGTTCCTCTAACCTTAAAAGAGACGTTCCTTTCTTTCATTCGCCATTAGATTCACTGTTTTGTACAACGAGGCTTCATTGTAAATTTATTATTTTCTAAATGTGTATCAGCTACTAGTATTTAGTCTTTTTTTAATGTGTATCAACTAGCATAGTGATTAGAGGTTTAGTTTCTTGTATTATTTTATGTTAGATTGTTGATTCATTTATGTAATGTGGAAAGTTTTTGTTCTTATGTATCATTAATTATCAAGTGTAATATATCCATCATGTATCACTTCAAACTTTCATTTAGAGGCAAAATATGCATACGTATTAAAATTTTTTAATATAAAGATATTAGAGTTTATTTTTAGATTCTTTTCGATATATATGTATCATGTAACGTAATAGATATTTTTTACTTAGAAAACACGATGTCTATCAATGTATCAAGTATCAACATAGTAACGTAATATTTTTTTTAACAAAAGCAATCGGTTAAAAAGTAAAAATTAGGAAAATTTGGTTTAAAAAAATGAGTAATGTATCATTCGGTGGAGACGCTCAAATCTAATTGATTTGAATCAAGTGTCATTTATGGTAGTACATGAAACCCATAAAATTGACGTTTATTGCATAAATGTCATTAATTAATTATTAATCTTATGTAACACAAATTAACAAATTCAACAATTTATGTAACTTTTCATTTTAACAATTTTAAGGAACTAAACCACAATAACCTATATATATATATATATATATATATATATATATATATATATATATATATATATATATATATATATATATATATATATATATATATATATATATATATATATATATATAGAGAGAGAGAGAGAGAGAGAGAGAGGGGGGAGCGTTATTGTGGTGACCACTTTTAAAATAAAAACAATAAGAACCGATCTAGACCATTAGATGTATATTAATGATGTGATCAATACAAAATAAATAGAATGGCATTCTTGTAAATAATATAAATTTAATGGCACATTTAAAATCACTCACATGCCCATGCTCAGATTTGTTTTCCTTAAACATTGTTTATTTGATATTTATATTTCCTAAAAAAAGTAATTTTGTATCCTTAACACCGTTAATAGTGGCACGCTTTTTTGTGTTTCGTTCGAAGCTTTTCATTTCACCAAAGGTGATTCATATTTGCTGTTTATAATAGAATGGTTCATCTAGATGTATATTAGTGTTTTTAGTGATACTTTAATTTTTCGTGACACATTATAAAATTACATTAAATTTCATGACACACTTATAATAGTGATACATTAGTATTTTAATATATTTGTATTGGCACATATGAAATATTACATTAAATTTTCTAACACACTTATATAGTAGTGAGTTATATTTAATATATTTGTACTTTTGTAGTGACACACTTAAAATATTACATTAAATTTTCTGACACACTTATATAATGATATACATTATTCTAATTTATGTAGTAGTGTACATTTAAAGATCCATACTGAGACATACATACAAGGTATAATTGGGACAACTGTTTAAATACTATATATTCACAAACTAGATAGCGATGCACATAAAAAAAACTATTAAGATATTTTGTACAAACATCGAGTGGTACATATTCGAAATAATGCAAAAGTAAAAAAACTAAAACACATTTAGGTGATACATATTTCAAAATACATAACCAACTAAATAAGATCAAAGTGATACGTAAGCAAAAATATAAACAACCAACTAAAAAGATACATATGATATGTACTCGAAAAAATAAACAATCAACTAAAAAGAGATACAAGTGATACGTACCTGAACTAAAAATTACACAATCAACTAAAAAACAACAAATGATACATATTCGAAAAACTGCACAATCGTCTAACCTAAAAATACTCATGTGATACGTATCCAAAAACTATATAACTAATTTGAAAGTACCTAAGTGATACGTATTTAAAAAAACATAATCAACTAAAAAACCAAGCGATACAATAAAAAAATACTCAAATTACGCATCCAAAAAACTATATAACCAATTAAAGAAATACCTAGATGATACGTAATTCCAAAAAATATACACATTAAATGATTCTTATTTTCAAAAATAAACAAACCAATTAAAAAATGTTCAAATGATACAAATAAAAAAACTAAAAAAAAGTCACCATACTAATCAAATATCACCTAACTCGTATCTCATATGACTATTTCAAGATATTAAATTTGATAAAGAACATATCTAAATACAATAGCATATTTACAATCTGATCAGGCATAAATTAAAAGTGTTGCATATGATCGACGGAAAGAATACATCTAAAAAAAGAACATAATCAAAACAAAGGTTAGTGATACTCATTATTTTTCTTTGACAAAACTGTGTTCAAACTCATAGTTTGATTCACATAAAATCTTCAACTAAAACTCATAAGCAGCACCAAACTTCGCTGACCCATGTTTGATACATGTCGTTTTAAACAACTATGCCCTATGACACGCCGATGTTTCACGCATGCATAACACCGCAAAAATGATCGGTGAGTGATGTAGATCAGATGGAATTTCAGATCGGGTAGTTAGGTAGTCGGAACCGCAAAGGGATCTAACGCCTGCTAGACTTATGGTGCATGTGAGGCACCAATTTTTTGTTATAAGAATGCCAAGAGGAGTTTTTGACTTTTATTGATCCATTCTTTTTTATATATTAGAAAGAAAGGTACAAATATCTGATTGATTAATTTAGAGTAGAAGATAATTTTCTACATTGATGGACACGTATAAATGGAGGAGTGAAATTAGGAGATTGGGTAAACTTTAAAATACCTATTGTATCCTTTTGGATTTTTTTAGTTATTATGATTAACTTTTAAATGTTTTTAATTAGAATGCCACTTGTCAAATTTCCATTGGTTCTTATTGTTTTTATTTTAAGGTTGGTACTTACATGAACGCAAATCTATATATATATATATATATATATATATATATATATATATATATATATATATATATATATATATATATATATATATATATATATATATATATATATATATATACTAGTGGCAAAACCCGTCTGATGGACGGGTATGACTTCTTATTGTCGTTTAACTTTTTATTTTTGGTAAATATATGTTTGTAATGTTCGATTGACGAGTATGACTTGTAATTGTCGTTTAACTTTTTTATTTGGTAAATATTTGTTTGTAACTTTCTTTTATTTATTTGTCTTTTAGTGTCTTATCTGTCATGATTACTTGTATTTTAATGCATTATCTATCATGATTAATTGTATTTGTTGTGTATGTTTTTTATTTACAAAATTAATTATTTGTATGTTCTTTGTTTAGGTAAATATTTTTTGTATTTTATTAAGAATAGCGTTGTTGTTTATTTAGTGTTATCTTTGGTATAATTATTTCTTTATGCATGATTTGTCGACATGACTTTTGTTTTATTTATCACTTTTATTAAAATGTCTTATGTCAACCACTCAAGGGTGGCCTAGTGGCAAAAGGATTTGTGTCTATCACTTCAAAGTATGTGAGGTCTGAAGTTCAATTTCTGCTAGGTGCAAACAAACTTGAAGTGGCCACGCCAACCTCCTAAAAATGGAGGGCTTTACCTAGTATGTGTGGCGGTGGGCTCAAACCCCGTGGATTAGTCGGCCAATTTATCGAAAATCACGTTTACAAAAAAAAAGTCTTAGGTCGCATGACTCGTAATTATCGTTTATATTATTTTTTTAGCTAAATATTGGTGTCAAGAAATTTTATGTTATACAAAAATTTTGATTAGCAAAAGTAGTTCATAATAACAATTACTTAAATTGTAATAAGCGAATTAATCCAAATGAAAGCACTATCATATAAGTTTATATGATTAAAACAATTATAAAACAAAATGATGACATATGAGGAGGTTAAGTATTAGTTAATACTTGAAGTATTATAAAAGAATTATAACACATACGTATGATTTACGAATTCAACAAATCAACGGTGTATACTCATGATAGATTTTATATATAATTACCGGTAGGTTTGGGAATCGGGTTGGGTTGGTCGGTTTCGGGTTAATGGGTGATGAGACTGCTTTTATACATAGTCTCATCGTCCAAAATGGGCTTAAAATGTATTAAATATCATCAAAATACCCAAATATATGCTTGTGTTTGTTGCTTGTGTATTTTAGGTACGGATATTGAGAAAATGACAAAAGGTCACAAGAATCATACAAAAACGAACACGGGAAACGAAGCCGCACAATGAACCAAGCCCTAATGAAGAATTTTCCAAGAAAACCCTTGAAGATTTGAAGAATTATGAAGAAGGGTCCTCCAATATGGAAGAATTGACACCTTATACCCTTGTATCTTCATAATTACAAGTTTGGTCCCTAAAGTTTGTCAAAATTACAAAAAGGACCCTTAACTTTGAAGAATTGGCAAATTTAGTCCCTTAACAAAACTAAATTGTCAATATTGGTCCTCCAAGAAGTCAATAAACAAGTCAAACCTTGAAGAATGAAGAAAATGCCAAAATAAGTCCTTCAAATATCATAAATTTGCATGTTTAGTCCTTGAAACAAGTTTAAAAACTTGTTGTGCCAAAAATGACAAGTTTACAAAGATGATTATAAAGGGAAATGGAATTGTGTGTTGTTTTTTACAAGTTAAACAAAGGAAGAAACCTTGGGGGCCAAAACTGTCAAACACTCTAACTCACACCAGCCTATCATCCACTCACATCTCTCCACCTCACACTCCTCTCCACGTCACACTCCACCCAACTTAAATAATCAGTATTTACTGATTATTAAATCTTTCCCACCAAACACACTTTCCAAATTTAATTACCCCCAAAACGGATCTAATCAGTCCCTAATCCACCCATGAACCCTAGCTAATGCCAGATACAATTAACTATGAAACAAAGGGGTTTTTGTTAATCTTTTCCAGATCACTAATTAACCCTTTTGTCATCACTTCCCACACCAAAAACATGAACCAAGACCATCCCATGTGAGTGTAGGACCACCCCTGCACCCGTCCCTTTCCCTCAAAACCCTAAACCCGAAAAGATCAACGTTTGACACCTATTCCTTTGACCACAAACACAAATGTACGCTTGAAATCACTTGCTAACAGCTGGACATCACAAGATCCTTTCAGAAATCACATGGACAATTTTTGACCAATTTCAAAAATGAAGACCCAAGGGCAGCTTAGGAAATTCATGTAATAGGGTTTCAGTTATCTAGATAGTTCTATGAGAGTCTATAAAAGGAGGATGCGAGCTGTGCATGCCCCTTTGTCCTTGTTTTTCTCTTTTGGTCACAACCTTGTAAATCCGTTTTTGTGAATGAAAAATGGTTTAGAGTTTGGTGATGAGAAAAAAAAGTGCCAATTTACTTACATTGTTTAAAGTTTTATTGATTTTGATTGTTGTTTTACTTTGCTTCAAAAGGTTTTCAAGTTTTCTGAATTTTCAAAAATCTCATTTTTACTTTTTTTTTACCTTGACATTTACTGTAGCATAAGCTCATCACAAGCCTGATAAGCTTGTGACAAGCTTACTCTACCTATTCTCTTTTCTTGTTTGTTGTGGTGTGTAGGGAACAAAAAGGAACCAAGCTTCCAGTCCTATACATTTCTTGTCCAAATTTTGTACCAAGAACTCTCCTTACCAATAGCCAAGGTTCTGCTCAGGCCCCAGCCTGAAAGGAGGTGACTTTGCAGTCACTGTGGGACCTGGATGTGGGTCCCACAAGGTAATCTCCTTGTTCTTTGTTTGAGTTTTGAATATTTCAGTTTTATGTGATTTTTGATGAATTTTTGTGAAGCTGCTTGTTTGTGTGTTTTATCTGTTTGATTAGGTCTTTTATTGATTGTTATGCATGTTAGAAGTATTTATAAGCAGTTTGAATAGGATTTGAATTGATTTGGTTTGAAAAAAGTGAGTTTCTGAGTTTTAGGGGGTGTTTGGATTAGGGATTAAGTGGGGATTAATGGTTTAAATCTGGCTTAAAACCTGTTGTAATCACTCACTAGGCAGTTGTTAGGTAGTGTATGCACTTAGGTTTCTATTTGGTAGAGTTTAAAACCAATTTGCATGCTAAAATTGAGAGAACTAGCTAAAACCAGTAACTGCTTTTTGTGCCTGATTTTGTGTGAATTTTGCCATCAAATTTGGTAGTCTGCTAGATTCTAGGTCCAAGCAGGGTTGGTAATCATTTGTATGTCATTTGGTGAGCTTAGGTGCTAGAATTGAGCTCTTAAAATTCACTTTTGTGCATATAAAACCAGCAAACTGTTCACAGACCTTCATAGCCTTAATCAGTAACTTGTGGGGCCATTTGTGTGAAATTTTGTGAAGTAACTTGTGATTTTTTGTGTTGTTATTGACTCCCTATACTCAACTGAGTATAGGGGTGCCTTGTTTGCCAAAAATCAGCAAGCCAAGAGCTTTACTAAGCTCAAAAGGTCACCAGACCTTGAATTTACATTAGCAGTGGGAACAAAGTTCCCCCTGCTTGCACAATTTTTAGTACTGCTCAACTAATAGACAAAACTGGGTCACATGTCACTTTCAGTAACTTTCATTTTTTGTCTTTAGTGCCCAAATTTGAGAGTTAGGACTTGAAAATTGTTTTGTTATTTTTCTAATTTTATTTTTGATTTTTCTGTTTAATTAGAATTTTTATTACTGTTCATTTAATATTTTTTAGAGTAAATAGTCATTTTTAATTACTTTTAAGTTTCTGATTTTTGTCCTTTAGTGCAAAAAATTAATATTTTTAGATTTCAAAAATTTTTATAGACTTAGAAAAACATTTTAAGATTTTTGGTATAAAAAGTTGTTACTGTTCACCTTTTAATTATTTTTTAGAATTAAATTAGATTAATTAGGGTTTTATTTATTAACTGTTTTGTCTTTTAGTGAAAAATTTTATATTTTTCAAACTTTTTCATTTTTCTACTGTTAATTAGAGTAATTTAGGATTTTTAAAATTGTCCAATTATTTTTGGCATTATTTTATTATTTTTTATAATTATTTTAGTTTAAAAATAGTTTCAAGTGATTTAAAAATAGAAAAAAAGTTTTTAAAAATTAGGAAAAATACTTTTTAGTCTTTTGATAATATAAGTAAGTTATTTGTTCAATAAAATAATATTTTGGACATTTTGATTAATTATATTTAATTTTAGGGCTTTAATTAGCATTTAAAACTTAATATTTAATTATAAAAGGTTTTAAAATATTTTTATTGGATTTTTATTCTTATTTATATTATTTTAGACTTATTTTAGATTTTAATTAATTTTTAGGTTTAAAATTTTTAATTTTGTAGTTTTTACGGTTTTACGTGAACGCCTTTTCGTCTTAGTTTAATCCGTCTTCGTAACCGTCTTCCTTTTCCAATCTCATTTCTTTCTTTCTTTTTCAATCATATAATCACAAATCAAAATCAATTCATTACACAACGCACGTGCCTTCTTGGGAAACGAACTTGGACTTATTTGGTCATTAGTGCTTGGTTTTCCTAAACCGACACTTAATACTTGCCACTTTTGCCTTCCTTTTCCTAAAGGGGTAAAAACTCTACAATCATTTTGGCGCCGCTGCCGGGGAGACTTGTTGTGTTTTGATTTGAACAATTGTTATTTTTATATAGCCATAATAGCTAATTGTATTAGTAGCACTCTACTAATACGTATTATCGTTTTTCGTTTTTTGTGAATACTATTACTATATTGTATACGTAGAACAATAAATTCACAAGTACTCCAAATACGTGAGCAATCACAACCTTGACTTGGGAGGTCATTACCCAATCATTGTATTCGAATCTCAAACCAAAAAAAAAATAAGGCAAAAATAGATAAATACTTTCATGAAGCTCGATTTTGAAAAATACAAACTATAAGGTGGGTATAAGGCGGTTGTATTTCACGACCTAAAGGAAAAAGGCTCTTAAGTGCTTCGTGCCGCCTCGTTTCCTCCGCTTGCTTGTGCATATTTTGAGATTGAAAGCTAATCGAGGGTTTTGCCGCCCAAATTATTACTTAAGTATTATATATATTTTCTTGGTTTCATTTGATTAAACCCTCTTGAACGTTTTGGTGTTCCACCAACGTTCTAAAGTCATCGAAGGCGTTCACTTCACGTGATCGTTTTCATTCCTTGAGGCTTCTTTAATCGAGAGATTTGATTAAGGAGGAGATTTGTAGATTTGTGTCTACCTAATACATTCCAAAAATCCAAAAAAAGTAAAAACAATCAAAAACCACAAAAAAAATTGAAAAAGTAAAAACACCAAAAAGAATCTTCTTTGCTCACCCTCTCGTTGTACGTGACGTTTACGCAAACTCGCTCCAAAGCAAGACGTGCTCGTAAACGAAGAAACAAATCAACCACTCCTTCTAGTGAGGAGTCTCCTATTGATGAACCCATCGTAGTGAAAGAAGCACCCATGGCTAATCGAACTATGATGGAGTTGCTTCAAGCACCCACCGAGGGTTATGGAGAAGCGATTGTGATTCCCGCTATCCTTGCGGAGAATTTTGAGGTTAAGACGGGTTTGTTGTCCATGATTCAAAACAACAAGTTTCGAGGTGACGAAAAGGACAACCCTCATAACCACATTCGCCAATTTAATCGTCTTACCGCCACTTGCAAGTTTAAGGACGTCTCTAACGACTCGAGTAAGATGATGCTTTTTCTGTATTCCTTAGCGGGGCCCGCAAAAATTTGGTTAGAGAAAGAGCCACCCAATTCTATATTGACGTGGAAGGATCTCGTTTCAAAATTCGTGAACCAATTTTTCTCGCCCTCTAAGACTACGCATTTGAAAAACGAGATTTCAAAGTTTTCACAAGAGTATAATGAGAGTTTTTCAACGGCTTGGAATAGGTTTAAGGAATTGTTGCACGAATTTCCTCATCATGGTTTTTCCGACTTGCATCAAATTGACACGTTTTACAATGGCTTGAACGATCATGAGCGTGATTATCTTAATGTCGCCGCGGGTGGTAATTTTTTGTGTAAAACGGTCGAGGAAGCATTGTTAATCATTGAGAATAGGTCTAAGGTCTATAGTCCCCCCCGTAGCACGTCGAGTGTTCGTAAGACTTCGTCTTCGCCTTCGCCTTCATTGTCACACACCGTTGATGCTTGCCAAATCGAGGCTAATTTGGAGAACAAGATTTTTGATAAGCTTAAAGGATTGTTAATTGAGTTTAAAGTTGGTGAACAACCCACTCCCGCTACGGCTAAAGCGGTTGAGGTTTCTTATATGTATTGTGGTGGAGCTCACGATTATTCCGAGTGCATTACCAACGGTGGTAACACTTCGAGTGCCTTCGCGGCCGCGGGAACTTATAACCAAAACGGTCAAGTTCCCCGCACTAATCAATTGACTCCACCGGGTTTTCCACCAAATCAAAATGCTAACAATTATCGAAACAATCAAGTTGGTTACCAAAACAATCAAAGGAACAATTACAAGGGTAATAACAACTATGGGAATCAAGGAAGTAGTAACCAATTGCAAAATCAAAACCAAAACCGTAATTTTCAAAACACAAGTCAAGGTCTTCAAAATGTTTACACTAAAGAACTTCCAATGGACTTTTTGAATTACGCTACGGCAAATGATAAGATTTTGGAAAACATTCAAGAGCAATTGGCTAGTCAAGCTAGGGACACGGCTAAAAACACCAAGGAGTTAGCTAATTTTGTGAAGGAAAATCTTAACATGAGAAATGAGTCGAAAAATGATTTTGCTAATCAAATTAGAGGTCAAAACAATAAAATTGAACAAAGTCATGCTAGACTTGAACAAAGAATTGACCAAAAAGCCGCTAGTCAACATGTTAAGCTTAATGCTATTTTAGAAGCCGTCATGGGGAACAAAGCCTCTACTTCGGGTAGTTTGCCTAGTAACACCGTATCAAACCCGAAGGGACAGATGAAAGTGATTACCACACGAAGTGGTAAGACACTTAAAGAACCGACTCCTCAACCAATTACTCCAACGGTGGAGGAAATTGAGGAAGAACCCGAGGTGGTGGTCGAAAAGGAGCATATCTCAAGCCCACAAAGTACCGCTCATGCCACACCTACGGTTGACCCATTACCAACATTGGAACCCAAGATTCCAAAGGCTATGCCTATGCCCCAACCCACACCACCCTTACCTTACCCATCGAGACTTAGGAAGGAGAAACGACAAGAGCGCGATAATTATCAATTTGAGCTTTTTATGAAAATGTTTCGTGAGTTGCACCTTAATGTGAGTTTCGCCGATGCTTTGGTCATGATGCCTCGATTTGCCGCTAACTTTAAGAGTATGTTGAACAACAAGGAGAAATTGCATCAATTGTCTAGTTGTTCGTCGGTTTATCTTAATCACATACCTCAAAAATTCGGTGACCCCGGTAAATTTTTGATCCCTTGTGCAATCCAAGATATGGAAGAATGCTATGCCTTGGCCGATCTTGGTGCTAGCATTAATTTGATGCCACTTGAAATCTTCAAGTCGCTCAATCTTCCTAATCTTACTCCTTCACTAATGTCTATCGAGATGGCCGACCATTCCACGATTCGTGCTTGTGGATTGGCGGAAGACGTTTTTGTGAAAGTGGGGAAGTTCTACTATCCCGTAGACTTTATCGTTGTCGATATTCCCACGGATCCTCAAGTTCCTCTCATTTTAGGTCGTTCGTTTTTAGATACGTCTATGGCTTTAATTGATGTGCATGCTAGAAAGATCACCTTACGTTTCAACGACGAGGAACTTGTTATAAATGCAACTCAAAATTCTCAACTTTCTCATGTTTATTCCGTTGCTACCATAAACCTCGTTGATATGATCGACGTGGTTTGCGAGGAATTTTCACAAGAAGTTCTAGGGTTTGGTGATGAAGAAACTAGGGGCAATCCCACTATGTTAGATCCAATTCTTGATAATTCGACACCAACCTTCACTCCATTTGAAGGTGGTGGTTTTACGTTGGAAGAATGCAATGTTCCACGAACTTGTGACGAAGACCTCGACAACGATGAGGACTTCTCGATTATCAAGGATTTTCTCAACGATTTCCCATTTCCTCCACCCGAGGAGGTTATGAGTATCGAGCCCAAATCTTCAATTGAGGAACCACCTATCCTCGAGTTGAAAGATTTACCTCCTCACCTCGAATATGTCTATTTGGAGGAGGACGACAAGTTGCCGGTTATTATTGCGAAGGAACTTTCGAATGATGAAAAAACCGCACTTGTCGATGTTCTAAAGGACCACAAAGGGGCAATTGCGTGGAAGTTATCCGACATTAAGGGAATCGATCCCAAGTTTTGTACCCACAAAATCTTAATGGAGGAGGATTTCAAGCCCACAATCCAAATTCAAAGGAGGGTGAACCCTAAAATTCACGACGTCATCAAAAAGGAGGTCCTTAAACTCCTTGACGTGGGAATGATTTACCCTATTTCCGATAGCCCTTGGGTGAGTCCTATTCATTGTGTCCCTAAAAAGGGAGGGATGACCGTTGTGCCAAACGATGCCAACGAGTTGATTCCCGCTAGACTCGTGACCGGATGGAGAGTGTGCATTGACTATCGAAAGTTGAATGAAGCCACTCGAAAAGACCATTTTCCCTTTGCCCTTCATGGACCAAATGTTGGAGCGACTTGCGGGAAACGATTTCTATTGCTTTTTAGATGGTTTTTCCGGTTACTTCCAAATTCCCATCGATCCTCGTGATCAAGAAAAAACTACGTTTACGTGTCCATATGGGACGTTTGCCTATCGTAGAATGCCATTCAGACTTTGCAATGCACCGGGAACCTTTCAAAGGTGCATGATGGCTATTTTTCATGACATGATCGAGAAGACGATGGAAGTCTTCATGGATGACTTTTCCGTGTTTGGTAGTTCGTTCACTTCGTGTTTGTCGAACCTTGAGAGAATGTTGAAACGTTGTGAGGAAACCAACCTTGTGCTCAATTGGGAAAAATGTCATTTTATGGTTAGGAGTGGAATCGTCTTAGGGCACAAGGTCTCGAAAGCGGGGATTGAGGTAGATCAAGCTAAGGTAGACGTCATCACCAAATTACCTCATCCCAAAACTGTTAAGGGAGTTAGGAGTTTCCTAGGCCACGCGGGCTTTTATCGTCGATTCATCAAGGATTTTTCGAAGATTTCTCGACCCATTACACATCTTCTTGAAAAAGAGGCACGTTTTGTCTTTGACGAAGATTGTGTACGAGCCTTTGAAATCCTTAAGAGGAAACTTACCGAAGCTCCCATTCTTGTTGCTCCCAATTGGAACCTCCCCTTTGAGCTCATGTGTGATGCTAGTGATTACGATATTGGGGCCGTTTTGGGGCAACGTCATGATAAGCACTTCTTGCCTATTCACTATGCTAGCAAGACGATGACCGAAGCTCAACTGAAATACACTACAACGGAAAAGGAATTCCTTGCCGTGGTGTATGCATTTGAGAAATTTCGACCTTATCTCGTCTTGACGAAATGCATAGTGTATACGGATCATTCGGCTATTAAGTATCTCATGGCAAAGCAAGATGCTAAGCCTAGATTACTTCGTTGGATTCTCCTCGTTCAAGAATTTGATCACACCATTGTTGACAAAAAAGGAGCCGAGAATCTAGCGGCCGATCATCTTTCTCGTTTGGAAGATCCTCACCAAAATGTTTACGAGCCCAAGGAAATCACCGAAACATTTCCGCTCGAGACACTTGGTGTAGTGAATTCTAAGCTTGATTCTTCCACCCAATGGTTTGCGGATTTTACAAATTACCATGCGGGTAACTTCATCATTAAGGGTATGACGACTCAAGAAAAACGAAAATTCTTTCGTGACGTCAAGTTCTACTTTTGGAACGACCCTTACTTGTTTCGAACTTGTGCGGATCAAATCATCCGACGTTGTGTATTTGGCACCGAAGCTTCTAACATCCTTAGAGCTTGTCACGAGGGACCCACGGGTGGTCACTACGGTGCTAATCTCACGGCTAAGAAGGTGTTTGATGCCGGCTTCTTTTGGCCTACTATTTACCGAGATGCACAAGATCTTGTGAAGTCGTGTGATGCATGCCAACGACAAGGAAAAGCCTCACAAAAAGATGAAATGCCACAAAATATCATCCAAGTGTGTGCGATCTTTGATGTTTGGGGTATAGACTTTATGGGGCCGTTCCCATCATCTCGTGGTAATAAGTACATTCTCGTTGCGGTTGACTACCTATCGAAGTGGGTGGAGGCCAAGGCCTTGCCCACCAATGATGCTCGTGTGGTAGTCAAGTTTTTGAAAAGCTTGTTTTCTCGGTTTGGAACCCTCGTGCTATCATAAGCGATCGTGGAACCCATTTTTGTAACGACCAATTCAAAAGGGTCCTAAGGAAATATGGGGTTACACATCGGCTTTCTACGGCTTATCACCCACAAACGAGTGGGCAAGTCGAGGTTTCAAACCAAGCTTTGAAGAGGATCTTGGATAGATCCGTTGGGGAAAACCGACAAACTTGGTCGGATAAGTTGGACGATGCTTTATGGGCCTTTAGGACCGCTCATAAGACGCCCATTGGGTGCACTCCCTATAAGCTTGTGTATGGAAAGAATTGTCATTTGCCTATCGAATTAGAACACAAGGCTTATTGGGCCCTAAAGCATTGTAATGATGATATGGAGACCGCGGGAAAACACCGGAAAATGCAATTAAATGAATTGGATGAATTGAGGGATATTGCTTATAAAAATTCATTGATTTACAAAGAAAAAACTAAAAAGTTGCATGATTCTAAAATTAAAAACCGGGTTTTTAACATCGGGGATCAAGTTTTGCTTTTTAATTCTCGCTTGAAAATCTTTTCCGGTAAGTTGAAATCTCGTTGGTCCGGTCCATTCACCGTGACTCAAGTGTTTCCGTATGGGACCATCGAGCTAGCTCAAGATGATGGTCCTAACTTCAAGGTGAATGGACATAGGTTGAAGCACTACTTTGGCGGGGAAGTTCCATCCTTGAACTACCTCAACCAAATCACTTTCCCCAATGATAATTAGTATTGAGGGGATCGAGTCGAGCTCATGACTCGGTAATCAAAAAAGAGGTGCCTCGTGGGGGAGTCCCATGCTTATCTTATGTACATATTATCGCTTTCTAAGGTAGTTTAATGTGAGGGGATTTGTGCCCTTCCAACCTCTGTTCCGTGGTTGTTTGTGAATTGTGAACTTTAGATGATCATGATCTTCACGATTGGAGCCTCTCGTGTTCGTTTTATGGGAGCACTCGATCGTTTGCTTTGAAGACTTTCTCAATATCCATGATATATCCTTTGATGTTCTAACCTTAGGTTTATAGCACACTTCATAAACGGCTATTAATTTATTGGTTACACCCTTTCCATGCTAGATTAGGCATTCGACTACGTCTCTAGTATGGGGGTGTTTGCACCCCTAGACTCGAAACATTGAGGACAATGTTTAATTTTAGTATGGGGGGGTGAATAGATACTTGCCTTGCCAAACCTTCACGCTTTCCAAAGTTTATCTTTTTGTTTATCGTTTTGTTGCAAAATAAGGCTAAAAATGGCCAAATTTTAAATTTTTTCTCATGTTTTATAAGTGTTTGAAGACACGAATGTAGATTTTCCAATGGCGAGAATAAGAGTAATTTTTGACTCGACCGTGCGTGTTGAGCACTTAGCTTTGATTCCTTAACTACACATTAGGCTAAGTCTCTTAAATGAGGACGAGAAATGATAGGGTTAATTATAAGTTACTATGCTAAACGTAGAGTACTCGTATTCTTTCAAAAACTCATGTGGTCTCGTTGTTTGCTTATTCTCCCTTCGCATGTAAATATTTTTTGCTTAATAAATATTGACTTAGCGGTTTAGTTGGGATTGTTGGGTTTCTAGTATTTTCTAGTAGCTTCCGTGTAATTAAATTGGGAAGACATTAAGGTATCGTCAGCGTCACGGTTTTGAAGTATTGGCACCCGAATAATCGAAAGCTTCACCCAATAATAAGATTTCAAGTGCTCACCTAAATCTAGCAAACAGTTTGAAGCCCCACAAGGCCGAAAAATCTATGCAAAATTGAAAGTGAATCAAGCCTTAATCTTCGAAGCTTTAAAGATCCAAAATTCGCCTTAGCGTGAGGATATACGTCTTTGGCTAATAAAACCACCGATGAGGCGGATAATAAAAGGCAAGGCAAGACCGAAGTCATAATAAAAGCTTCATGGCGAAGTTGAATAAAAGATGGAGGTAAACCAAAGATAATAAGGCCCTTCCGTTAGGGGGCGTATAAAAGTCTTGGTAATAAGTCTCATGTTCAAAACCGTTATAAAACCGTGTTTATCAATTCTTCTTGTCAACTTAATTTTTTAACATCGTTGTCTATTAGGAGGGGTTATTGATTTGATGGTCTTAGTTACACCGTTAGGACTCTATTTTTAGACCTAAATCTCTATTATCGCATAAGTCAAACAATGTATCCTCGTGAAACATTCAAGACATAATAAAATATAAGAGATACAACTTAGGAATAATGGAAGGATAAGTACGTGATTAGGGCATATGAGTAGTGTTAGCATTACTAACTTATAATGACAATGATCTCGTTACACGCTTGGCATGGAATTAGGGTGAAAATCAAGGACGATGAAATTATTTCTAACGAAGCATTCACGTGTTCTTATTCTATGAACCTAAACGTCCCATTTTGCGATGAAAATCATACATTATGTCTAAAACGCAAGTAGTAGTAATAGTAGTAGTGTAGCTAGTTTATCATTCAATAAAGTGAATAAAAATTAATTTTAGAGGTGCTACGATACTTTATTCTAGCATTGCGTGAGGGCACGACAATGGTTTAGTATGGGGGAGTGATGAGACTGCTTTTATACATAGTCTCATCGTCCAAAACGGGCTTAAAATGTATTAAATATCATCAAAATACCCAAATATATGCTTGTGTTTGTTGCTTGTGTATTTTAGGTACGGATATTGAGAAAATGACAAAAGGTCACAAGAATCATGCAAAAACGAACACGGGAAACGAAGCCGCACAATGAACCAAGTCCTAATGAAGAATTTTCCAAGAAAACCCTTTAAGATTTGAAGAATTATGAAGAAGGGTCCTCCAATATGGAAGAATTGACACTTTATACCCTTGTATCTTCATAATTACAAGTTTGGTCCCTAAAGTTTGTCAAATTTACAAAAAGGACCCTTAACTTTGAAGAATTGGCAAATTTAGTCCCTCAACAAAACTAGATTGTCAATATTGGTCCTCCAAGAAGTCAACAAACAAGTCAAACCTTGAAGAATGAAGAAAATGCCAAAATCAGTCCTTCAAATATCATAAATTTGCATGTTTAGTCCTTGAAACAAGTTTAAAAACTTGTTGTGCCAAAAATGACAAGTTTACAAAGATGATTATAAAGGGAAATGGAATTGTGTGTTGTTTATTACAAATTAAACAAAGGAAGAAACCTTGGGGGCCAAAACTGTCAAACACTCTAACTCACACCAGCCTATCATCCACTCACATCTCTCCACCTCACACTCCTCTCCACGTCACACTCCACCCAACTTAAATAATCAGTATTTACTGATTATTAAATCTTTCCCACCAAACACACTTTTCAAATTTAATTACCCCCAAAACGGATCTAATCATTCCCTAATCCACCCATGAACCCTAGCTAATCCCAGATACAATTAACTATGAAACAAAGGGGTTTTTGTTAATCTTTTCCAGATCACTAATTAACCCTTTTGTCATCACTTCCCACACCAAAAACATGAACCAAGACCATCCCATGTGAGTGTAGGACCACCCCTGCACCCGTCCCTTTCCCTCAAAACCCTAAACCCGACAAGATCAACGTTTGACACCTATTCCTTTGACCCCAAGTACAAATGTACGCTTGAGATCACTCGCTAACAGCTGGACATCACAAGATCCTTTCAGAAATCACATGGACAATTTTTGACCAATTTCAAAAATGAAGACCCAAGGGCAGCTTAGGAAATTCATGTAATAGGATTTCAGTTATCTAGATAGTTCTAAGAGAGTCTATAAAAGGAGGATGCGAGTTGTGCATGCCCCTTTGTCCTTGTTTTTCTCTTTTGGTCACAACCTTGTAAATACGTTTTTGTGAATGAAAAATGGTTTAGAGTTTGGTGATGAGAAAAAAAAGTGCCAATTTACTTACATTGTTTAAAGTTTTATTGATTTTGATTGTTGTTTTACTTTGCTTCAAAAGGTTTTCAAGTTTTCTGAATTTTCAAAAATCTCATTTTTACTTTTTTTTACCTTGACATTTACTGTAGCATAAGCTCATCACAATCCTGATAAGCTTGTGACAAGCTTACTCTACCTATTCTCTTTTCTTGTTTGTTGTGGTGTGCAGGGAACAAAAAGGAACCAAGCTTCCAGTCCTATACATTTCTTGTCCAAATTTTGTACCAAGAACTCTCCTTACCAATAGCCAAGGTTCTGCTCAGGCCCCAGCCTGAAAGGAGGTGACTTTGCAGTCACTGTGGGACCTGGATGTGGGTCCCACAAGGTAATCTCCTTGTTCTTTGTTTGAGTTTTGAATATTTCAGTTTTATGTGATTTTTGATGAATTTTTGTGAAGCTGCTTTTTTGTGTTTTATCTGTTTGATTAGGTCTTTTATTGATTGTTATGCATGTTAGAAGTATTTATAAGCAGTTTGAATAGGATTTGAATTGATTTGGTTTGAAAAAAGTGAGTTTCTGAGTTTTAAGGGGTGTTTGGATTAGGGATTAAGTGGGGATTAATGGTTTAAATCTGGCTTAAAACCTGTTGTAATCACTCACTAGGCAGTTGTTAGGTAGTGTATGCACTTAGGTTTCTATTTGGTAGAGTTTAAAACCAATTTGCATGCTAAAATTGAGAGAACTAGCTAAATCCAGTAACTGCTTTTTATGCCTGATTTTGTGTGAATTTTGCCATCAAATTTGGTAGTCTGCTAGATTCTAGGTCCAAGCAGGGTTGGTAATCATTTGTATGTCATTTGGTGAGCTTAGGTGCTAGAATTGAGCTCTTAAAATTCACTTTTGTGCATATAAAACCAGCAAACTGTTCACAGACCTTCATAGCCTTAATCAGTAACTTGTGGGGCCATTTGTGTGAAATTTTGTGAAGTAACTTGTGATTTTTTGTGTTGTTATTGACTCCCTATACTCAACTGAGTATAGGGGTGCCTTGTTTGCCAAAAATCAGCAAGCCAAGAGCTTTCCTAAGCTCAAAAGGTCACCAGACCTTGAATTTACATTAGCAGTGGGAACAAAGTTCCCCCTGCTTGCACAATTTTTAGTACTGCTTAACTAGCAGACAAAACTGGGTCACATGTCACTTTCAGTAACTTTCATTTTTTGTCTTTAGTGCCCAAATTTAAGAGTTAGGACTTGAAAATTGTTTTGTTATTTTTCTAATTTTATTTTTGATTATTCTGTTTAATTAGAATTTTTATTACTGTTCATTTAATATTTTTTGATTAAATAGTCATTTTTAATTACTTTTAAGTTTCTGATTTTTGTCCTTTAGTGCAAAAAATTAATATTTTTAGATTTCAAAAATTTTTATAGACTTAGAAAAATATTTTAAGATTTTTGGTATAAAAAGTTGTTACTGTTCACCTTTTAATTATTTTTTAGAATTAAATTAGATTAATTAGGGTTTTATTTATTAACTGTTTTGTCTTTTAGTGAAAAATTTTATATTTTTCAAACTTTTTCATTTTTATACTGTTCATTAGAGTAATTTAGGATTTTTAAAATTGTCCAATTATTTTTGGCATTATTTTATTATTTTTTATAATTATTTTAGTTTAAAAATAGTTTCAAGTGATTTAAAAATAGAAGAATAGTTTTTAAAAATTAGGAAAAATACTTTTTAGTCTTTTGATAATATAAGTAAGTTATTTGTTCAATAAAATAATATTTTGGACATTTTGATTAATTATATTTAATTTTTGGGCTTTAATTAGCATTTAAAATTGAATATTTAATTAATAAAAGGTTTTAAAATATTTTTATTGGATTTTTATTCTTATTTATATTATTTTAGACTTATTTTAGCTTTTAATTAATTTTTAGGTTTAAAATTTTTAATTTTGTAGTTTTTACGGTTTTACGTGAACGCCTTTTCGTCTTAGTTTAATCCGTCTTCGTAACCGTCTTCCTTTTCCAATCTCATTTCTTTCTTTCTTTTTCAATCATATAATCACAAATCAAAATCAATTCATTACACAACGCACGTGCCTCCTTGGGAAACGAACTTGGACTTATTTGGTCATTAGTGCTCGGTTTTCCTAAACCGACACTTAATACTTGCCACTTTTGCCTTCCTTTTCCTAAAGGGGTAAAAACTCTACAATCAATGGGTCAGGTTGAATTCGAGTCAAGACTAAAGGTAATTTACTTGAACCTGTCCTGATTTAAACTCGGGTTACTCGGGTTCAGGTTTAGTTGGGTCGGGTCTAGTCGGGTTCAGGTCAACCCGAATTCGGGTAAATTATTAAAAAAAAAACTTTTTTTTATATTTTTTTAATAATTTATATTTTAAAAATAAAAAAATTCTTATTCGGGTCAATCGGGTTAACCGAAACCCGTATTAGACATAAATATTATATCTGATGTCGAACCCGATTTCAGATTCGGGTTAATCGGATTGACCCGACCAACTGAAATATAAACCTGAGTAACCCGACCTGAATATACGCGGGTCGTGTTCGAGTCGGGTGGGAAATATTGACATCCCTACTTACCGGTAGTAGTCTTAAAGTTGTTGAACATTGATAATAAGATTATCATTCGTAAAGTATTAAATTTGTTCATTGATCAAAATTTCATGCATTTTAAGTCATATAACCATATAAACAAACATTACACAACCGTTCATATAAAACATTGAACTTGCAGTCTAAAAAAACTAACAATTATAACATGTTTATTCTACCTATAATATAGGCTTATAACTATATCTATAAGACTGTATCGTAAGTGTAGTCATGTAGAGTTGATTTCTCTACATGAATTAAATGTGCAGCGTCCTGAACTCCAAGTTTGATAAATACTTAGATAGCGTTTGGTAGGCTGTAATAAGATTTGTAATGGAAAGAATTATTACGATTGAATGAAAAAACTCGGTTTGTTTACAATTATAGTACGTAATGATTCATTACATGTAATGATTCATTACACCATTTTCATTACTTAGGGGTCCTCTCCTTTTCTTTGATTACGTCTTGTAATGGAATCAAATGACGTAAAAGTCCATAATTAATTAATCACGTTAAATAAGCCTCTTATTAACAATGGGACATTTTAGTCTTTTTTTATCGATTATATTTCATTTTATTGTACCAACCAAACATTGTTAATAACAGTAATAAATCATTACATTACATCATTTATTCAATTACGTTGTTCATTCCATTCATTTTCATTTTATTCTTTCCTGCCAAACGAACCCTTATATCTTGTGTTTAAGCACTGTTTCAGATAATCCAAAACTTGATATGGAATCTTGTGGCAGTTAATAGCTATCACCTACTTTGTATAAGATAATTTTCCTGGTGAAGCATAACTGAGTCTATATTTAGATTGTCCATGTGTAGTAATATATACAGTACATAAAATCAAAGTTTTCTCAAGCTCCAAAAAAGAAATTAGGACCATAAAGCAATAGATAAGAGGCTACTCACTCATGGTCAAAGAAAAATGAGACTGCAACAGTAATCTCGGAAACCCCATAATGATAAATGTCAGCTATTATCTAAAAATATTATGGACAACAAAATTCATTAGGCATTACATACCCTAAAGTCGAGTTCTAAGGGTCCCCAATGCGTAATACTTACATGAGTGCACAAAATCAGGGAATAAACATGCACATAATTCGAAGATGCTTCATGTTGTGCTTCACTCCACTCCTCATCACCCCTGAATGCCTAACAGTCTCAGCATAATCATCACATATACAGTTATACTCATCGGACAGCCAGCTCATCATTATCACAGAATAACTCAAAAGATTAGCCACCATCTGGCTCAAGCCCTTCATCATTTAAACCCGCTACGCATACTCTCCCAGCATACAGCGATACAGCAACTGCCACTGCTTTCACTACCATCTTTAGAAGCCAAAACAATGTATTATTTCCAACCGATACAATCTTTTCATCACCCGCGGTCTTGAAATTAACCCGTGGCCACCAAACCCTCTTTCAAGTACATGCCAAGCTCCAAGCAGACCCAATTTCACTACAATCATGAACAATGTATCTTTCGCGCTTCCATTAAACTTCTCTTTGCTGCAAGCACACTATCACTGTGGTCCTGCTGTCTTCACTACCAGCCTCTTTCTTTTTATCTGCTTAGAAGCAAAACGCCTACACACACCAAAATTACAATAACTAAAAGAAAAAAAATGATAGCCTCCAAATCGAATTTTTTAACAAACTAAAAAATCCTAAACTTAGAAACCACATTAGAATTTTCTGCCTTGACCTTATCTATCACTTAATATACCTCATCTATCAATAAATACTATATATATACTTAAACATATAAGAGAGAGATAATCTATATTTAGATTACACAAGCATCTCATTTGTATATGATTTAGGGTTTAATTAAAAAAGTACAGTACTTGTTTTGAGCCATCATCCTATCTGCTGGACATAATCATTTTTTCCACACCAGCACAAACCACCGTATTCTTTTCATTAGTGCTAAAAAACATCACTCCCATACCATGTGCAGGCACCATGCATAACAGTATTATAGAACCAAATAGGAGTGTTTGTCATTCCTAGTGGTTTTTATGCTTTAAATCGTCCATAAGGAGTGCCCAACGCGATCAGAATGTTGTGTCAATGAACCTTGGTGACATCAGTTAGGCTATGGAGGGATGCTTCTATCCCTCTTACTGATGATCGTAAATCACGACTATTTCCTAAAGAACGAAGGGTAATCCCAAGATTAGTTCAGGATATGTATCATCAAAGCAAATGGTCACAACGTAAAATAGAACAAAAATCATGGAGTAGCTGACATGCACTCGAAAATGATATTTATGGGACAATAGAAAATCTCTAATAGATTGTTTTACAAAATTTAATAACTTGTTATGTTGGTAATGAACTGTACTAAGTATTCATGTACCAAGAATGACCCATCGATTTACAATTATTAATAAAAGATAACTTTCACCCAATTAATGAAAACTATGAAAACATGAATAATCACATGGGCAGGCACATGTTCATGATCCGAAAACCCGATATAGCAGACTGACCATTTTTCGCTTGCTGAGCATTTGACTCAATCCACTTCCTCACTTTTAGTTCTTGCAAAAATAATCCCTTCGAAAGGATATTTGCTCACACGCTTGAGAGAAGCTAAGAAGAGTAAACATAATTTAAAATATCAGTAACAATTAAACAAATATATATTCTTTATATTTTGATCCAATAATGAGGTGATGGATACAAAAACACCAACCTAGACCCATATCAGAACAAATAAAGGAGTTCGTATGGATCTTTGTAGGATGATTAATGATTTACTTTCTAAGAACATGAAACTGAAAATTTAAAGTAAGCTCGACATTGTTTATGTCTAACATTACCTTTCCATGACAATGTTTTACTTCCTACCAACTAAGAAAAACATGTTTTCTACGAAGTATGTGCAATTTAAATGAATTAAATGTGACAACTTATAAGATCTTCAACATAAAAATAAGTTACATCTATGTCCGCTGATTGTAGTTGGTTCCTTGACAGATAGCTATAAGTTTAACAGAGAAAGTTGTATCACAATAATTGGTTTGCTTCAGTGGTCAACTTTCCGTAACTGGTGAATAAACTAATTGAATTGTAACAGATGCTATGTTTTACCGTGAGTTCCTTGGCAAGTGTCAGATCCATGAACAATATAAGTGACGTCTTGACGGCCTCAAGACACTTTCATCTGGTACAAAATTGCAAATCCAAACAACCCGTTATTGATACAATCTTAATCACTTTTTTGGAAAATCTAATATACTAAATTTTTCATTTTACGGACCCGTTATCTCATACGACTTTGCTACAAAAGTTGTCGTTGTTTTCATGACAACTGCTTCAGTTACCGCAGATGTAACTGCAACTGCTACTACGGGTAGTTGCATATTTTTGCCTATTACCGTTCTCGTTTCCATGGTTATTTCTTGCTATCTTATCATTCTCGTGGCAACAACTATATCTATATATCTAGGAATGAAAAGTAAACGGATTCTTGGGGTGATAAGAGTTGATTTCCCACAACAATTCCCAAAATCTGCTTTAGAAAATGATTACCTGGTCTACTGCATGAAGACATAACAACATACAATGTACACTCATTCCGGTCCATCAAGCGTCATAAAACTATTGCAAATGAGACTCGGAAGAGGCGTTAAAAGGTTTCCGACACTAATGCTTGTTTTTTAGAGTCATAAAGAAAACTTTTGAATTTTTAATCTCACCTTGTGATCTAATTTTCCATTTGATGGAGTCTGAAGACCCGAAACCACATATGGAAGAACTATCTTTACATCATCCGTGTCAATAACAGCCAGAGCCCCCGAAACGTCTATAACGACAGTCATCATAAAACAATTTATCAGTAACAGTATTTTATGTGTAAGGTTATTTCATTTAGGAACTCAATTCATATTAAACAACAATTTAAAGTAAACCTCAAGAGGAGTGACTCCATATGAAGGTCTACAATATCAGAATAGAGAAAATGGGCAAGACATCAAAAATGAGACTCAAATGACCACCCTTGAAGTCATAGAATTGTTCCTGTGACTAGAACTACTATACTATACAAAGTCTGGAATATTTAAATGTCTAGATGATTTAAATTAGCTTCTATTATATGACTGCAATTTCGTATTGATCTTCCTTGTGCCATGCCCTCAACTAAAAAATCAGTCATTATCGGGTTGTTTCCTTTCCATTTTGTAAAGAATAAGAATAAGTGGTAAGCGATTGTCACTGCTATATTAAAACGATAACAACTCAAGATAATTGTGTGTCTCTTTTATGGGGCGTTTGGATTAGCCTTTTTCCCAGTCGTATGGCCTAAAAAATAAGTAGTTTTATATCCGAAGACATTAAAATAAATAGTTTATGGAATAAGCACGTTAAACTTTATGTGCTTGAGTTTGATTTACCTTAACTCGGGACTTAAACAAACAAATTTGGCCTAATAGAGGATTTAAAATCTACATTAAATATAGGTAGCCCTACTATAATCCATTGAAAAACATACACTTCAAATCAAGTCTGTTTAACAAATTCTTAAACCTAATTCCCCACCATCTGAATCAAGAATGTCAAAAGAAAAGGCATGTCTTGGAAAAATAATTGAGCCTTTAAACAAAATAATAACACGATTTTAGAAAAAGAACTGGGCCTTTAAAGTTTGCCTAAACAAAGAAGGATGCATACCTTGGTTTCTGCAGAACTTGATTCATCAGGCATATCATCACCGTGAGTATGAGCATCAACGTCTCTCCCTACAGTGCCAGCAAGGCATAACCTAAACATGCCACAGTATGTAGAATACTTGGTGAAAGTCAAAGTAAGTTTTATCTAACAAACAATAAAATACAGTAATGTGATTATACATTAAGTTTTTAAGATCAATAAGTTAGTACACTAGTCCATATTCTTATACCATTCATGTAATTGTACTACGTAACTGATATTATGAGAGACTTGTACAAAATTACGGTAACCCATGGCAACAAAATGTCGAATCATTAGAAGCAATAGCAACGACAAAAAAAGACGCAAGAATCCACCACATACAATCCAGACTGGCCATGATTATCAAACATCAACCACATATATCTGCAATCATTACACCAAGGACATGTCTCAATTTTTAAACTATTAAGGTAGTGTTTGTCAAGAATTGGAGTGAGAAATTCAGAACCGACTCCTAAAATTTTAATGCAGATAAGAAGTTATTCCACATACTCTTCCTCGTATATGGGAGCAAATTTCTCGACCATTCGAAAGCTAATTTTATAACCTCTAAGCTTATGATTTCTCGACCACTCGAAATCTAATTTTATAACCTCTAAGCTTATGGTTTGATGTAGAAAATACAATTAGATGTCCCGTGGAATGAAAGATATGCAATAACATAATATATAGACTAAAAAGGGTATACTGTTGAAGAATTTGCTACCAGAATGTGATGTAGAAGGATGTTCATAGACCATAGCACCATCTTCTATGTTTTTTGCTGAATCATCTATGCATAACTTAATGTTGTAGATTCATTGATCCTTGTACCCTCGCCTCTCTTAATCCTCCACATGAAGTAATTAAACAAAAAGTAACTCGATGGATACCTTCTTTTCTTTATTAGAGTCGTCATGGGATTCATTCACAACTTCAAGTGGAAAAGCTAGATATTGAATAACACAATGAAGGGACGATGAATGATGGAGACCTGGTAAAGAGTACCGGCTTGTAGAACAAAACAACCAAATACATTAAATTGAAACATGATTAAATAGATTAAAAAATAAAACATCAAAGAACTTACCTGTTTTATTGAATAGAACGAAATCATAAATATTGATTAAATCACAAGACCTTATATCATATTATATTACACAAATCTGTTTTTTGAACATCCAAATATACCCCTAAAACAAAAAATCTAAACCTAAATCTACTCGCATAAACCTAAAATCAATCATAAATTGAAAACATAATAATTGATTATACATGTTTAACAAACAACCGACATCAAACAAACATCAATAAAAAAATTGCAGATAGAAGGGATAAAAGGAGTCATGTGTAATTTTTTTAACTTAAAGGCAAAGTGAACTCTACACCTTTTATTATTGCAACTGATAATTAAGAGATAAGAATGCAAAGAAACTAACATGAGTATTGACTGAGATCATGACTGACCCGTAGGGTTGTGGTTGATTTGGGCGTGAAGCTATTAGGTTAAACCATTGACTTGATACTTGATACTTGATAATCAATCATGTGAGTAGGGTTTTAGTTGAATTGGTTCTGAACGTTTTAGTTAATCACATACTTGATAATTGATCGGGGTTGGGTTGGGTTGTTTTCATGGGTGTTAGACTGATAGACATGATTATATATTACCATCGAGATTTATTTTAAGCAAGTGCTGACTTGGATTAAGAAGATGATAAGTGACGTGGCAAATCCCTCCTCTTATATATAATATATATATATATATATACATATATATATATATATCTCAGAAACCCTTATATAGGAAGGATGGTGAAACAATTCCTTAAATACAAAATTTTATAAAAATGACACATGTAGTTCATTAAAGGGTTTCCATAAAATGCTTAAAAATGAATATAGGAATTACAAATTATGCCTTAAATACAAATATCTATATAAATATATATATGAATTACAAATGATGCCTTAAATTAAAAAAATTCTATAAAGACATATAAGGAAGGATGGTGAAACAATGCCTTAAATACAAAATTCTATAAAAATGATTCCTTAAAATGCTTCAAAAAGAAAATAGGAATTACAAATGATACCTTAAATACAAAATTCTATAAATATATATATAGGAATTACAAATGATACATTAAATATAAAATTTTACAAAAATATATAAGGAACGATGATGAAACAATGCCTTAAATATAAAATTATATAAAAATGACACATGTAATTCATTAAAGGATTTCCATTAAAATGGTTCAAAAATAAAATAGGAATTACAAATAATGCCTTAAATACAAAATTCTATAAAAATGACACATGTAATTCTTTAAAGGGGTTTCCATAAAATGCTTCAAAAAGAAAATAAGATTTATAAATGATGCCTTAAATACGAATATCTATATAAATATATATAGGAATTACAAATTATGCCTTAAATAAAAAATTATATAAATACATATAAGGAAGGATGGTGAAACAATGCCTTAGATACAGAATTCTATAAAAATATTCCTTAAAATGCTTAAAAAAGAAATTAGGAATTACAAATGATGCCTTAAATACAAAATTCTATAAAAATGTATATAGGAATTACAAATGATACCTTAAATATAAAATTCTACAAAAAATATAAGGAAGGATGATGAAAAATGTCTTAAATACAGAATTATATAAAAATAACACATGTAATTCATTAAAGGGTTTCCATTAAACTGCTTCAAAAATAAAATAGGAATTACAAATGATGCCTTAAATACAAAATTATATAAAAATGACACATGTAATTCATTAAAGGGATTCCATAAAATGCTTCAAAAAGAAAATAGGAAATACAAATGATTCACAATAGTTTGACTTACTAAAATAAAAATATTTTTAGATATTCAGAGTGTCAAGTTTTGGACGGGGCTATATATTGTTGCTATATTATACACGTAACATAAAATAATACCAGGAATGAGTTTTTTAGGCTTACTTTTGCTAGAATACACTTTACCACAAAACTTACAAAACAAAATCATTTGTAAACAATAATTAACTATAATGTTTTTGCTAACAAAAAAAAATTAACAATAATATTAATTTCAAAAAAAATTAATGTAAAAAAGTTATTCATAATATTAACATATACAAAATTTAATTCAAACATACATAAAATATTATACAATATTATTAAAATTCTAAAAAAATTTAATGTAACAAACTTATTCATAACGTTAACGATGCAAATTCAGTTCACTCATAATATTCTGAAGTAACAAAATATCTTAAATATGATATTTTTGTCCATTATCTGCTACATTATTAAAATATTAATGTCATAACTAACAATACATATACTAAAATTTTAATAAAACAAACATAAATTCAATTTTATTAAAAAATATATACTTAACGCTCGCCCGCCCACCGGACGGGTCTAAAGGCTAGTATATATATATATATATATATATATATATATATATATATATATATATATAGATAAGAGTTATATGCAGAACTCATTTTAAGTGTAGAACTATATAGAACTCTTAAAATGAATATGAGCCTTTAGATGATTTGAATGAAAGGTTTAGATTAAAAGGTGATAAAAATGTAATTAAACAATAGATGAGGTATTCTTTTTTAATTAGACAAAAGGCTGAAAGGGCATTGATGACATTTACTAATTACCAGTTACGAGTATTTTATTTTATCTCCTTTTCTCCCACACACTTGTTTCTTCCTCATAACCCTAGCTTCCATTCCCAAAACCGCCGCTCTTTATCGATTTATTGTTCTCTTTAGATCAATTGTTTGGCACGAAAATATACCTTTTTCATTTAATCGCAAACACAAATACAATCATAAATCAAATAGATTTACAGTTCTTGGAATAATCTCATAAATCTTTATTCACAATATCAATAATTGCGTCTCACTTCATATGTTGAGAAAAGGCAGATCGTTGGATATAATTATCATCTAAGGTTTGATTATTTTTGCCTTCTACTTTTTTATTTTCTTTATTTTTAAAACATCTAAGGTTTGATTTAAATATTGGCTTAATCGTATTGAAAGGTATGAGTTTGTAAGTCTTTTTTTTAAAGATTTGACAACAGTTATTATTGAATTTAATGATTTGATTTTTTTACTTTTTCCATATATATTAATTTTTTGGGAAGATATGTGATTGCTTAACGTCGTATTAGTTTGTAGAAACAATCTTTAGTATACGTATGTTAATTTGGTAAAAGGTTAACACTTAACACTAATTTTAGTTATTGTCTGTTAATTTTTTTATTTGTTTGTGTTTGTCTTGGTGGTCGAACATATGTATTTCGAGGTCGATATAAAGTTTAGTTGAACGATGGTGCATATATGTTTTATGTATACCGATCTTAATTTACTAATTATTTTTATCTGAGATTAATAAATGAGGATGTTTTCTCCTCGTTATAACATCACTGTCACAAACTGGCCAATTGACACCTTTTGCGAACCCACCAGAACTGAATCGTGGGAACCAACAACACTAACATACCTTTTTTTTAACTGTAACTTTTACCGGCATATTGTAGGTGAACCTGTATGTTTTTTTTTGTTACAGGGAATAGATTCATGAAATTATGACGGTTTGCATATGTTATACTCCAATTGACGGCTAGTGATGAAGATGATCAGGTGCTTTTAAATGAAATGCATAAATGTTCTCGAAACCGTGCATCTATGTTTTTGAAGATGATCAGGTGCTTTTAAATGAAATGCATAAATGTTCTCGAAGCCGTGCATCTATGTTTTCGAAGCTGTGCATCTATGTTTTCGAAGCTGTGCATCTATGTTTTCGAAGCCGTGCATAAATTTCTCGGAGCCGTGCATCTACGTTTTCGAAGCGGTGCATCTACGTTTTCGAAGCGGTGCATTTATGTTCTAGAAGCCGTGCATCTATGTTATTATAAATGTGCATATAATGAATTTGTTAATAACATATTTGTTTAGTAATTGTATTTTATTTTATATCAAATTTTGTATATGATATTCATGTTCTTGGTTCAATATTGTATAAATTTAAATGTCTTATGTGTAAAGTTAATATTGTTATACTTAAACATATGAAATTTATGAGATTTAAAGTAGAAACATCTATGTGTCTACATTCCTAAGCAAAAAAAGCCTCGGTGTTTAAAATGGGTGTTTATCATGAAGACATATAATCTTACATTTAAAAAAAAAACATGCATACACATATTATTTTTGGAAACTCGTTTGCTGAAGAAAAAAAAAATAATAAAAAATATTTAATTCTGAAAATTATGGGCCTAAGAAACATTTTTAATAGAAAAAATTTAAAAAAAAATTGAAAATGTTGTTTTATTATTATACCCTTCTTAAGTAAATAAAAAGATTTAGTAATACTAAATTCTTATTGGTTCAAAAAAGTTCTGTAGAGTTCTACACTTAAAATGAGTTCTGCATATAACTCACCCCTATATATATATATATATATGTATATATATATATATATATATCTATAATATATATATGGGGCTAAGTTTGACATGGAAAATGTATAGGCGCCACCTCATATCCTACGTGGCATTATCTCATTGGCTATAGTTATATTTCATTTTAGAAACTGTATCTTTCTAATCAACAGATTTATATCCTATGTGATTTGCTATACGATAATTACTAAACATAAAATTCGGATCCTAGCATATTGCATTATTCGATATTATCACAAAATCTTAAAAAAAAACATTGGACCAGACCTCACAAAAACATTCGACATCATTCATAACCCTAATATCATTCACAAGGGTTTATCATACCGACTCAAGATATACTATTAAGCCATGGTGAACGTTTTTTTCTTTTGCTAAAGATCTAATGTTGGTTTATTATATTTGAAGTGGTTTTGGGTGTAAGGTTATGGTTATGGTAAATCCATAATAATCATGCGTCACTCTCTTTTTTATAGAAAATTTTTTGTGGCTTTCGAACATCTCGATGATCTACGCATTGGAATCACAGTTTGTTTATCGAACCAAAGATCTAATATTCATACTCATGTTGGTGTTGATACTACAAATGAAATATAATGCAAGGACTTGATTGCCTCACTTAGAAAGACAATTGATGCCATGTATTGTGATGTGAGTTGTGTTGACAGGTAGGTACCTGATCAACACGAACCACATGACAATACAAGGCATCAAACGTCTTGCCAAGGGAGACAATCAAGTCCTTGCATTGGGCTACATTAGTTATATCAGCACCAACAAGAGTATGAACATCAGATCATTGGTTCAATAACACTACCGTGATTCTACAACACCATATCAGCATGATGTTGGTAAGCCACATAAACATTAATGAATCCTATAACTGTTAACCTGTTTGAATTTTTATATTCTTAGCTAACTTTTTCATGGTCAGCCATTTAACCATCTCTTTATGATGAAAAACGAGTGATTTCAGAGTTTAATGTTCACCCATCCTTTTATGTGGAAGAAGAACCAAAAGTGAACTTGGACTGTTGAAAAACATATAAAAATATAAAGCTGTTAGGTGGGGATCCAAAATTCCAGATTTTGTCAGTTGATCTTAGACTGTCGAAAGCTCTTAGTTGATGCATGGTCACACACTGCACAAAACAATAGAGTTCCTTTAAGAACAATTATGCAGGTAACTTTGATTGTATGGTTTAATTAGAAATTTTAATGAAGTAAAAACACGTATGAATACCTTAGCGTCCCACTTCCTCGACCCGGCGTTCCACTTCCTCAGCATTCCAGTTCCTCTATCTCGTGTATTATTGACTCTGCAATACTATTGCTATTTATTACATACGGTCCCATGGTACAGTTTTTATTGAACCTGTAAATCTTCAAACATGGGTTCTGATATGAGCTTAAACTCATATCCTTTTATCAACAAATAACCCTAAAACATGAAGCAAAATACCAATTTATTTGGCAAAAACAGTGTTATGTGGTATGTTTGTGTTTGTGTGCACTTGTGTAGGTAAAAAGATACATTTTCAAGCAAACAAAGAAAAATCAAGCTCAAATGGATGAAAAAGACAAAAGAGGATCAAAAGTGACAAGACTTTGAAGTATAAGGACCTATCTTGACAAGTTATGAAAGTTGAAGGACTAGAAGTGCAAATAATGAAAAGTCAAGATTCAAGTCAAACTTGGTCAACTCTCAAGTCAACTCAGTCAAAGGACCATTTTGTACAAGTTATGGAAGTTAAAGGACCAAAAATGTCAAAAGAATGAAGATCCTAGCTTAAAACAGCAATCTGCCAAGAAGAAGGACTTGTTTTGCCAAGATTGGAAAGATATGCAAGTGTGATCCATGTGTCAAGATTTCAACCAATGAGAAGAGGAATAATGCTTCACACGGATTGCCACTTCAGCTCAATAAATGCCCACTATCGCCGCCACATTTAATACACAATCTCAACAGTTTGATCCACAACTCTCTCCCACAACTAATCAGAGATTGACACGTGTCTTCTTCTTCAAAGTGAAAAATTGCCAGGATCGCGATTCTGATAGAAGCCATTTCATGGGAAGATTAAAACACCAATATTGCTCAATTTTGAGAGACGAGTTCAACGGTGTAAACCAATTAACAAGTCACTCATCCAATCAAAAACACCCAAATCTGTTCATAACCTTCAAAATGCAATTAAGCAGATTTCTCCACGTGGCAAGCTATGATTGGTTCTGACACGTCACCAACTCCAACAAACTCTCCCTTCTTGCCTATAAATAGCTAGATTGTACTTCATTTTCAGTTGTAGCTTAAATTTGTAAAAACACCTAGTTAAATTTTCCCTTTCCTTTATCCCTCACTTTTCCCCTAACTACTCAAGAGTCTGACAAACTCTTGAGTCAGTTAGTTAGTTACTACCTTTGTAACAGATTTGTAACCGTTTTCTAGCAATAAAATTCAAATTCACTTTTTCCCGCCAATTCTGTTCTTCTCATTCCAGTTTGATTCTTGCTGCTGTTGGATATTTTGTTGCTGTTGAATGTTTGTTATGATCAATCATTGATCATAACTGACATTGGTGAAGTATTGTTAGCTGTTTGATCACAATCCAGTCATTGCCTAGTTCAAATGGAGCTTTCAAGCAGTTTGATGGATTCTAGTTGATTCTTGTTGATTTCTAGTGATAGGTGGTGGTTATCACTAGGGCAAGAGAGCTCAGCGCTCCTCTTCTTCTCAAAGGATATCTACATTAGGTTCTATAGTTCTTGTTTTTGTTCCACTCAACAAGTCAATTGCATGTTCTATTTTCCTAGTTAAAACTGATGGCTGCATGATATATTTGTTTGTAGTTGCTATTTGATTGAGTTTTTGTGATTGAAGTTTGGTTAACTGCTTACTTGTGTTCTGAATTTGTAGTTACTGCTTTTGTTCAGTACTTTTTAGCCTAATAGCTTATTTGTAGTCCTAGCCTTGGTAATTGATTGTTTTCAGCTTTAAGACCTTTCATTTTGATCTTTGAATCTAGTCTGCTATAGCATTTAAATCAGCTTAATTCAGTACTTAAAAAGCATTTGAAAAAGTTTGTAAGTAATCAGTAAAGGAGTGTTTGGTAATAGATCAAAAGTAGTTTTCAAGCATTGTGAATTGGTGTTTTAGAGTTCATTTCTAGTACTTAAGTGGTAACAAGTTGTTTAAAGCCTTTTACAAGTCAAATAAAAGGTCAAAGAGGCAAATGGCTTAAAAATAGTTTGGGTCAGCTCTCATTCAGCTTTGTTCTTAAAAACTTGCCATTTTCAATTGCTTATTTCTCATTCATTACTTGAAGAAATTTCCTCAAATTTGTTTCCAGTTCTAGCTTATATCATATAGTTTTAGATTCCAAAAGGAATTTCTACAGTATTAGCTTTTAAGCTGGGAAATAGCTTTTTGGTCAAAGGCTGAGCAAAGCTCATTCTCTGAGATAAGCATGTTACTGTTTTCATAGATCTCCATATCTACTTCACAAATCTTGTGATTTTCTTTCATAAAATCAGTTAGTAAGTGTTCCTAGTCAATTTCTGAAAGTTTGAGCTTGTTGCAAATTTTGGTCAACGTTTGGTCAACATAAGCTCTTTTTAGCTTATTTCAGTTTAAGAGCTTATTACTGGATGAAATTTGTTCTAGTTTGATTTCCCAATCTTCAAATCATTAGCTTAATCAGTTTCAAGAGAAAAATCCAGTTGTGGTTGACTAAATTTAGCTAGAGCTTATTTTGTGCTTATCAATAAGCACTCATTTGCTTATTTTTGATTTTTAGCTTGATTCCTTGAACACACGTAGCTTAAATGAGATTTTAAGCATTTTGCAAGTTGTTTCATTGATTTTGGTTGAGTAATAAGCCAGAACGAGCTTATTCTTTCTTGTGTCCCGTTTTTGTTTAAATACTTTCCAAAATTGCTCTTTAGTCCTTCCATTTCTAACAGTGTTGTAAACTTGGCTAAACTTCCAAGAATTTAGGGTTTGCATAATTTTGGTCCCTGGAATTTGAAAGTTGTTTAAATTCAGTTAGTAGTTTGTTGGATTTGTTACATTTTGGCAAGTTTGTTATAGTTTTTGCATTTTTGATCCTTATAGTTTTCAGATTTACATTTTTAGTCCCTATAGTTGTTAGAATTTACATTTCAAGCATTTACTTTTCATAGAATTTACAATTTCAGTCCCTTTAGTTTCAAGTTTTGCATTTTTAATTCTTACTTGAATAAAAACGTGGTAATTGCAATTTGTTTTTCATATACGTAGGTATTATTTTTCCTTTTGACTAGCATTTGTTGAATTAGCAATAGATTACCAAGCAAGCTTAACAACCAAGAACAATTAAAAACCCGATATTGGTTGGACTTTCTATTGGTTAAGAATCGAGAGAAAACGAACTGCATTATACTACATTTCAAATGGCGCCGCTGCCGGTTCTTTGACTACACGAGAGACTATCGATTGACGGTTTTCATTGGCTTTTGGGATCCGTTCACTTTGTGAACGTTATTTTTACGTATCATAAATAAAAAACAAATAAAAATCAAAAATATAAAAATATATAAAAACTAAAAATTAACAAAACAATTCTTTTCCTAAAGAATTGACCAAAAAAATTAAAAAATCCAAAAAGCAATCTTTTTCCTCAGAGATTGCACCCAAAAATATATATTATTAGATTCTCTCGGTTTTTATGTACATATAGTATTTTCCTTTAAAAAACTCATAAATAAAAAAATATTTTCCATATATTATTATAAGTAAATACGTATACGTATAAGAACAATCAATCTACATATCTTCCATAAGTATTGCCGAGGCAATACACCGTGTTGAGGGGCGCTCCGGTCCTTGACACGTGTATCGATCAAACAAAATAAAGCAAGAATAGATAAATACTCTCAATAAGCAACAATTCGAAGAATACGAACATTTAAGTGAATAGAAAGGCGATGTGCTATAAAATGCCATCTAAGGGTCAATAGGTACTTAAGTGCTTCGCGCCACCTAACCCCCCGTTCACTTGGGAGTATTCTAAGAAGGAAGGCTTCATTGAGGGTCTTGCACCCAAAGTAGTAAATACATATATTGTTATTTTCTTGTGGATATTTAATATTGAAACTCGAAGAGGATAATCCATTTCTCTTCAAAGTCACACGAGAGCTTCTCTCTCATTCCTCATATTGAGTTGCATGCTCACTCGCGGGCGTGCACAAATACCGATTGGTGTACAACCTCTTCCTCCGAAAAGGAAGAAAAAGAGAAAGAGTAAGACCACCACCGTCCACCAAGCCGATCACGAGAATCGTGCTTTGTCACCACCACAAGAAGCCATGGCTATTGATAATCGTACTTTGTATGAACGTATGCAATCCAACATTCATGGATATTCTAGTGCCATTAAGATTCCCGACTTTCCCGCTAACACATTTGAGCTACATACATCTATGATCAATATGGTTGCTTTATCACCTTTCTTGGGAAAACAAAATGAGGATCCTCATGCTCACCTTAAGAGATTCCTTTCACTTTGCAATACCATTAAGCATAATAGGGTTCCACATGAGGTCATTAGATTGATGTTAGTGTCATTTTCCTTAGATGGGAGTGCTAAGCATTGGTTAGACACCCAACCACCCGATAGTATCACCACATGGGACGGATTTACCACTAAGTTTTTGAACAAATTCTTTCCTCCACAAAAGACTATGGCTTTGAGAAATTTAATTATGGGCTTTACACAAAAACCTAGTCAATCCTTTAGTGATGCTTGGGAAGAGTATAGTGAGTTGTTGAGGCGATGCCCTAATCATGGATTGGATGATGTAAACCAAATCAATACCTTCTATAATGGCCTTAAACCTCACCACCAAGATTCACTAAATGCTTCCGCGGGAGGGAGTATTCTTCTTAAAACATACCACGAGGCTTTGAACATTATTGAGACTAAGGCAATGGTTCAAACAAACAATCCATTTGAAGAAAGGGTTCATGTTATCCAAAACACTTCTCAAACTCCTTGTGACATCCAAATTCTTAAAGAGATCCTTCAACAAGTCAAACAAGGACAAGAAATGACTCATGACATGGTTCAAAATTTTAAGAGCATGACATTGAACAATTCCTCAAATAATGTGAATGCCATCACCATTTCTTGTGTTACTTGTGGAGGCCCCCACTCTTATGAACAATGTGATAAGGTGCAAGGGTATCAAGGGGAATGCTATGCTTACCAAGAGGAACATCGTGAACACTTCAAGCCTAACATCAATCCAAATAACCTTTCTTACAAATCCCAAAATTACCTTACTCCACCCGGCTTCCCACCCCAACCACCCACCCAAATTCCACAAAATCCTCCTCAAATTTTAGCAAGGAATCAAGGGCAAAGACAACCATACCAAGGAAATAACTACAAGGCACCCAATCAATTTCAACCTCAAGCAAATACCTTTTATCCACCTCAACAAGGATTTAATCAACCACTTCCATTTATTCCCAATCAAGCATATGCTCCAATACCAAATCAAGCTTACCCTCAAAATCCAACTCAAGGATATGGGATGCAAGAGACTCAAGAGTATGTTGACAAGAAAATGCGTGAAATTGAGAAGAGAATGAATGATCAATTGAAACGTACAATGGAGGAACAAATCAATAGGGTTTTAGTGGCGGTAACTCAAAGACCACAAGGGGCTTTACCTTCTAACACACAAACAAACCCTAGGGCCAATGTCAATGCTATTACAACAAGGAGTGGAACAACAACAAAGGATCCTTCACCTCCTAAGCCTACTATTGTTCAACCCACTTGTGCTCCTACTTGTGACAAGCCTTCTACTTCTACTCCACCTCCTCAAAATGCTCCTATTTACTCAAACACACCTTCTCAACCACCTCATACTTCTCCTTTATCTTCCACCATTCCAAATGAAGAAGCTAACAAAGACAAATCTTCCACCACAACACCTATTCCACCTACACCAAAACCTACTCTTCCATACCCTTCAAGGTTGAAAAAGGACAAGTTAAAGAACAAAGATGACATTCAAGTCTCCAATTTCTTAAGGATGTTCAAGCAACTCAATATCAACATATCCTTTGCGGAAGCTCTTGCTTATATGCCAAAGTTTGCTAAGATGTTCAAGGATTTGCTCTCAAACAAAGAAAAATTGGTTGATTTGCCCAACACATCACTTAATGAAAATTGTTCCGCGGTGTTACTTAAAACCTTACCAACAAAACTTGGAGATCCGGGGCGCTTCTTGATACCTTGTAATTTTCCCGGTGTTGAAAATTGCATGGCTTTGGCGGATTTAGGGGCGAGCATAAATCTCATGCCTTTATCGGTTTGGAAACAACTATCTCTTCCCGAGCTCACTCCCACTAGGATGACTCTTGAACTAGCCAACCGAACCATAGCTCACCCCGTAGGTATAGCGGAAGATGTGTTTGTAGGTGTGGATAAGTTTACCTTTCCGGCCGACTTTGTAGTGGTTGATTATGACATGGATCCTAGAGTGCCTTTGATTGTTGGTAGACCGTTTTTGAGAACGGGTCGTACCTTGATAGATGTAGCGGAAGGAGAATTAATTATGAGAGTAGAAGATAAGAGAGTGGTGTTTAAGTTAGGCAAAGTTTGTGATAGAAAAGAGGTTAAGGAGTCTAGACCTTGTGAGACTATTAACATTGTGGATGTGCTAGATGAAGTGTGTAATGAACACTTTCATGATGCTTGTAAGAATGCTAGTGATGAGATTCCACATGTTGAAACCGTGGCCTCAATTGCTCCCTCTTTAACACCTTTTGGAGAGAGTGATTTCCTCTTGGAGGAATTTGAGTCCAACTTTCTTGGTGATGATGATTCTCCCATTAATTGGGAAGAAGATATTCTTACGATCCAAAAGTTGCTCAATGAGGACCCTATTCCTTCCCCTATTCCACAAGAGATTACCATTGAGGAACCTTCCATAGTAAAACCTTCCATAGAGAGTCCACCTCCCATTGAACTTAAGGAACTTCCATCCCACTTAGAATATGCTTTCTTAGAAGGAAAAGACCAATTACCGGTGATTATTGCTAAAGAGTTGAAAGAGGATGAGAAGGAGCAACTTATTGAAGTCCTTAAGAAACACAAGAAAGCCTTAGCATGGAAAATATCCGACATAAGGGGAATTGATCCACATTTTTGTACTCACAAAATCCTTATGGAGGATGACTATAAACCCGCCATTCAAAACCAAAGGAGAGTTAACCCAAAAATCCATGAGGTTATTAAGAAGGAAGTGATTAAACTCTTAGATGCGGGTATGATTTACCCCATTTCCGACTCTCCATGGGTTAGCCCGGTTCATTGTGTTCCAAAGAAGGGTGGAATCACCGTGGTGCCTAATGAGAACAATGAACTTATTCCTACGAGACTTGTAACCGGTTGGAGAGTTTGCATTGATTATAGAAAACTCAATGAGGCAACTAGGAAAGACCATTTCCCGCTTCCCTTTATGGATCAAATGCTTGAACGCTTAGCGGGAAATGAATACTATTGTTTTCTTGATGGCTTTTCGGGTTATTTTCAAATACCCATTGACCCTAAGGATCAAGAAAAGACCACATTCACTTGTCCCTACGGTACATTTGCTTACAAGAGGATGCCTTTTGGCTTATGTAATGCACCGGGGACGTTTCAAAGGTGCATGATGGCGATTTTCCATGACATGATAGAGCAAACCATGGAGGTTTTTATGGATGACTTTTCCGTATTTGGAAGCTCCTTTAGCTCATGTCTCACCAATCTTGAGAGAATGCTTAAGCGTTGTGAGGAAACACGTTTGGTGCTTAATTGGGAGAAATGTCACTTTATGGTGAAAGAGGGGATTGTTTTAGGACACAAGATATCCAATAAGGGATTAGAAGTTGATCGAGCCAAAATTGATGTGATTGCTAAGCTTCCCCCACCCACCTCGGTTAAAGGTGTGAGGAGTTTCTTAGGTCATGCGGGATTTTATAGGCGCTTTATACAAGATTTTTCTAAGATAGCTAGACCGATGACTCATCTCTTGGAGAAAGAGGCTCCTTTCATTTTTGATCAAGCTTGTTTAGAATCTTTTGAGACCCTTAAGGAAAAATTGACTAAGGCTCCCGTTTTGGTTTCTCCAAATTGGGAATTACCTTTTGAGCTTATGTGTGACGCTAGTGATTATGCGGTGGGGGCCGTCTTAGGACAAAGAGTTAATAAGCATTTTCAACCTATACACTATGCGAGTAAAACCATGACCGGTGCACAACTTCATTACACTACCACAGAAAAAGAGTTGCTTGCTATAGTATATGCTTTTGAGAAGTTTAGACCATATCTTGTGCTTTCCAAGACCATAGTGTATACGGATCACTCCGCTCTCAAGTATCTTATGACAAAACAAGATGCTAAGCCTAGGCTTTTGAGATGGGTTTTGTTGCTTCAAGAGTTTAAGATAGAGATTCGTGATAAGAAAGGGGCCGAGAATTTAGCGGCGGATCATTTGAGTAGACTTGAGCATCCTTTTCAAGGAGATTTCCCACATCAAGAAATCAATGAATCCTTTCCACTAGAGGAGCTCATGTCTATCTCTTACCAAGAGGATGCCACACCTTGGTTTGCGGATATTGCAAACTATCTTGTGGGCAATGTGCTTATTGAGGGTTTAACTTACCAACAAAAGAAAAAGTTTCTTAAGGAAGTTAAGTATTACTTTTGGGATGATCCATATCTTTTTAGGCAATGTGCGGACCAAATCATTAGACGGTGTGTAGATGGGCCCGAGGCATTTAAAATCTTAGAGGCATGTCATAAAGGACCTACGGGTGGACATTTTGGGCCTAACTACACCGCCAAGAAAGTCTTTGATTCGGGTTACTATTGGCCTTCCATTTACAAGGATGCCCAAGAGATGGTGAAATTTTGTGATGTTTGTCAAAGACAAGGAAAAATTACACAACGTGATGAGATGCCACAAAATTTTATCCAAGAGTGTGAGATATTTGATGTATGGGGAATAGATTTCATGGGACCTTTTCCATCCTCTAAGGGAAACAAGTATATACTTGTGGCGGTGGATTATGTGTCCAAGTGGGTGGAGGCTAAAGCCTTACCTACTAATGATGCTAGAGTGGTTGTAAAGTTCTTGAAACAATTGTTTGCTAGATTTGGTGTACCTCGGGCCATCATAAGTGATCGTGGTACGCACTTTTGTAATGATCAATTCACGAGAGTTATGAAGAAATATGGAGTGAATCATAGACTTTCTACCGCGTATCACCCTCAAACAAATGGTCAAACCGAGGTCACAAATCGTGGTTTAAAGAGGATTTTAGAAAGAACGGTGGGAGAGCATAGAGCTTCTTGGTCGGATAAGCTCGATGATGCTTTGTGGGCGTTTAGGACGGCCTTTAAAACACCAATTGGTTGTACTCCTTATAGGCTTGTCTATGGAAAAGCGTGCCACCTCCCATTTGAGTTAGAACATAAGGCATCTTGGGCTCTCAAGTGGGCTAACTTTGATTTAAACCAAGCCGGTTCACATAGGAAAGATCAAATCAATGAGATGGATGAGTTGAGAGCCAATGCCTATGAGAATTCTTTGCTTTACAAGGAAAAGACTAAGAAATTGCATGATGCTAAGATCAAGAATCGTGAGTTCAAAGTTGGAGAGCCGGTTCTCCTCTTTAACTCAAGATTGAAGCTTTTTGCGGGCAAGCTTAAGTCGAGATGGTCCGGTCCATTCACTATTGCTCAAGTGTTTCCATATGGAACTCTTGAGTTGTCCCAACCCGATGGTCCAAATTTTAAAGTGAATGGTCACCGTGTTAAACATTACTTTGGGGAGGACATTTCCGTTGAAATGGTCCAAGAGGTCCCCATTTTCCCCATGAATTAATTCATTGAGGGACGAGTCGAGCTAGAGACTCATTAACTCAAGCATCGTATAACTAGGTTTAGAGTGTGGTAGGTTAGAAATAAAGGCATAGATTTGGAGATAAGTGTAGGGGAGACCTTCTTTTGTCTTCATGCTTGTTTGTAGGGTTGCTCACTCATCTCATGCTTTGGAGCTTATGGAGGAGGCCCTTGTATCCGGTTCACTTCGTTACTTTAGTGAATTTTCATTGACACCTTGTGCTTAAACATGATTTCACTAATAGTTGTCCTTTCCTTAACTTAGGTTAAGCAAAGTCTATTCATTGTCATAAGTGTAGGGGAAGTTTTTATACTTCCATGCTCTTAAACATTGAGGACAATGTTTAGCTTAAGTGTAGGGGGTCTTCTATCGAAGTGACCTTACCTAGAACTTGTCATTGTCTTGCATGATAACATGAAAAATTGAATTTTCAACATTTTTCAAATTTTTGATCTACTTTGGCCAACAAAAATATGCATTCATAATTTTTGCATCAATCATTTTTCATTTGCATATCACATTTGCATTGTATATATTTCTTCTTTTATTTTTCATCAAAAATATATAAAAGGAAAAATATAATAAAACATGGTTTTAACAAATTTAGACTTCTTTGACATATTAGGCCCGCCATGGATATTTTGACTCAACCCGAGTTTGCTTATTTTAGCATTCTCTAGCTAGTATCCTTAACCATGTAGTCCTTCATTGGTCTATTAGGCTAAGCTTCCACCAATTTCATTATTTGAAATTTTAAATTTGTGGAGAATGGGAAATGATAGAGTTGAAGCAAGTGTAAAAGGGCTAGATAGACTTCATGGCAATTATTTGTGGCTAAACCCTTCTCTTCTTTATCTCTACCTTCTTCGCATGTATATAATTGTTAATAAATAATCAAGTACGGTTTTAATTGGTTTGTAATCTCTTATGCATTTTTGGCTAATCATTTATGGTTGATATGAGTACGTCTTAAGATTCTAAGTTAGCACGTTTTATGTGTACTAGACTTATGTCATGCTCCATATTTAGCGGGTGTTTTTCCTTTTCTTCTTTTCAAATTTCTTTGTGAGGAATAAAGAAAAATAAGAGCGGCTTATGAAAAAAAATGAGTGGCTAGAAAAAAAAGAAAAAGAAAAAAAAATAAAAATAAAAATAAATAAATAATAATAATGCAAGACTCCCAAGAGGGGCAGTGTGGTGTTAATTATAGTGACTATTGAGTTCCAATATTACCTTGACGGGTTGCGGGGATTCAATAGATTGCTCCAATCCAATATTACCTTGACGGGTTGCGGGGTTGAAGATCCAAAGTCTCAAAAAGATGCGGATGTAAATTATTGCGTGAGTTTTATTTTTCTTTCCTTAGCGAGTGTGTAGTTACTTATGAAAGCATGACATGAGGATTTTACACATAAGGCGAATGACTTATTACTCTTAATACGGACTTGTATTAATTGTGAGCGGTTTTTCAAGTAATGGATGAGAAGATTACTTAGGATTAAAACCGTGCTTCCTTATTTTTAGATTTTACACTTCTTATATTTCACACTTGAATAATGACAAATTTGCCCACAAGCAATTTGCTCAATTAATAACCGGTTCCACATTTAATTGTCATGAATAAGTTGATGCACTTTTTACTTGTGAATGCAATGATTCCATTTATAAGCTTGGTATGGGGAAAGTGAAACTTGAGGGTGATAAATGTCCATGGTACCCAAGCCCTAATCTAAGTCATTGAATTCTTTATGAGTTATTTCCATCAAAACTATTTCAAGAAGAATCAAAAAGATATAGATAGAATTGTATTTTGATTCATTGCATTATTAAAAGTCAAAATCATGCATCATTTAGTTTAGAGTAGCATAGATGCATCTCATATGGCCAAGGTGGATTAATTAAGAGGGAAATGTAAAATTTTGAGCTTTAAAATATAATATTGCATGAGGACATGGCAATGTTCAAGTGTAGGGGAATATGATATGAGCTTAAACTCATATCCTTTTATCAACAAATAACCCTAAAACATGAAGCAAAATACCAATTTATTTGGCAAAAACAGTGTTATGTGGTATGTTTGTGTTTGTGTGCACTTGTGTAGGTAAAAAGATACATTTTCAAGCAAACAAAGAAAAATCAAGCTCAAATGGATGAAAAAGACAAAAGAGGATCAAAAGTGACAAGACTTTGAAGTATAAGGACCTATCTTGACAAGTTATGAAAGTTGAAGGACTAGAAGTGCAAATAATGAAAAGTCAAGATTCAAGTCAAACTTGGTCAACTCTCAAGTCAACTCAGTCAAAGGACCATTTTGTACAAGTTATGGAAGTTAAAGGACCAAAAATGTCAAAAGAATGAAGATCCTAGCTTAAAACAGCAATCTGCCAAGAAGAAGGACTTGTTTTGCCAAGATTGGAAAGATATGCAAGTGTGATCCATGTGTCAAGATTTCAACCAATGAGAAGAGGAATAATGCTTCACACGGATTGCCACTTCAGCTCAATAAATGCCCACTATCGCCGCCACATTTAATACACAATCTCAACAGTTTGATCCACAACTCTCTCCCACAACTAATCAGAGATTGACACGTGTCTTCTTCTTCAAAGTGAAAAATTGCCAGGATCGCGATTCTGATAGAAGCCATTTCATGGGAAGATTAAAACACCAATATTGCTCAATTTTGAGAGACGAGTTCAACGGTGTAAACCAATTAACAAGTCACTCATCCAATCAAAAACACCCAAATCTGTTCATAACCTTCAAAATGCAATTAAGCAGATTTCTCCACGTGGCAAGCTATGATTGGTTCTGACACGTCACCAACTCCAACAAACTCTCCCTTCTTGCCTATAAATAGCTAGATTGTACTTCATTTTCAGTTGTAGCTTAAATTTGTAAAAACACCTAGTTAAATTTTCCCTTTCCTTTTTCCCTCACTTTTCCCCTAACTACTCAAGAGTCTGACAAACTCTTGAGTCAGTTAGTTAGTTACTACCTTTGTAACAGATTTGTAACCGTTTTCTAGCAATAAAATTCAAATTCACTTTTTCCCGCCAATTCTGTTCTTCTCATTCCAGTTTGATTCTTGCTGCTGTTGGATATTTTGTTGTTGTTGAATGTTTGTTATGATCAATCATTGATCATAACTGACATTGGTGAAGTATTGTTAGCTGTTTGATCACAATCCAGTCATTGCCTAGTTCAAATGGAGCTTTCAAGCAGTTTGATGGATTCTAGTTGATTTGTGGGTTGATTCTTGTTGATTTCTAGTGATAGGTGGTGGTTATCACTAGGGCAAGAGAGCTCAGCGCTCCTCTTCTTCTCAAAGGATATCTACATTAGGTTCTATAGTTCTTGTTTTTGTTCCACTCAACAAGTCAATTGCATGTTCTATTTTCCTAGTTAAAACTGATGGCTGCATGATATATTTGTTTGTAGTTGCTATTTGATTGAGTTTTTGTGATTGAAGTTTGGTTAACTGCTTACTTGTGTTCTGAATTTGTAGTTACTGCTTTTGTTCAGTACTTTTTAGCCTAATAGCTTATTTGTAGTCCTAGCCTTGGTAATTGATTGTTTTCAGCTTTAAGACCTTTCATTTTGATCTTTGAATCTAGTCTGCTATAGCATTTAAATCAGCTTAATTCAGTACTTAAAAAGCATTTGAAAAAGTTTGTAAGTAATCAGTAAAGGAGTGTTTGGTAATAGATCAAAAGTAGTTTTCAAGCATTGTGAATTGGTGTTTTAGAGTTCATTTCTAGTACTTAAGTGGTAACAAGTTGTTTAAAGCCTTTTACAAGTCAAATAAAAGGTCAAAGAGGCAAATGGCTTAAAAATAGTTTGGGTCAGCTGTCATTCAGCTTTGTTCTTAAAAACTTGCCATTTTCAATTGCTTATTTCTCATTCATTACTTGAAGAAATTTCCTCAAATTTGTTTCCAGTTCTAGCTTATATCATATAGTTTTAGATTCCAAAAGGAATTTCTACAGTATTAGCTTTTAAGCTGGGAAATAGCTTTTTGGTCAAAGGCTGAGCAAAGCTCATTCTCTGAGATAAGCATGTTACTGTTTTCATAGATCTCCATATCTACTTCACAAATCTTGTGATTTTCTTTCATAAAATCAGTTAGTAAGTGTTCCTAGTCAATTTCTGAAAGTTTGAGCTTGTTGCAAATTTTGGTCAACGTTTGGTCAACATAAGCTCATTTTAGCTTATTTCAGTTTAAGAGCTTATTACTGGATGAAATTTGTTCTAGTTTGATTTCCCAATCTTCAAATAATTAGCTTAATCAGTTTCAAGAGAAAAATCCAGTTGTGGTTGACTAAATTTAGCTAGAGCTTATTTTGTGCTTATCAATAAGCACTCATTTGCTTATTTTTGATTTTTAGCTTGATTCCTTGAACACACGTAGCTTAAATGAGATTTTAAGCATTTTGCAAGTTGTTTCATTGATTTTGGTTGAGTAATAAGCCAGAACGAGCTTATTCTTTCTTGTGTCCCGTTTTTGTTTAAATACTTTCCAAAATTGCTCTTTAGTCCTTCCATTTCTAACAGTGTTGTAAACTTGGCTAAACTTCCAAGAATTTAGGGTTTGCATAATTTTGGTCCCTGGAATTTAAAAGTTGTTTAAATTCAGTTAGTAGTTTGTTGGATTTGTTACATTTTGGCAAGTTTGTTATAGTTTTTGCATTTTTGATCCTTATAGTTTTCAGATTTACATTTTTAGTCCCTATAGTTGTTAGAATTTACATTTCAAGCATTTACTTTTCATAGAATTTACAATTTCAGTCCCTTTAGTTTCAAGTTTTGCATTTTTAATTCTTACTTGAATAAAAACGTGGTAATTGCAATTTGTTTTACATATACGTAGGTATTATTTTTCCTTTTGACTAGCATTTGTTGAATTAGCAATAGATTACCAAGCAAGCTTAACAACCAAGAACAATTAAAAACCCGATATTGGTTGGACTTTCTATTGGTTAAGAATCGAGAGAAAACGAACTGCATTATACTACATTTCAGGTTCTCTTATTTGGTATTTCTGGGCTTTGGTATTTTTTTGGTTGCGGGTGAAGACAACGGGCAGGCCCCTACCAGAACGGCCAAGATGGTGGAAATTTACATTGGGTTTCGATCTGTTTGTAAACAGATTTTGGTACATCCGACGCAAATTGGTTTTGATCAGTTTTTTAGCAACACCTTAAGCGTTGGTACATGCTAATTAATTACTACAATAGTTAGATTGTAGAGTAGACACAAACTAATAGAGCGGCGGAAACAGAAAGTAAAACCGAAGCAGGGAACAGAAGAGGCCGGGGAGGTGGATCTGCTAGGTTTGGCGAAGGACCTTCGGCGAGAAGTGTTTGGCAAGCTACAAAAGATGAAGCTACACTGGAAGCAGAAAGCGTTGCGGGTGAAGACAACGGGCAGGCCCCTTCCAGAATGGCCAAGATGGTGGAAATTTACATTGGGTTTCGATCTGTTTGTAAACAGATTTTTGTGCATCTGACGCAAATTGGTTCCGATCAGTTTGTGTACCAGATTTGATACATAGTATGTCTGGTGAACCGACTCTTGCGACTGGCGTTGAGTGTCGTTTTTGCCAACAATGCAGCATGCTAACTTATCATCATGCGCAGTCCTAGAGTAACGTTTCTGAATAGAGGTGATCCTCCTAAGATACCACCTCCTGGTGTGTTTGGTCCTAACTTACCTCATTGAAAGAGTTATATCTTGCTGAGAATCATTCTCATTTCACTGGAACAATTCCAAAATCTCTAGGTAATTTTATGTGTTTGTTTCATTTACACATATCTCGAAACATAATAACAGGTCCAATTTCCACGTCTTTGGGTAAACTAACGACCTTGAAGAGTCTTATTTTATCTGAAAACCTATTAAATGGGATTGTTCCATCCTCCCTAGGACATTTATCAAATCTAGAGGTCCGGTATTTGAACTCTAATATGTTGTCTTCAGTTTCATTACTAGGTTACCTCTTAGAATTCCGAATTCTTTATTGTTCATAAAATTTAATCATTGTAATTTTTGTGAACTATTTGTATCTAACTCAGATTACTATTGGCTATTTATTTACAGTTTGTTACTAAGATTCTGCACTATTCAATTTGGGGTCAATATCAGACCCCCTCTAACTCAGTCAGCAATCCGTTCAGTTGGGAGACAAGGAGAGGATACATGTAGAGGCAACAGTTATAAAACCAAATAAAAAACTTCACAATTTTTTGACATTTCATTATCTTTTTAATTAATAAAGTTTCTTGCATTATGTTGAACAAAATTTGCGCTTTCCGGGCTCAACGCATTTCATCTTGCTGGACGTGGTTAGATGAACGTGACAATTCGTATTCCACATTTGCTAGAAATCTTAATGACAGCTGCAGCTAACATAAATACTCATCCAAATACTTATGCAGGTTGAATATTCATGTACTACTGTATAATTTATATATGCAGACTGAATATTCAATTTAAGTGGTTCCAGTAGCTTAAAAAGTGAATTGCACATAAGATGTTAAATTTTTTTAATATTTTAAGGAGTTTTATCTTTTTTCATTCAGTTGATAGTAGATTCTTGTGTTTCAGTGGTATTACAGCCTCCTCCTCCTGTTAATGACACAATGACATCGGCTTCATCAATCACCAAGTATTGACCTTCCTAAGGACGAGTCTTGGTTCTATATCCAGTTCTGGATAAGAAAATGCTTTGTCGCGGGAGACAAAATAAAAGAAGATGTCACAAGGTGATCCTTAAGTCTACCCGTTGGACATCATTGATCCATGAACGAACTGCTTCTTCTTTGCCAGTCTGCTTTGCAGGTCCATCATCAGTCTCCATTGGAGTCTTGGAGATAAAGTATAAAGTTAACCAGATAAGTGAAGCATTTACACAACATGTTGGAAGAGCGTAAAGAACATGAATGTGATTTTCCATTATAATGTATGTTCGTTTATTTGTTTTTTTCTACTATTTTAGGTGGTATCTCTTGTGCTATTTGATGCTTTTGAAAAGCGGGAGAAACTTTGAGCAGCCATCTCATAAACACAAATAGTAAGTTGTACCATGACTTCATTTTTCAACTATTCCTAATAAATCAGAAGTCCACTGTTTGCATAGCTGCCAAAAGGTTCTTAATCCGTATTCGTTCACTTAAATGACCCATCAACACTTTTTTATTGATTTAGTTTTATATGGCTTAACTCACAGTTTATTGATTTATCCATATATTAATGTTTTATGGGACTTACACAAGCACAACTTGAATGCTGAGACCAAAAATCAATCTTTTTAGATTGATCAAGTGAAGGTTGCTGAGATCGAAAATAAACAGGTTGCAAGATCATATCTGGAGATGCCATGGTTGGTCCTCTTTCTTTATTTTTCACCAAATAAAAGAACGTTGTAGATTTAGGCTCTTTCAAGAAAGTTGTAGAGCTGGTATGCGTCGCTTGCAGATTTGAGATTTTCTAAGAAAGTTGTGGACTTGGTATGCGTGTTATAATATTTGATAGTTTTTACGCTATGTTTTGATTAGGATTTTATCCCATTTAAATTAAGTCTCTTCGTAATTACGTGCCCATATATATCTTTTTGTAGCCTAGATTGACCGGAGCCGAGTCAATGAAGGGTACCATGTATTGGATGACTCTTGAAGGTATAGCTCAGAATGGTTGAGACCGGGGTTGCACTCTCAAACTACCTGAGAAGTTAATAAAAATTTGAACGCAAAAAGTTATACAGTACATAAATAAACTGCATTTTGATGCCATACAAAAACAAAACCACAACAATCATACATTTATAAACCCGCTTCAAAACCAGAGATACAATCTTTTACTTTTCTATTTTTTCATTAAACAAACTCTTATATTTTTTCAATAGTCTTTCTTTCTCACCAATCATCCCCAAAATCTCATATGCTAATGTAATATCCTCAAAAGTTAGTATATTCCATGATAAATCTATATCCGGAATGTATCCTTAAAAAAAGCAAATATCTATAATTTATCGATATTATCTCATTCGTGATTTTATACTGATCATTTAAATAAAGCTTACAATTATTAGGCTTCTCTCCATGTTTATGTGATTCACACTTGAGATGTGCATGTTGTATCTAATCGATTTTATGTTTTCTGTTAGTTGAATTTTCTCATAAACTCTACTAACTTCTTAATCCGCAAGAAGGACAGACTGATATTCTTCATTCTTGATCCAACATCTTCTCATAAGCCTTAACTTCGTAAACCTTTAGAAGGATTTACGATCGGTAAGCTTTTACTTGATTTGTTTTTTTTAATGTAGACCTTGATAACATTTGCGAAAACATATTGAATCTGTCCCGTCCCATGGTTTTCGAAGGCCCTTGGAAGTAACAAAAAGGAGACTCCGTTTCACTTGTAAATTAAAGAGAAATTGTTAAGTTTTGGATAGTCAGAGGTTGTCAAATTAATTCATTGATTTCTTAATAATCAATACAATCGGAGAGCCTAAATAAATAGGCAAACAAAATAGCTAAACAAGGAAAGGAATAAATGGTGATTGACAGAGGTGATATAATCAATAATTAAGTCCTAAAATTAAGGTCTCCAATATTCCCCCTCAAGATGGAGCATGCAAGTCTTTAATGCCCATCTTGCTTAGTAAAAAATGAAGATGTTGTGTTCCAAGACCTTTTGTGAGTAAGTCCGCAAGTTGGAGCTTGCTTTCAATGGCTGCCGGTAAGATCTCCTTGGTTTCCACTCGTTCTCGAACGAAGAAACAATCCATTTCAACATGCTTTGTTCGTTCATGATAGACAGGATTGTTTGCAATGTGACGGGCGGCCTGGTTATCAGAAAATATAGGAGTAGGAGTGGTAATCACAACCTGCAAGTCTTTGAGCAGCCACCTGACCCAAAGAACCTCACTAACATTGGAAGCCATTGCTCGATATTCTGCCTCTGCCGACGATCGAGATACCACAGACTATTTCTTTGTTTTCCATGAAATAGGGCCACCTCCCAAAAGGAGCAGGTACCCCGTTCTTGATCGCCTTGTGAATGGACACCCAAGCCAGTCAGAGTCACAATATGCGGTCAAACTTATAGGCCCACAGCGAGGAAAAAGAATACCCTGCCCAGCCGTTCCTTTCAAGTACCGAAGGACTCGTTTTGCAGCTTCTGAGTGGTTTCGTCTTGGGTCTGCAACAAATTGACTCAATACATTTACCGCGTATGTGATGTCGGGCCTAGTAGCTTGTAAGTATAGTAACCGTCCTACTAGTCGTCGGTACGCAGTGGCATCGACTCTAGCTTCCTCTTCACCTTTGTCGAGTTTGGTTCCTTGTTCAAAAGGAAATGCACTTGGTCGACACCCTAGCATTCCACTGTCTTTGAGGATATCCAGTGTATATTTCCTTTGACTTAGTACCAACCCTTCATGAGTTTTTTCCACCTCTATGCCAAGGAAATACTTTAGTTGACCGATATTTTTAATGCTGAACTCATTGTCAAGTTGGCTCTTTATTTCTTGAATTGTTTTGGTGTCGTTTCCAAGTATGATGACATCATCCGCATAGATGAGAATGGCAACATCTATATCCTCCTTTTGATATGTGAACAAGGAATAGTCAGCTTTAGATTGTTTGAAACATAAGGTGATAAGGAATTTTGTGAATTTGTGGTACCAATTTCGTGAAGCCTGCTTGAGCCCATACAGTGACTTTTTTAGATGACACACTCTAGTTTATCCTTCCTTTGAAAAACCTTGTGGAATCTTCATGTAAATCTCCTCGTCCAGATCACCGTGCAAAAAGGCATTGTTTTCGTCCAACTGGTCGATGATCCATCCCTTCTTTGCTGCAACGACCAATAGTGTCCGAACGGTGACCAGTTTCACAACCGAGGCGAAAGTCTCGTGATAGTCAACCCCTTATTTTTGTGTAAATCCTTTTGCAACGAGTCTCGCCTTGTACCGTTCAACTTTCCCATTGGATTTATACTTTGTTTTGTAGACCCATTTTGAATCTATGGCTCGTTTTCCGTCCGGCAACCCTTCGAGAGTCCACGTTTTGTTTTTTTCAAGTGCTTCAATTTCTTGTTACATGGCTTCACGCCATCTCTCATCCTGCATGGCTTGAGCAAAACAAGTCGGCTCATCCGTAGAATCAATGGCCGATAAGAAAGCTTTGTGGGAATGAGAAAATTTATCATAAGTAACAAAAAGAGACAAGGGATGTACCGTCGAGTTCGCTTGATGCGGATCGGATTGAAGGTTGTTTAGCGAAGGGGGGAGCTTGACAACATAATCGTTCAGGCGAGCCGGCTGAGATCGAATCCTTTTTTATTTTGGTCCTGTATCATCTTGACTTTCGATGGGCTCATTTTGAGTTTCATTTCCCAAGTATGTATCATCATTTTCTGCAATAGTACCTTCATTTTCATCTTGGGATACAGCATTTTGTTCAAGATTGAGGTCCTCCGTTTCACCTTGGGGTTCCTCCATGAGGTTAGAAGATGCTTGTTGAGGCTCATCACAAAATTTGATGGGATCATCCCATTCTGGACCGTCTATGGAATTCGTGATGTTTTTAAAGGGAAACGAATTTTCATAGAAGAAAACGTCTCGGCTCACAATAATTATTTTGCTTTTAATGTCGAATACTTTGTATCCCTTTGTTCCTAGAGGGTACCCTAAGAAAACCCCGGGCTTCCCCCTTTGTTTGAACTTGTCTCCTTTCGTGTTGGTATTTTTAAAGTAAGTTAAGCAACCAAAAACTCTTAGATGCTCATACTCAAGTTTTTGTTTCTGTACCAACTCGTAAGGAGTTTTGTTTTTGATTACCTTCGAGGGGAGACGGTTTATTATGTACGCAGCGGCAAGTATGCATTCTCCCCAAAATCTCTTAGGAAGACCTGCTTCAAAACAAAGGGCCCTGGCCGTTTCAAGCAGGTGTATGTGTTTTCTTTCAACGACCCCGTTTTGTTGTGGAGAATGGGGGCAGGTAGTTTCTAGTAGAATCCTGTTTTTTATAAAAACACATCATGTTGTTCGATGTGAATTCTCCCCCATTGTCACATCTAACCATTTTAATTTGTTTTCCAAATTGAACCTCGACTAGCTTGTGAAAATTCATTAAGCATTGACTAGCATCGCTTTTGTGTTTTATCAAAAAAATCCATGTGCATCTACTATAATCATCTACTATTGTGAGAAAAAAATTTGCGCGAGTATAAGATGGAACCCGGTATCCTCCCCAAATATCACAATGAATGAGTTCAAAGCAATCACTAGTTTTAATAAAACTGCTTGGGAAAGGTGTTCGGGTATGTTTCGCCTTATTACAGGAATCACAAAAAACATTGCTAAGATTATTAGAATTACTTTTCATAAACTCGATGTTGGATAGTTTGTCCTTTGAAGCGTGTCCCAATCTTCTATGTCATATGTCCGTTGTAGTTGCCATGGCTTTTCTTCCATCTTCGGACATGTTCATAAGGTACAACCCCCTTCGCATTTACCCGATCCAATCAAGTTCCTCGACCGTAGTCCCTGCATAACAAAGAAATCGGAGAAGAAAGTTATTGCACATTGAAGATCTTTGCATAACCGATTAACTGAAAGGAGATTATATTTAAAATTTGGGACATAGAGGACTCCTTTTAGTCTTGCTCCGCCTAGAAGTATAAGATCTCCTTTGCCTCGAACGGGAACAGCGTTACCGTTACGTACAACAACAGGGGCTTCATTTGATGCACTCTTCATATTTTGAAGAATTTTATGTAGGTGGGTTATATACTCAGTGCATCCTGAATCAATAATGAGAATATCATCTTTATTACCTGCCATGTTTGCCTCGCGTTTGGTTTCATTGTCGTTACTCGGACCAGAAGTGGAAAAGAGGTTCACGAATGCCTGATATTGCTCGTTGGTTAACCCTAGGATGGGGCTGATTCTGGTCTCGACATAGGCAGCCTTTGGCTTGGGTTTGTCACCCTTCTTCCCCGGCCACCAATCCGGATATCCTATCAACTCGAAGCATCCTTCTCGTTTGTGACCGCTCTTCCCTCAGGAGGTGCATTGGTCGTGCTCCTTTTCTTTATTTTGTTTGAATGTGTTTTTATTTTTTGATTGTTCCAGGTTGCCACCACGTTTCTGGAATGCTTTGAATGCAGCGGCTTCTGATGTGACCCGGTTTTCGTTCGATATTATTCTGTGCCTTTCGTCTTCTGCCACCATATGATAAGCGGCTCCCAAGGTAGGAATGGGTTTTGTCGCTAAGATTTGAGTCTTGATAACACTGAATTCGTTATCTAAACCCATAAGAAATTCATATAAACGTTCCTTTTCAAGGTGTTCAGCGATTTTCTTACCTAGTTCACAGGTGCATTTGTTACAGGAGCAGCGCGGAAAGGATTGGATCGATTGTGATTCATCCCATAGAGCCCTAAGGCGAGTATAATACGTGGAAACGCTCGTGCCTTCCTGTCGGGTCGTTGCGATCTTTTGCTTCAGTTCGTAGGCCCTTGGAGCGCTCTCCTTCCCAAACCTTTCTTGTATATATGTCCATATCTCTGAGCACGTTCTGGCATACTTCACACTATCACGAATATTCTTGTCCATAGCAGCAGTAAGCCAACCCTTTATCATTGCATCACACCTCATCCAAGGTTTGTACTCGAAGGAGGTGGTTTCTGGTTTTGGAATGGTTCCATCGACGAAGTCCATTTTGTTTTTGGCGTATAGGAAGTTGGACATCTCTTTTACCCAGTCCGCATAATTCCCATCGGTGAGAGCTTCATTTACATGAAGTTGTCTGGGAAGATCGGAAGGATGGAGATAGTATGGTGATGAAGGATCAATAGATCCTTCTTTGGTTTTGTTTGAGTCTTCTCCTCCGGCCATGATTGATGATGGAAAGATAATAAGCGATTACAACCGCTCTGATACCATGTTAAGTTTTGGATAGTTAGAGGTTGTCAAATTAATTCATTGATTTCTTAATAATCAATACAATCGGAGAGCCTAAATAAATAGGCAAACAAAATAGCTAAACAAGGAAAGGAGTAAATGGTGATTGACAGAGGTGATATAATCAATAATTAAGTCCTAAAATTAAGGTCTCCAATAGAAATTGCATGTAAACTTGTATTATATAACGCATATATGTTTAATATATAACGTATTTATGTATAAGACTAAGAAAAATGAGGCCCTTTTATAAGCGGAGGCCTTGTGCAACCGCACCACTTGCACACCCCTTGAGCCACCTCTGGAATCTGATTTGGTCATGTTTATTTGATCATGATGAATCTGATTTTGTCATGATGATTATCAGATCCCTAGACTGCATCACTTTTTGTATCCAAACAATGGTCATCATCATTATAGGCTCTAATTTAACTCATCCATATTACTCAGGCTCTCTGATAATCGTGACTGACATGGACGTTTAGATGCTGGTGGAGACAGTAGATATATTAGGTTTATTGTTAAGTTTGTGGTTACACATATGTATATGCCTTTATTCCTCGTGTCCTTTTATTAAGCATTGTTAAGGGGCCAGTTAAGTAGCTATAATATCCCAGTCACACACTCACGCCCATAGACAAATTCACATTATGATATCTATGACTTAATAATATTCTGCATGAAGGAAATTAATGTCTCTTTGTAATCTTGCATTGCATTTTATAAATGCACATATTCATTCATTTTACTTCAATTTATATGAATTTTGGTGTTGTAGTAGGCTACTGTATCGATCAGATGCTGCAACAATACATGTGAAGTCAATTATTCTTTTTTTTTCTCCTACTGTAACCATATAGGTAAAAGTACGTCATTACTGCATGCCTTACATGTTTGTTGTAGTAGACTAATAAAAATTTTTCTCCTACAGACATTGGTCGTTATTTATTTGTTGTTATATAATCTTGTACCTTTGCGCTAGAAGGATACTGCTCGTCATGAGTGGTTCAGGGCAATCACAACTGGTAAAGTTTTAAGATCTGAGATTTTTTTTCATGATATTATACACTTTAGATTGTCGTTCCACACTTTTATCGGCAAAAAATAAGCCTAGCAATAGGAAAATATTGACTAATAGGCTAAATTTATACTATACAGATGCCAGTCAAACATCATAATCCCTTTTTGAATAACAGTCGAACATACCATTTTTTTCTTATCACGCCTTTCAGATGAGGTACAATATTGTTAAGGGCATTACTGACATAATTATGTGATTAGCAGATTTAATTTCTTAATCATTGGGATGTATTTGTTTCAACTTTCTGAAGATGTTTGTCTGGTTAGATTATCATTTTGGTGGAACAAAGCCGTAATGGATTTGTAATGGTAGAAGGTGCTTAGGTTCTCCCTTTAGAAGAATTAGAACATGCTAAGGCATATCTAGAATGCACATATATTAATGGTTTCTCCCTCATAGATGACTTTTGAAAAGTGAATAAGGAGATTGGCTAACTATTTGTTTCCTCAGTGTTAGGCATTTCCGGTAGCATTAGGAGTTAGTGCCGGTAAAGAATACCATGGCAGTTCTCTTGTCGTACCCGAAAGGCTAAAGAAGCTATTGGAGGCATTACCAAGCTTACTCATACAGATGGTACATTTTACTGATCACTATATATGTTTGGTCGCTCATTGCTTAATGATTATTTTAGATCCTCTGTTTAGAGCAACAGGTTATGGACCTGCTTATTTCAAAGGACATTATTTATCAGTTAATATTTAGCTGATGGCGAAAGATAACGGGTCACCAAAAATCCAACAAGAAGAGCGGTTATGGTTCCACTTTAACGAACCAATCCCGTCAGCCAAGAAATACAAGACCTGAACTGATACTTTCGGCTGTTTGGATAAAGGGTAAGTGGTTATCAAAACATGACAGCAGGATTAAAACTAGTTTGGTTTAGTTTACAAGTTTTAGCAATTATTTGCCAGTAACTGATCAGCCTCTTGAAATGAATTACAGAATGAAGATTTCAAATCTGATGCATACGTGTACGAGAGAACTTGCGTTTGCTACAATAAAATAAACCTCTTGTGTTTTACTAAAGTAACCGTACTGCCAAAAGGATGTCTTTCAGTAAGTTCAGAAATCTATGGATATTTATAATTAACATCTTCTAAGGAAATTTTTTATTTTTTCTAATGATATCACCTATTTAATTCATTTTTATAAGTAGTGGACAACTAGCAGTTTAAATTGTAGGTAGGTTGTTTCATTTAACAATACCATTTACATGATGCTGTAATATGTATCATTCTTTAGTCCATCATTGTTTTCTCTTTAATTTATAGTCGCCACTAAACACCATGAAGAACCTTAACATAACATGTAAAACCCGCATGCTTTTACCATGCATAGTACCCTTAGGATCGTACGTACTAGTTAAAACTTTCCTAAGATAGCATGATTACGATTACGTGTTAGGAGTTTACGCATTACGTACGTGTTAGAACACGATAAGTATTTAATATGCACGACCACGTAATAATTATTTAACAATAATTAGTCACGAACATGCGATCATGAAATCATGAACGTAATTAAAACACGAACTATTATTAATTACGTATATATATTTATTACGAGCGTAATTAAATATATTAGATCACGATAGTTACGTAACGAGAACAATTAAAACACGAACATAAATAAACACAAACGAGTAACTAAATAACGAGACACGGAAAAAGGTACGGGAACCCCATGTGGGGGTCCCTACCCACGGCCAAACAAGAGCAATGGGCCAAGCCCATTGTCAAATTTACTAAAAGGGTTATTTATTTTTTACACTACACAAAAACACTTTACAGAAGATTCCAAGAAAAACCTAAAACCCTCTTCTTCCTTGTTCTTTGTGCCGCCACCCATAAATCACCATACAAGGTGATTTGTTGATCTTTGATCTTGAAGAATTGGTGATTGATCGTGTTTGTTCTTCGTTCTCTTGATCCACGAATTCGGTAAAACCTTTTTAAACCTTTTCTTTTAATTTAATCTTTTTATTAATTATGAACATGTGATGTTTTTATAAAAACATAATAATTAATCATAGATCTAACATGTTTTGGTGATTAATTAAATCAAAGGGTCGTTTTAAGGGGTGTTCTGCTTTGGCCGCCGGCTTCACCGAGCCCAAATGGGGTCTCGGCTTGCCAAGCCGACCACCACCAAGACCATATGGTCTTGGTTGGTGCGTGTGGGTCCCACGGCAGCAAGGGGAAACACGGGGTACCCCGAGTTGGTTCGGGGTACGGTGTCGATTCATATCCGGTTCATGTGTTTAAGCTTAGATCCGGTTCATGGTGTATGTTAGTTTTTTTTACGTTATGAACTTATGTTAAAATTAAATTAATAAAATGATGTAATTAATTTAATAACATGACTTAGGTTATTTAATTATTAATGATCATGAAATTATTTTAACCTAAGTATTAATATATTAAGACTTATAATTAATTAATTATTTTAAAACCATGGATATAATTAATTAATTAGCATGACTTAGGTTATATTATTAATATATAATAATACATATTTTAACCTAAGTATTTAACTTATTTAATTAAAAACATGTCATACTTTAATTAAATATTATAACCTATAGTTTAATTAAATTACATGAAATAATTATTAAACTATACAATATATCATATGACTTAGAAAATAATCATGAAAACACTTAGGCTTATATACTTAGCTTATTTAACCAGCTTATTTCTAATTATGGAAACTTTCTATTTTTAGAAACTTAATTAAATAAGGCAGCTAATCTATTTAAGGAAACAAGCTATTTTTAGAAACTTATTTATTTAAGGCAGCTAATCTATTTATGGAAACTTATTTAATTAAGGCAACTAATCTATTTATGGAAACTTTCTATTTTTAGAAACTTATCTATTTTAAGCAGTAAATCTATTTTTGGAAACTTTCTATTTTTGGAAACTTTCTATTTTTGGAAACTTTCTATTTTTGGAAACTTTCTATTTTTGGTAACTTTCTATTTTTGGAAACTTTCTATTTTTGGAAACTTTCTATTTTTGGAAACTTTCTATTTTAGGAAACCTGCTATTTTTGGAAAGTTACTTATTATTACACAGTAAGTATAATAACACATGAAATACGAGAAATACTTAATCAGATTAAACAGAATATAAGATTTAACACAGTTTGAGGCTTTAAAACAGTAAAACATAGTAAGAACACATAAAATAAGCTAAGACATGACGTAAAATCAGCTATGTATTTAGTAAGCAGATACTTATACATGTACGTATTTATGTAGAACTAGTGATTCGGAAGTAGGATTCTCGCAGTTCGTCTTTCTCGTTCACTGGACATAAGGTACGGATTCCCGTCCTTTCAGTATGGACATTCTTTCCTAATTAGGATTCCCCGTATGCAGCCAACTGTTGTCCCGTAGTATAAGTTATGAGTTTGATTGCTTATGTTTAATTAAGATTACCTATAGCCATATACATGCATGACCAGTTTCACCTAGTTATGGAGGTACCATAACCATAACATTAGAGGCACTGATGTTATGACTTCACCACGGCAGAGTGATTGCTCGTGGCGTCCCTTCAGCTTTTGGCCATTTATTTATATTATCATGTGGGGCGTATGGGTGCATCCTAGTTACATGTTTTTATTCAGGATTACATGGTGAATGTGGTGTGTGCCTTTCATCCTTCACAAGGAGCTGATCCCTCCTACCCAAAAACCAGTATATTAAATTAGAGGCAGCCCCTCTAATTTGCATGATGAGGTCACCCCTCCAATTATTCATGCACGGTGGATTTTCATGACCTATATTGGCTAATGGTAAAATATGACAAACGGTTTTTATAAGATAAACATAAGACTTTCAAACTATAAAACCAGTTTTATTAAGACTTAACCAGGTTACTCGGGACTTAGTTTTCTTCCGCTGTTAGTATGTTATATGCTTATCCTATTCATGCTTTATTGTACATCCGTGCACTGAGCGTATTGCTCAGCCGTTTTCCTTTTCTATGTTCCCAAAACGGTAGGTACTCAGGGACGCTCTTAGACACTAAGAGTACGTGCATATGGACTGGAAGCTGTCTAGCCTTCTTTACATTATGCATTTCCTTTCTTTATGATACTTATGCTTTGGACAATGTTTAGTCCTTTTCCTTTATTATACTACGTTTGTGTGTGATGAGCTTTACTTTTGGATTACCGATGTTTGATTCTGGTATTTTCCTTTTATGGTCAAGTAATGTTTAGACATTTTACCTTGTATGCTTTGATGACACGCCATAATTTCTATGATATTTCCATTTCCAAAATGGGGTGTTACAATTATGGTATCATAGCCAAGGCTTCGACCTGTAGGCTCTCAAAAATGACCTGTGATTAGTGGGTAGTCACTACGGTCTTCCTAGAACTAACAGTTGTTTTCATGCATTCATCATTTTTAAGCATACATATACATGTCATTATTGCAGGGTTTTTGACTAAGTAATGGTTGGTACAAGACTGGCCCTATTTAGTCGCATGTGTTTTATCGAAACTTTTAGATTTGGGACCGACCCATAGGCGTCCCCTCGCTATGTCTTTTGTTTTGGGTGAACTGACCAGTGGCGTTCACTCTCGAGCATACAAAAGTTTTCATAAAACTGCATCATGCATTCATACAAAAAATTTTCTTGCATAAAATTTTTCTCGTGAAATTTTAGTATAAATTTTTTTTTCATGTATATAATTATATTTTATGTTTTAAACTGTTTAATCATATGTTTTATGTTATACTGTCAGATGGTTCTCACACGCGAACAGGAGCAGCTCAATGCTGCAATTCAGGCTGCCATGCAAGCCTTGCTTCCTCAACTGAGGAATGACATCCGGGCTGAAGTTCAAGCTGCCAACAATCAGCAGCACAATCAGCCACCTCCTCCTCCTCCTCCAGTGACATTAGCAGTATGGCTGGAGAGATTCAACAAACTCTGCCCTCGAGCTTTTGAGAAGACAGATAGCCCCAGCGATGCTGAAAGCTGGTTGGCTCACATCGAGAAGATTTTCAACGCTATGGGCTGTGACCCCGCATACAAGGCGAGGTTGGCATGCTATCGGTTCGAAGGCGATGTACTCAACTGGTGGTTAGCATTGATGCAATCTGAAGGTGGTGATGAGTGGGTTGCTGGTTTGACTTGGGCTCAGTTCAAGGACAGGGTGATGGAGCAGTTCTTTCCCAAGGCTGAGCAGGACAAGCTCAAGAGAGAGTACCATGGGATCCGACAGAGAGCTAGGGAGAATAGCAACGAGTTTATGCAGCGCTTTCTTCGCTCGGCTGGTTTCCTTGGTGCGGCAGCAGGTACTCCTGAAGAGCAGGCACATCACTTCAGATGGGCTCTTCGCACATCGGTCGCAAACAATCTGGTGTGTGCTACGTTCAACACTGTAGCACAAGTGGCCGATGCAGCACGAAAACTGGAGATGCTGCAGGAGAGGGATGAGTTTGGGGAAGCTGAAAGACCCGACAAGAGGTAAACATTCGTATTCAAGCGGTGACCAATCCGTATACTTTCCATATGTCAATTATTCATCTCTTTAACTGTATCTTCCAGGCAGAAAACTGGGGACCGGTCTCAGCCGGCTACTCAGCAGCAGCCTCATCAGCCCAAGGGAAACGGTCAGACTAACGACCGTTCTGCTACGGATAGGCGTGGCGGTAATGACAAATACCGTAACAACGCCGGGCACTCCAACAACAGCAGGTCCTAATACTTACGAAATTCCTTATGTTTTATGTTATAACTCATATTCTGACACTTTAGCAAACATCTACCAGGAACCATGGAAACGGTAGGGACCAAAACCAGAGAGGTTCGCAGCCTAGCCGTCCAGCTATCACTGGTATTCAATCTTACGATTATCCGCTTTGTCCTTTGTACCCAACTATCATGTCTTATGTAAAATGTTTTATCAGGTCCTCAGCCAGCCAGAGCACCTACTGGAGGATACACTCATCCTCTTTGCTCTACTTGCCACCGTAGGCACCCAGGACCATGTCGCTGTAATACTGATGCGTGCTTCAAATGTGGTCTTTCTGGCCATATTATGAAGGATTGTCGTAAGGGCGAGATGGAGGGTACATCAGGACATGCTGATACCAAGCCGCCTCCTACTGCCGGGCGTGTCTACACGACATCTCGAGACCAGGCCAACAAGTCTACAAGTACCATCACTGGAATCTTGTATATGTATGGTCGCGATGCAGGTGTTCTTTTCGATACGGGTGCTACTCACTCGGTTATTTCTACTGCTTATGCTAAGAACATTAGGATGCCTCCCTTGCCACTAGAAAATAGGCTTACTATTTCCACGCCTTTGAGGGACTCTGTATTAATCACCCATGTATACAAGGGTCTTCCTCTAGAATTTGATGATAAGGTTCGATCTGTCGACGCACTTCCGTTGGACATGAATGACTTCGACATGATTTTGGGCATGGATTGGCTATCCAAGTACATGCTACCATAGACTGCCATTCATATCGAGTTATCTTCGGTGATGTCAATGCACCAGAGTACATTCATAACGGGTTCATACCCGGACGGTCTGTACAAGTCATATCCACCCTGCAAGCACGTGCACTACTGTCACATGGCTGCGAGGGTTACCTAGCTACGGTTCACGACCTGGATGCTGAGTCTCCATCGATTCAGGATCAACCAATAGTGTCGGAATTCCAAGACGTGTTTCCAGCAGAACTTCCGGGCATACCACCTGCACGAGAAGTGGAATTCAGTATCGAGCTGATTCCAGGAGCTGAACCAATCTCCAAGGCTCCTTATCGCATGGCTCCCATAGAACTGAAGGAGCTGAAGGATTAACTGCAAGAACTTCTTGAACGAGGTTTCATTCGACCGAGCGCATCTCCATGGGGCGCACCGGTTTTGTTTGTTAAGAAGAAGGACGGCAGTATGCGTCTTTGCATAGACTATCGCGAGCTCAACAAGATTACCATTCGGAATAGGTATCCACTGCCACGCATTGATGATCTGTTTGACCAACTCCAAGGGGCCAAACACTTCTCCAAGATTGATCTTAGGTCAGGCTATCATCAGCTACGGGTCAAGGAGCAGGATATAGCTAAGACTGCCTTTCGTACTCGTTATGGCCACTACGAGTTTGTAGTTATGCCATTTGGCCTGACAAATGCTCCAGCAGTGTTCATGGATCTGATGAACAGAATCTTCCATGAATTTCTGGACAAATTCGTCATTGTTTTCATCGATGACATCCTGATTTTCTCAAAGTCCAAGGAGGAACACGAAGACCATCTTCGTACAGTACTACAGATTCTTCGCCAGAAGCAGTTGTATGCTAAATTCTCCAAGTGTGAGTTCTGGTTAGACAAGGTGGCATTCTTAGGTCACATTGTATCAGCAGAAGGAATCACTATGGATCCAGCGAAGGTTGAGGCCATTACTAAGTGGCCAAGACCGACATCAGTGACGGAAGTCCGCAGTTTCTTAGGCTTAGCTGGCTATTACCGTAGGTTCGTGGAGAACTTTTCCCGCCTAGCACTACCATTGACCAAACTGATGCGGAAAGGGGAGAAATTCGTCTGGACTGAAGATCGAGAGAAGAGCTTTGAAGACCTGAAGCAGAAGCTAGTATCTGCACCTATTCTTACTCTACCATCTGGTACGGGTGGATTTCAAATCTACAGCGATGCATCGGGGAAGGGACTTGGCTGTGTTCTCATGCAACATGGGAAAGTGATCGCGTACGCTTCACGGCAGCTTAAGTCTCATGAAGAAAATTACCCCACGCACGATCTGGAACTTGCTGCAGTCGTGTTTGCATTGAAGATATGGAGGCACTACTTATATGGAGAATCATGTGACATTTTCACGGACCACAAGAGCTTGAAGTATATCTTCACTCAGCGTGAATTGAACATGAGGTAGAGGAGATGGTTAGAGTTGTTGAAGGATTATGACATTAATCTACAGTATCATCCGGGAAAGGCAAATGTAGTAGCAGATGCTCTTAGCAGGAAGTCCGGAATGATCAATGGCGTTAAAATCGAAGAGGAAATCATCAGAGACTTGGAGCGACTAGACATCAAGATCATGGTACGTGGATAGCACGGTTACTGGGCTAATCTTAGAGTAGAACCCGAGTTACTATCTAAGATCAAGGAAGCTCAGAAGGATGACGGAGAAATCTGGGCGATAGTACATAATTTGGAGAAGCAGACAGAATTCAGAGTAGATGCAGATGGTATCGTATGGCAGGGCACTAGACTTTGTGTTCCTGATGACCAAGAACTCCGGGAAGCTTTGTTAGCTGAAGCTCATAGCTCCCCATTCTCGATACATCCTGGTTCGACTAAGATGTACCATGACATCAAGCAGTACTTTTGGTATGAAACAGGATGTGGCCACTTACGTCTCCAAATATCTTACCTGCCAGCAGGTTAAGATCGAGCATCAGCGATCTGGTGGTCTCCTTCAACCGTTACATATTCCAGAGTGGAAGTGGGACAAAATCACCATGGATTTTGTTACCGGCCTTCCGCCTACCAAAAGGAAGCACGATGCAATTTGGGTTATCGTTGATCGACTTACCAAATCAGCTCATTTCTTACCGATCCGCAAGGAAGATCCGGTAAGTAAACTCGCAGATACGTATAGACAAGAGATCATGAGACTCCACGGTGCACCATCCAGCATCGTCTCAGACAGAGATCTTCGATTCACTTCGCGCTTTTGGAAAAGTCTGCAGAAAGCTTGGGGTACACAACTTAAGCTTAGCACGGCTTTTCATCCTCAAACGGACGGACAGTCGGAGCGAACCATTCAGACATTGGAGGATATGTTGAGGTCATGTGCGTTGGAATGGACGGGTGATTGGGACGAATACATCTGTTTGGTGGAGTTTGCATACAACAACAGCTGGCACGCAAGCATCAAGTGTGCTCTTTTTGAAATGTTGTATGGCAGAAAGTGTCGCGCCCCAATCTGTTGGGATCAGGTTGGCGAGCGAACACTCGAAGGACCGAAAATCATAGAGATGACAAATGAGAAGATCGCAGTAGCTAAGCAGAAGATTTAGGAGGCACGGTCACGTCAGAAGAGTTACGCCGATAAGCATAGTAGGGATATAAACTTTAACATAGGAGATCACGTCTTCCTTAAGGTTTCGCCGGCACGTGGTGTTAGACGCTTCAGGATTTAAGGTAAGCTCAGTCCTCGTTTCATCGGACCGTTTGATATCATTGAACGAGTCGGTGAAGTATCTTACCGATTGGCGTTACCTCCGCAGCTATCGCATGTGCACAATGTGTTTCATGTGTCCTTACTCAGAGGGTACCAATATCATCCCCTTCACATGGTTCAGTATCCACTGGAACAGATACGTGAAGATCTCACTTTTATAGAAGAACCCGAACGAGTTCTTGACAGACAAGAACGAGTCATGAGAAAGAAGACGATTCCATTCGTCAAAATTCTATGGAGGGATCATACCGAGCGGGAAGCCACTTGGGAAACGGAGGAGTCTATCCGGGCTTCTTACCCTCATTTCATATTTTGAATTCGGGTATGTTCTTCTTTTCCAGTTTACTTTATCTATAATTCAGGGACGAATTATTCTTTTTATGGGGGAAGAGTTGTAAAACCCGCATGCTTTTACCATGCATAGTACCCTTAGGATCGTACGTACTAGTTAAAACTTTCCTAAGATAGCATGATTACGATTACGTGTTAGGAGTTTATGCATTACGTGCGTGTTAGAACACGATAAGTATTTAATATGCACGACCACGTAATAATTATTTAACAATAATTAGTCACGAACATGCGATCATGAAATCATGAACGTAATTAAAACACGAACTATTATTAATTACGTATATATATTTATTACGAGCGTAATTAAATATATTAGATCACGGTAGTTACGTAACGAGAACAATTAAAACACGAACATAAATAAACACAAACGAGTAACTAAATAACGAGACACGGAAAAAGGTACGGGAACCCCATGTGGGGGTCCCTACCCGCGGCCAAACAAGGGCAATGGGCCAAGCCCATTGTCAAATTTACTAAAAGGGTTATTTATTTTTTACACTACACAAAAACACTTTACAGAAGATTTCAAGAAAAACATAAAACCCTCTTCTTCCTTGTTCTTTGTGCTGCCACCCATAAATTACCATACAAGGTGATTTGTTGATCTTTGATCTTGAAGAATTGGTGATTGATCGTGTTTGTTCTTCGTTCTCTTGATCCACGAATTCGGTAAAACCTTTTTAAACCTTTTCTTTTAATTTAATCTTTTTATTAATTATGAACATGTGATGTTTTTATAAAAACATAATAATTAATCATAGATCTAACATGTTTTGGTGATTAATTAAATCAAAGGGTCGTTTTAAGGGGTGTTTTGCTTTGGCCGCCGACTTCACCGAGCCCAAATGGGGTCTCGGCTTGCCAAGCCGACCACCACCAAGACCATATGGTCTTGGTTGGTGCGTGTGGGTCCCACGGCAGCAAGGGGAAACACGGGGTACCCCGAGTTGGTTCGGGGTACGGTGTCGATTCATGTCCGGTTCATGTTTTTAAGCTTAGATCCGGTTCATGGTGTATGTTAGTTTTTTTTTATGTTATGAACTTATGTTAAAATTAAATTAATAAAATGATGTAATTAATTTAATAACATGACTTAGGTTATTTAATTATTAATGATCATGAAATTATTTTAACCTAAGTATTAATATATTAAGACTTATAATTAATTAATTATTTTAAAACCATGGATATAATTAATTAATTAACATGACTTAGGTTATATTATTAATATATAATAATACATATTTTAACCTAAGTATTTAACTTATTTAATTAAAAACATGTTATACTTTAATTAAATATTATAACCTATAGTTTAATTAAATTACATGAAATAATTATTAAACTATACAATATATCATATGACTTCGAAAATAATCATGAAAACACTTAGGCTTATATACTTAGCTTATTTAACCAGCTTATTTCTAATTATGGAAACTTTCTATTTTTATAAACTTAATTAAATAAGGCAGCTAATCTATTTAAGGAAACCAGCTATTTTTAGAAACTTATTTATTTAAGGCAGCTAATCTATTTATGGAAACTTATTTAATTAAGGCAACTAATCTATTTATGGAAACTTTCTATTTTTAGAAACTTGTCTTTTTTAAGCAGTAAATCTATTTTTGGAAACTTTCTATTTTTGGAAAGTTTCTATTTTTGGAAACTTTCTATTTTTGGAAACTTTCTATTTTTGGTAACTTTCTATTTTTGGAAACTTTCTATTTTTGGAAACTTTCTATTTTTGGAAACTTTCTATTTTAGGAAACCTGCTATTTTTGGAAAGTTACTTATTATTACACAGTAAGTATAATAACACATGAAATACCAGAAATACTTAATCAGATTAAACAGAATATAAGATTTAACACAGTTTGAGGCTTTAAAACAGTAAAACATAGTAAGAACACATAAAATAAGCTAAGACATGACGTAAAATCAGCTATGTATTTAGTAAGCAGATACTTATACATGTACGTATTTATGTAGCACTAGTGATTCAGAAGTAGGATTCTCGCAGTTCGTCTTTCTCGTTCACTGGACATAAGGTACGGATTCCCGTCCTTTCAGTATGGACATTCTTTCCTTATTAGGATTCCCCGTATGCAGCCAACTGTTTTCCCGTAGTATAAGTTATGAGTTTGATTGCTTATGTTTAATTAAGATTACCTATAGCCATATACATGCATGACCAGTTTCACCTAGTTATGGAGGTACCATAACCATAACATTAGAGGCACTGATGTTATGACTTCACCACGGCGGAGTGATTGCGCGTGGCGTCCCTTCAGCTTTTGACCATTTATTTATATTCTCATGTGGGGCGTATGGGTACATCCTAGTTACATGTTTTTATTCAGGATTACATGGTAAATGTGGTGTGTGCCTTGCATCCTTCACAAGGAGCTGATCCCTCCTACCCAAAAACCAGTATATTAAATTAGAGGCAGCCCCTCTAATTTGCATGATGAGGTCGCCCCTCCAATTATTCATGCACGGTGGATTTTCATGACCTATATTGGCTAATGGTAAAATATGACAAACGGTTTTTATAAGATAAACATAAGACTTTCAAACTATAAAACCAGTTTTATTAAGACTTAACCAGGTTACTCGGGACTTAGTTTTCTTCCGCTGTTAGTATGTTATATGCTTATCCTATTCATGCTTTATTGTACATCCGTGCACTGCGCGTATTGCTCAGCCGTTTTCCTTTTTTATGTTCCCAAAACGGCAGGTACTCAGGGACGCTCGTAGACACTAAGAGTACGTGCATATGGACTGGAAGCTGTCTAGCCTTCTTTACATTATGCATTTCCTTTCTTTATGATACTTATGCTTTGGACAGTGTTTAGTCCTTTTCCTTTATTATACTATGTTTGTGTGTGATGAGCTTTACTTTTGGATTACCGATGTTTGATTCCGGTATTTTCCTTTTATGGTCAAGTAATGTTTAGACATTTTACCTTGTATGCTTTGATGACACGCCATAATTTCTGTGATATTTCCATTTCCAAAATGGGGTGTTACATAACATATCACATACAGTAAAAAAACAAAGGAACAAAGTAATCATTTATTTAAAAGGAAAAATAAAAACATAAAGGAGTTTAGTACCTCAATTTAGCAACATTTTCAAGATGTTAATGGGTATAATGCTGAAGGAGAGCAAAAACATTATCATCCATTCCATCATGCGTGCAGCTTCTTACAATATCCATAAGACCTGACATTAAGCAAAGGATCATACACTTTTTGGAAAGGAAAAAATTAGTCTACATACAAATATCGATTTGTATGTTACACATATTCCCTTTTATCACTGCTCCTTTTTTCTTAATGACTAAACGTTACTTTTTTCTTTAATATACAAGATTATTTTCTACAAGATGACTACAACAGGAAATGACCACATCGTTAACGCAACATGAAGATTAACGCAACAAGGAGTAGTGTGTTCTTTTGACTTTTGATGCTCACATAAGCGGCTTAAATGGAGAAGGTCTTAATGATGTACATAGTGTGTGTATCTACTATCACAGTCCAACCTGACTCGCAAAGTTACTCATAGTTTGTGTATCATACAAGTTTATCACTTTATTAAATTATTTCAGTAAGTTTATCACTTACTGAAATAATTTAATGAATGAACGATCAAGAAATTTCTCAGGCCAACCTGACTAGACTCGCAAAGTTACCCATTATGATCCATTTATCTAAACTCTTTTTGTAACTTTTACCCATTGATTTATTTTGGTACACATTATGTCGACAAGAGGACTGGGAAGTACAAATAATGATACCTAAAGTGTAACTTATTATTTATCCTGTTATGTAGCTTTATAGCATATTCACTCTCTTAAATATGTGCAAACTTTATTTTCCGATATTTCACAATAATGTTTCTTCATTTTTCAATAACTCTTGATCCATATATGGCTTTTTTGTTTTCACAAAAATGTTACTTCGTTCATAGTTTTTCTTTGTCCATCGTATGGCTATTATAGATCGTTCATCAATAATTAAAGATGTTGATGAAACAATATGTTAATTCAAAAGTTTATTTGTTTTTTGGTTGTATGGAGCATTACCGAGAGCAGCTCAAAGTGTAGGCCCCTATAGATATATAATCACAAGTCATGCCCATGTAAATCACTAATGAGTATACTACCAAGCTGTACAAACATGAAAAAGAGAAATCACAAGCTTGGTTACAAACTAAAACTGGTTTACAAATCATGTTTCCCAAAGAGTTTCAATTTGCTTTTCATCGAGTTATATTAATGACAAAGTAAATTATAAAATTCATCCATGTGGTTTTCCAAAAGTGTGAATTACATCTTTTGTAACACCCCTAAATATTCATTACTTTAGTTCAACGGAAGAGTCGTTGGTGTTATGGGATAGCACATTACTCAGATCATTACTCAGATTGGTCGAGTTAAACTATTCAGTTTGGTTCTTATTTGGTTTTACTCAGCCCTGTATGTATAGTTTCCTTCTTTGTATTCCCATATTAGAGCTTAGTATATTACTATATTTGACTCTATTTCGATTTGTTTGGTCAAATTTTTACCCATTTTGCCTCTTCCTCTTAAACTAATATATTTGTGTCTTACCCGTAACTATCTTAAAACTTGTATCCATCTATTTTTACATGTTGTCATAGAAATGTATTTAAGTTGAAACTTCACCAAACAAGTGTGCTCGCAATATTAGTATACCATAAAGGTGAGAATTAAAGCATTAGCAACAAATTAATAGTTTATACAACTCTTAGAACTTGGCATTGCTCATGTTTTTTACTATTCGTTGACATTTTATTCAAAAATTTATTCAAAATCAACTTCTTAACAAAATAACTTTCTGATGCCATTAACAATAACATGTAGAAATATTGTATCTAATACATAAGTAATAGTCACTACCTGTAACTCTAAATCTTAAGTGTGCTCCAGATATTATTAAAGATCGAAAAATGTTATTTTAGAAAAATTACAAATCGAACCCGCCCATTGATCTTGCTTTGGGAAAAGGTTTACGAACCAAACCCGTCCGTTGGGCGGGTTACGAAACTAGTATATATATATATATATATATATATATATATATATATATATATATATATATATATATATATATATATATATATATATATATATATATATATATATATATATATATATATATATATATATATATATATATATATATATATATATATATCAAATCAAAAACCCTTATATAGGAAGGATGGTGAAACAATTACTTAAATATAAAATTCTATTAAAATGACACATGTAATTCATTAAAGGGTTTCCATAAATACTTCAAAAAGAAAGTAGGAATTACAAATGATAACTTAAATACAAAATTCTATAAAATTATATAAGGAAAGATGGTGAAACAATGCATTAAATACAAAATTCTATAAAAATTATTCCATAAAATGCTTCAAAAATAAAATAGGAATTACACATGATGCCTTAAATAAAAAATTCTATATAAATATGTATAGGAATTACAAATGATGCCTTAAATAAAAAGTTCTATAAAATTATATAAGGAAAGATGGTGAAACAATGCCTTAAATATAAAATTGTATAAAAATGATTCCATAAAATGCTTTAAAAATAAAATAGGAATTACAAATGATGTCTTAAATACAAAATTCTATCAAAATATATATAGGAATTACAAATGATGCATTAAATACAAAATTATATAAAAATATATAAGGAAGGATGGTGAAACAATGCTTTAAATACAAAATTTTATAAAAATAATTCCATAAAATGCTTCAAAAATAAAATAGGAATTACAAATAATGCCTTAAATACAAAATTCTATAAAAAAATATATATATGAATTACAAATGATGCCTTAAATACAAAATTCATAAAATATATAAGGAAGGATGGTGAAACAATGCCTTAAATACAAAATTCTATAAAAATAATTCCATAAAATGCTTCAAAAATAAAATAGGAATTACAAATGATGATTTAAATACAAAATTATATAAAAATATATATAGGAATTACAAATGATGCCTTAAATACAAAATTCTATAAAAATATATAAGGAAGGATGGTGAAACAGTACCTTAAATACAAAATACTATAAAAATGATTACATAAAATGCTTCAAAAATAAAATAGGAATTACAAATTATGCCTTAAATAAAAAATTCTATAAAAATATATATAGGAATTACAAATGATGCTTTAAATACAAAATTCTATAAATATATATAAGAAAGGATGGTGAAACAATGCCTTAAATACAAAATTCTATAAAAATGATTCCATAAAATGCTTCAAAAATAAAATAGGGATTATAAATGATGCCTTAAATACAAAATTCTATAAAAATATATATAGGAATTACAAATGATGCCATAAATACAAAATTATATAAAAATATATAAGGAAGGATGGTGAAATAATGCCTTAAATATAAAATTTTATAAAAATGATTCCATAAAATTCTTCAAAAATATAAAGGAATTACAAATGATGCCTTAAATACAAAATTCTATAAAAATATGTATAGGAATTACAAATGATGCCTTAAATACAAAATTATATAAAAATATATAAGGAAGGATGGTGAAACAATGCCTTAAAAACAAAATTCCATAAAAATGATTCCATAAAATGCTTCAAAAATAAAATAGGAATTACAAATGATGCCTTAAATACAAAATTCTATAAAATATATATAGGAATTACAAATGATGCCTTAAATACAAAATTCTATAAAAATATATAAGGAAGGATGGTGAAACAATGCCTTAAATACAAAATTCTATAAAAATGCACAACAATAATATTAACTCCAAAAAAAAATGTAAAAACGTTATTCATAACATTAACATATACAAAATTTATTACCTCATAAAATTCAAAAATACATAAAATATTTATACAGTATTATTAAAATTATAAAAAAATTTATGTAACAAACTTATTCATACCATTAACGTATGCAAATTCAATTAACTCATAATATTTTTAAATAATTAAAATATCTTAAGCTACGTTATTTTTGTCTATTCTATGCTACATTATTAAAATATCAATGCCATAACTAACACTATATATACTAAACTTCTAATACAAACACACATAAATTCAATTTTCATTAAAAATATATATACTTAAAGCTAGCCCGTCCACCGGACGGGTCTAAAGGCTAGTATATATATATATATATATATATATATATATATATATATATATATATATATATATATATATATATATATATATATATATATATATATATATATATATATATATATATATATATATATATATATATATATATATATATATATATATATATATATATATATATATATATATATATATATATATATATATATATATATATATATATATATATATATATATATATATATATATATATATATATATATATATATATATATATATATATATATATATACATATATATATATAGGGGCATTTTCATGTGAGAAGTGTGCTTTTTGTGAAATGGTGAGATGTCATCCCAACCCTTCATTTATTCCTTTTTTTTCTAAATCTAACGGTCAAAGTTAATCCCAAATTACACTAACTATTTAAAGGCACTATATAATGGAAAAAAACACAGACTTCATAATTTCAACGTGAAAACATATACAAATTCTCTCGACACAACTTCGTCTCCCATCAACCACCACCTTTCACCGAATCACCGGCGACCACCACCTTCAACGACGACCACCACCTTCAACGGCGACCACCACCTTTCATCGGCGACCACCTCCCTTCACCGACGACCACCAACCACCCTTCAACCACCATAATGATCACCAATTACGCTGATCACAAGTACTCCATCAATAATCACGATGACAATCAATTAATCATCATGAAAAACGAAAACCCCCCTAATCAATGAAGATGATGATCTTTCCAAATCATATTACACATAAATTTCAAGTAATTGTTTTTTTTTTCATTTCGGATTTGATTAATTATAGTTTTGTGAATTAGTATGCATTTGAAGTTATTATCATTGTTTAAATTGTAAATATGTTATGGCTCAGTTGATTTAGAAGAATCTTCACGCGCGAAGAAGTTTAATTAGAAGAATCTTCGTGCGCGAAGAAGTTTAATTAGAAGAATCTTCGCGCGCGAAGAATTTTAATTAGAGGCATCTTCGCGCGCGAAGAAGTTTAGTTAGAGGCATCTTCGCGCGTGAAGAAGTTTAATTAGAATCATCTTAGCGCGTGAAGAAGTTTAATTCTATTTGTGATGATGATTTGCAGGTCGGACAAAGGGAACCTAACTGTTACTTTGGTTGTAGCAGCATGCAAAGCTCATAATGTAAATGTGACAGTTTGACTGAGGTTTGGTTTGTCTGACGGAAGCTGTGTTGTCGTAAAATAAATGTGGGGTAAAATGGCACAGGTTAAGATTTCACCTTCTTTCAACTATATTACCCTAATTACCATGTTGTTTGGTTCGCTCATTGTATTCCTCGTCACTCTATTCACTTGTGGTTAGTGCTTAGAAGAAAATTGAAGACTCATGATCGGCTTAGGCAATGGGATGTTGGCCCTTTGGTGGACTTAAGCCTTCTTCGATGTCCTTTGTGTAAATTGGTGCCGGATTCTCATGACCATCTTTTCTTTGAATGTTCTTATTCTGTGCAGGTTTGGTCTAAGGTTCGGGACCTCTGTGATATGGATAGCGTTCCCCCTCGAATTGATGATATATTAGCTTATGTTATTCCAATTTCTGAAGGAAAGTCTTGCCCTAGTATCCTTGCACGTCTTGTGTTGGCTGCTACTGCGTACTTTATATGGATGGAACGTAATTCAAGACTTTTCAAGAAAAAGCAGATGGCGGTTGATCAGCTTGTTCAGATTATTTGTGATACTATTCGATTGAAGTTGATTTCATTTCGTTTTAAGAAGTTGTCTACCAGGTCGAGTTTGCTGCTTGACAAATGGAGGGTGCCGAGCTTTAGAGTTTCTTACGATGAGAGTGTCGGGTGAGGGTTGTACTCTTTTTTCCTTGTCCAAGGTTTTTCCCACTGGGTTTTCTTTGGCAAGGTTTTTTAAGGAGGCAGACTCGTTTGGATTTCCTTTGCTCCTATCGTGGTGCTGTTGGAAGCTAAAGAGAATGCGTGTCTTCATGTTTGCATCTTGGTTTCTATCTAGTTTACTTGTATTGAAGTTCTAGTTTAGTTAGTGTTTATGTTATTGCATAACCACGTGTTAACATGCTGCCTGTAGTATGCGGTTAATGTGGTATCTCAGCCACATTCCTTTGTATTTCAACGTTTTTTTTGGTTAATATATTTACCGGGGAAACCATTTACCAAAAAAAAACTATATTACCCTAATTCATCGAAATTTGTTTTTTTAATAAAACTACTATGTTTTTTTTTTGGTAAAAGGGACTTCACCCCGGTAAAATATATTAATCCCAAAAAATCAGTTAAGTACAATGGAATGTGACTGAAGTGTCACATTAACCTCAGGCAAACGCTTGAACAACCACTAATTCATATGACATGCCATATGAATCTAAAGAACTACATAACCAATGACGCCAATAGGGAAAAACCACCTAATGGTACATACACCAACAAACCTAAAAACAAACATTAAATAAGATAAGATTCAGGTAAGCTCAAGAGGTGGGTAAACCGAGTCCCATCTCTAGACTGTTTAAAACGGAAAGAAAGCATCTTCAAACGAACTGTTGAAATAATGCACTCACAAACTTGGTCCACCGTCCTCTTCACCAATTTAAACAAACGCCAATTCCTTTCCTGCCAAATGAAATACGTCGCTGCAGACATAATCAACTTTGAGATGACGCTCCTAGTAGTCCTCCGCCTTGCCCATGGAAGAATATGCGCCATAATTTGACTGAAATGCGGACTAGAGCACCCAAAATCAGCAACCATTCGAACTCTATTCCAAACCTGCTGCGAGAACGAACACTCAAAAAACAAGTGATCATGGGAATCCGGCTGCATTTCACATAAAGAACATGATGTAGCCAAAGCGCCCGAAACGTCCCACAAGTAAACCTTATCCTGCGTCTTGAGCTTTTGCTTAATCACCAACCACAAATTAAATGAATGCCTTGGTATACAACAAGAAAACCACACAAGATCATACCATGGCACCTTTAAATCCCGAGGACGTATTGAAGACCACACATTAGCAACAGAAAATGGTTTAAGAGCATTTACGTCACTCCACCATAGCAAACTGTCCAAAACACCTTCACGAATATTTGGCATACCAATATTATCAAGAAAGGGATATTTACCTCTAAAGAAACCAGGCCATAACCACTGACCATCTCAGATAACATCATTAACTTTCGTATTGAAATTAAAGCCCGCACGATGAATATCTCTAGATGAAATAGTGTTAGTTAACGGACTCTCCGAACACCACATATTCGACCATACCGATACCTTAGACCCATCACCAATCTTATACCAAATAAATTCCCTAATAATAGGCCTCAGTTGAAGTATTTTACGCCATCCCCACATCATATTACCACGGCATGGAATCTCCCAAAAGTTCCTACCTTTAAGCTTATATTCATGAATCCACTTCACCCAAAGAGATTCTTTGAGAATTAAGAGCTTCCAAATATGCGAGACCATGAGAGCCTTATTAAAGATATCCAATCACCGAATACCCAAACCCCCTTCATCTTTAGGAAGACAAACCACATCCCAAGCCACTTTCGCCTTACCTTTCTTCATATCTCCATGGCACCATAAGAAACCACGCATAATCTGCTCAATATCAAGCAAGACACGAGAAGGAAGCACAAAGACCGACGCCCAGTAAACATGCATAGAACCGATAACAGATTGGACCAATTGCAGCCTGTCTGTTGCTGATAAAGCTTAGTTCACGACAATCTCTAATAATCAGACGAGATGAAACCAAGGGAACCCCCAAATACTTCACTGGAAGATGCCCCTCCTCAAACGGTAAAACCTGAAGAATAGAGAGTTTTACATGATTCAGAACATTGCAAAAAAATGCGGTACTCTTTGGAAGACTAGGCGTAAGCCCCGAAGCATGTTGAAACTCATCCAGTGCCTCCTTAATAACCATAGCCGAGCTAACATCTCCATGAGTAAACAAGAACAAATCGTCAGCAAAACATAGGTTAATCAATTCCATATTCGAACAGTATCTATGAAACGTGAAAGACTCAGCATCCCGAACCCTTCGTTTGAGCATACGCGTTAAAACCTCCATAATCAATGTGAACAAATAAGGAGAAAGAGAGTCACCTTGACGAAGGCGCCTCCTACCTTTAAAATAACCATGAAGCGAACCATTGATGCTAATAGAAAACGATGCCGTAGACACACATTCCATAATCCAAGTCACCATACGTTGATGGAAACCAAAACCAATAAGAACCTTACGAAGGAAATTCCAATCCACAGTATCATAAGCTTTCTGAATATCCACTTTAAATGCACAACGAGGAACCCCACGATCCAAATGATAGTTATGCATCAATTCTTGTGTAAGTAGAATATTATCAGCAATATGACGTCCCGGAACAAACGCTGATTGGTTTAGACTCACAAGGTCCTTCAAACTACCCTTAATCCGATTAGCAATAATCTTTGTAATGCATTTAAATAATACATTACAACAAGAAATAGGACGATAATCATTAATCCTATTAGGGGCATTAATTTTGGGTATAAGAGCAATAATCGTATGGTTTACCTCCTTAAGAAGTTTCCCATTAGAAAAAAATTCACAAACCGCATTAGTCACATCATTGGCAACAATATCCCATGACTCCTTAAAGAACGCAGCGGTAAACCCATCCGGACCTGGCGATTTATCATTGCTCATATCAAACATCGCACGTTTAACCTCCTGACTAGTGACATCTGTAACCATGTCTAACGCAACCTCATCAGATAGCCGAGAATGAAACAGGTCCATCGTATTAAAGCCTCCCATTAAAGCCTCCCGTATCCCCAGCTAGACCAAGAAATGATTCATAATGTTCAACAAACGTCGCGGCCACCTGATCATTCTCACAAACAGTACCAACTATATGGGGATATTATATGTATTAGAGGGTTTAACGAATGAGGTTATGTATTAATGCTCTAGAGGGTTTAATTTTTTTAGAGTGTTTAATAAATGAGGGTTTAATTTGGTTGTTTATGAGGGTTTAATTGTGTAAATGGTTTTACAGGTTCTTTCAAACTATATGTGTTTGTTTGGACGTTTTTTCTTAAATAGAGGATGTTGCTTACGTGAAGAATATTATTAGCCATTTGGACAGTATATGATAAGTAAAAAACTGATGAGAAAAGGTTAGCAATTCCGTGGTGGCTTGATCTTGTTAACCTTGTTTTAGATGAGGCTGTAACCTTAAACATGTAAAGGAATCCAAATGAGCACACTATGGACCCTGCTCTTCTCAAACAGCATATGTGATCGTGTGGTTAGTAGGTATTTTCTCAACTTTACAATGACACTAGTACTAGAAGTAAAACGGAGGGCAGGTCTTGTGTTAGAGTAGGACTTGGGAGCCTTTTACATCTCATACTACGTGTACATGTTGTACATACAATCTGATGTATTTGTTTGAGTGAGGGAATAATTTCTTACAATTTTGAGTTTCCACTCTTGATCAACGAAATTACCCGACATTCGCAAATTTGGTTCCAAACTTATCGTTGGTATGGGTTTAAACTGGTGGGCTTTGCAACGTTATGGATCAATTAATTTTCTATGGGTTAATATCTCAGTTTCTGTTAAGAGATGAGGATGTAACCATCGCCAATTTGCATTACTTGTCTCTGTTTCTCTTAACACCTGTATAGACCAAGACCCCTTGAACCAATTTAAGCTCAATGAAACTCTTCATGGCCAATGGTCCAGTCTTTAAATTGTCAGTGTTGTTATGGCAAGCGAATCTGTTTCTCTTAGCACTTGCATAAACCACGACCCTTGAACTAATTATGAGCTCTATGCACTCTTCATTGCTAAAGGTCCAGTCTTTAAATCATCATTGTTCTTATTTCCAACGAACCTGAGTTTAACGAACACATGCATTATCTGCTTGGCTGCTTGTTATTGCAACGAAGTTTCTCACAAAGTAGACCGCGTAATAGACTTAAAAATACTGTACATACTGAGATAAGACTCTTGGTAGAGCCAAAAACACAAATTTCAAAAGAACCCTTACAAACATTACATCTTAGGAAAAGCTAAGCTGAAGTACAACAGTCAATGTTTTGTCATGTTCTTTGGTTTGACCCATCTTGTAGATCTTTAATTCTGATGCACCTAGGTTCAAAGATTTGACTTGGATTTTTTACCACATGTGATTTTCTTGACTTGCTTTTATTCTCAGCTGATTTAAATAATTTTTGCAGTTTAGTTGGCAATTCTATGTTTTAAATTTTAGTAATGTTAAAAGAAGCATGATGTACGCATATTCTATGACCTGAGTATGCTGATAGATTTGTTTATGGTAGGCATATATACTCACTTTGACATTGCATACTATTAAGTTGTTATCCAAGCACATTTTTCATTGACTTATGTTGTTATTTCGTATGCAATAACATGTTATACTCAGTTTGACATCTTATTGCCTACTTTAATGTGTAAGATGGTTCCAACTGGTTATTTGACGTGAAGCCCAATTGTATAACAACAATTCAACGGGTCTAGCGGGCAATGAAAATTTAAAACGCCTCTTTTCATTTTTATTTTTTTTGGTGATAACGTTCGAGTCAGCACGACCATAGATCTGTCAGAACCGGACCCATGCTCCAGAATGTCCTGGTAGGCCCGAATCACGTTTTGGCCCATTACCCGATCTGTACCGTCCATTTTCATGTATGACATAGTGTTACGTTTTATATAAATGATGTTCCAAATGATGCATTGGGGTTTCTGGAGTATGTCTAGTTCATGGATTTTTTAAAAGCATAAGGATAGATGATTCAAACCGAGTTTCAGTTTTGTCTCAGGGAACTAAACAAACTAATGACCCAAGAATGGTGGCTTATGTTGCGTGCTTATGAGATTCAGAGCTTCTCCTACCACTTGTAGAATCCCGTAAGGGTGCACAGGGTGTATGTAGAAGGGACTCTTTCACTCCCCCTTTTACCAAAAAATAGGAAATGAAAAGTCTCAATCTTTAATGGAAAACAAACTCTATTTTAATTGCATTTCCTTATCCTGAAATTATTGTGGATCGAAATCATAGATTACAAAAGAGAGTCCATTTATCTTATTCTGTATTAACTTATAGTCTGCATCTGTCATGCAAGTATAGTATGGTTGGCGTTCATGACCATTCATATATTTCGTATGAACTGTTACTTGGGTAATTTCGTTGGTGATATATCTTCCCCACAAATCAGGTACAGACATTTAGTAGTCTGATAACCTATCTAACTTATACATCTCTGATCATATTTGACTTATTTTTCCCTTAACTGTAGCCTAATGATACTTGGTGTTTGCTTTGCTGTTTGTTCAAAGCAGCTTAATTCTATTTTGGATTGGATGCTTCTGGTGTCTCGGAACTTATTTTCAATAACTCAGAGTTGAAACCAGTCGATATGTCGTCCAGACGGAAGGTTCATTACACTCGTCTTGCTGTCGATGAAGACATTATTATTGGTAGCCAAAGGACATTTGACCCTCGGTTTGACATGTCACTAGAAACCTTAGATAAAATCCCCCGGAAATCCATTGCCCTTGCACTTTTTCTTCTCTTCTTTGGTTGCGTGCTCCTTCTGCAGGCCACATGGGAGGAGACAACTCCCAAGCATATGGACTTTTAGGACTTGGGGCACTCACCTTTCTGCCGGGTATGTTAATATGATACTTAGATTCTATAAGTTAGAGGCGGAAAGAAGGTTTGGGTTGGCCGGCCCACAAAAACTTTTGGTCCTTACTCTTTTTAGTTCATGTACTCGTAATAATTAGTGCATTAATCAAGATTTTGGTAAGTATCCTGTTAATATAGAACTCTTCAGTTTAGCAGCTTATTGCATATTCTTAATATGGGTTAAGGGGTCACATTAATAGCTTATTACATACTGTTAATATGGTTTAAGGGGGCAGATTAACAGCTATCGCATTCTACTTCTGCTCCAGATCCTGCTACTAAGTATTACTATGCTTTCAGTTACATGATAGATGAAAATGTAATCTAGAGAGTCAAATATAACATTCTGATTCAACGTTTATCTTATAAATTTTAGATAGTTACAGGTTATTAATGAAGTTTACAGTAGTGATGATTACACTATTTTTTTGCAGCTATGCCAAATGTGATGCATTTTTCCAGGTTCTTCATTCTAAAAGCATAATTAACTTAATTATATGGTGTATAAGGTATGCGATTCTTCATTCTTTAGTTTTTTTTTCTTTTGTGAGCTTGTCTATTCTGAATGGTGGATTTGGAAACCTTTTGTCTTGCAGCTCTGATATTGAGAGTTGAAAGAACGTAAAAATGATTTTCTGAATTTTTGTGGAGAACGAAAAAAGGAGAATGACAAAGAAAAGGTATTACTCTTGTAATTAGAAGTGGCAAGATGGGTGGTTCGTGAGGGTTGGAATGTCGATGCTGACAAGCATATACCTTGTTGGAATGATGGGTCAGTTCTTTTGAGAATGCAGGTATACAAGGCGAAAACAATCAGGGGCAAATGTTTTTGAAGATAGTGTTTATAACCATAGCTACTTGTTTTGTTCATAGAGTTCGAGGCTTACAGTCACATAGGATGGAAAGGTGATGGAGACAGGGACACATGGACACTTCCTTGGACTGATATGTAGGGAACTGATGGTCCAATGGTGCATAACTGAAAGAAGAATATCTACCTTGCATATCAAATCCGGAAAGGCTGTGATGAGAAACTGTGGCCCGTGTCATCAATCTTCAGACCCCCAATAAATTACCAGCACCAAGATTAAGAGATGTAGTTTATGAATAAAATTAGCTTGTTTGTTTCTCTCCCTATAACAAGAAAAGTGTTCTGCATCTTGATATACATTTTGAATTGATAGACAAATAGTATGCAACAAAGTGACAGCAAGGGAAAAGCTATACATGACTATTAGCAGACTCTCGCCACATTCTTGCTGACTTGCTGCATTTAATGTATCAATATCTTGGCGTATGGACAACACATCCAAATAAATGCAATCTGATATAGATACATGCAAACAAGTAACTTTGATTCTATTTTGGAGCTATGATCGAATTTGAGACGAATCGAAAGATATATTCACCATACACTAAGTACGTTTTTGGTTTACCTTTAACTAATCAACTCATATTTGGTTTACCATATATATTTATCAAAAAGCTTAGGACGTGTGTACAGTTGAGAGCAAGTAAAGGGTGCGACTTTGGAAACACATCCATCAACTAAACGGTATGAACAAGTCGATATATCTTGACCTGATGCTGCAACAACCACTGCATCAACAATAAAAAATATCAGTGATGAGTAATGATTAGTTCTGATGCAAACATGAAATATTTAGTGTTAAAAAGATTCGAATATGTAGACCAAGGTCAAACAGCTGTCGGTGCTGATGATCGACATGAAGCACAAACAATTACACTATAACAAAAAAACATTGACCGTTTTGGACCATTGAGTGACCACTCGCCCTAAAAATATAATGTCATGTGTTGGTGACTTAACGTTGCTAACTTTGCTCGTCTTTGACCACAATTAAGAACACAAGATAGAGAGATTCACTAACGGAATGTTTGGATCTCCTGCTAGAAAACAGTTGCAGACCTTAACATATTACACTACACATTCAGCAAAACTTTTACCATCTATCAACTGTTTTATTCTGTTAAAAATATCAATGGGTTAATCAACAGCCGAAAAATCTAAATCTAAATCTAAGTAGCACATGAAACTCATCTCAAGCAGCAGCAGTTGCCTGGGGTGCTTCACTATCTGGATTAATAAATCAATGGACATAGCAGAAGGTATTCTATGGCGTTTTAAGATTTAGGAAGTGGCAGTTTTTGCTCTTTCATAATTCAAAACTATTACTCTCTCGTCATCCAATTCCAACCTTTTTTTCGTCTTTGTAGTCTTCAACTAGTTGGCACATATGTTTCAGGTTGTTTATTCAGTGCCATTAACCTTCTTGACCTACTCACAACAACAAAAGGATCAAAACAGAAGTCTTGGTGGGTGCTTGATAATTGTTTTACATATGGTGTTATTGGGCCTGGCGAGTAGCTATATTTCCAAAGTGAAAAATTATTGTTATTCATCCCTTACAAGTTCATACAAGTATGGTGATACGATCTGGAGTTATTAATTATGGAATTATTATTAAATAAGTATTAGTATAATTTTATTTATTTACTAGATATGTTTTATTTAGGTAAAGATTATGATCCGACTTGTTCTACAAGAATAGGATTATTATATAAAGATCATTAGGGTTGTAATTTCATTATGCAGATTAATATGAATGAATTAGTGATTTAATATCATTATTGGGAGAGAGATCGGCCTCTCGAAAGTTGATCACCTATCCTTATTTATCGTTATTGTTCTTTTATCCCCTATAATCGATCCGGTTCGTATGTTTAATGATAATGAAGTATTGGTTTTATTAATCAATTGGGGAGTCGGTTTATCTCACTAATATAAGCCATTGGGGGGTCGGGTTATCCCATTAATATAATCTATCTATCATTTTATCTCTATTATCGATCCGGTTCGTATCAATTGGTATCAGAGCTGTTTCGATTCTAGGGTTGCAAAAAAAAAAAAAAAAAAAAAAAAAAAAAAAAAAAAAAAAAAAAAAAACTATTCATCTGTTACTGTTTGGCGTACGGCTACTGTTCATCAGCAGTTGTCACTCGGTCCAGATTGTTGCTCAAAAGAAGGAATGGAAGTAAAGAGTTTTGAAGAAGGGTTAATTGAGGTCACAAAGTTGGTGAAACAGTTACAATCAGCGTGTGAAGATTTGAAACAAGATTTCTCATTGGCACGACAAGAATTCTCATTGGCACGTCAAGATTGCTCAGTGTGGTTTGAGAAGCTTCAAGGGAGGATAAATGCAGTAAAAGAAGACATCAAGCACGAAGGAAAGGTTCATTCATGGAGAGTCAGACTAAATCAGCGGAGTCCTATCAGGAAGGTGAAGGCAAGGATGTTTTGGAAAAAGTTTGTCCGAACCAGAAAACCTATAAATCTAGGTACTTCACTTACCGGATTTGAAAGTTGTGGATCTTATGGACAACTACAAGTGCGCATAAGAAATCTTAAGAAGCTTAAGAAGATATTGGAGGACTGCTACATGCACTTGAAGCACGCAAAAGGCTTACAACGAAGAACATGGGATCCCGGAATCACGCGAGGCAAGATTTTGGAGCAACACCTTGAGGACAAGGTGTTTTTGCGGGCGGAGTAATGATACGATCTGGAGTTATTAATTATGGAATTATTATTAAATAAGTATTAGTATAATTTTATTTATTTACTAGATATGTTTTATTTAGGTAAAGATTATGATCCGACTTGTTCTACAAGAATAGGATTATTATATAAAGATCATTAGGGTTGTAATTTCATTATGCAGATTAATATGAATGAATTAGTGATTTAATATCATTATTGGGAGAGAGATCGGCCTCTCGAAAGTTGATCACCTATCCTTATTTATCGTTATTGTTCTTTTATCCCCTATAATCGATCCGGTTCGTATCATATGGAAATAACCACAAGGAGAATATCTTACTATGCGTTATGAGGACTCGTTAGTAGTATACACTTGTAGAAAGTGTTTCAAGGTATATATTTTGTGTAATCTCAAACGCGTATCCAACTTTCCACCTTTTGCTATCTTTTCCAAGCGCCACACCTCATCATCCAAGGATGGAGGACGGTGCTTCATGTATGCTAAATAATCAGATAGCTGTTAATTGGATTTAAAGTTCATCAAGCAGTCGTTTAATGTGTAACCTATGTGTTCTTGGCATCCAGTAAACTACATGTTGTGATTTTCTTATGTAACTAGCAATCAAACATAATAATATAGGGACATATAAACTATTGAACAAGAAGAGTACTTTGGTTAAATTGATAAAAGCTCCAGAGTAGAGAGAACATGGTTGAAAAGCGATTGTGGAGTAACAGCTCTCATCACGAAATATTGAGGTGTGACAGACTGACTAAAGATCAATGAAGGAGCGAGAAACTGGAGAAGGGAGATAGGGGCGACTGAGATTTTCAATTTTGAGTGAGCAAGAGGAAAAACAGATTTGGGGGAAAATAATGTTGGGAGGGGCGGGAGAAGTTTAGTGTAATTTGACTAATTTCATTTTGGAGGGTGGAGGGCAGTTCAGATTTGGGGTAAAATAAACGTCCAACGAGAAGTGGGGACACTAACATAACATAGTAAGTCGTTAATCATGAGGTCTGCTACGAATGTGAGTTTACCCACCTGCCCTTCATGTCTTCAATCATCCCTCTAGGGTAACTATGACTTTGATAAACGAGATTTTAACGAACATCAGTGAATTTTATTTAGCCAAGATTCAAACGTCGGTAAATGGAAAGGCATGATATTGACCCCTGCTCCTAAATCTCCCAAGGCGCTAAAGGTTTAAACTGACAATTGACACAAGGGATGATGAAATCACTATGTCGCCCCATTTCCTTTGGGCCTTGTTTTGAATGTTGCATCAGTTTTCTTTTTTTTTTTGGTAACCGTGATTTCCGACTCATTGGCCGACTAATCCACGGGGTTTGAGCCCACCGCCACACAGACTCAAACCAGGTAAAGCCCTCCCTTTTCAGGAGGTTGGCGTGGCCACTTCAAGGTTGTTTGCACCTAGTGGGAATTGAACTTGAGACCTAATGTTGCATCAGTTTTCTATTAACTTAAATTGCAATGTTAAAGACGAAGCACCCCTCTGTTTGTTGTAATAGATCATCGGCCTTCAGATTTAGGCCACTAAAATACTAGAGTACTAGAATCCTTAGGACATCAGAGTTATATAGTTATTACTGCATCATGTGGTCAGGTGTGTATGTGTTGAAGCACTCGGATCAAAAATATGTTTAAGGCAGACATACAAGAATGAACAACTTACATTCTTGAACGGGAGACATAAGACAAAAAGGAATCGGCATCGCTCTTTCCCACGTCTACTGAGGAGCTCTTTCGCAGAGTCAAAGACTGGAGGCACGCTATTTTGCCGAAAGCGTAAAAATTGTCAAGGATAACTTATTATGATGAAGTTTACACAACAGAAAGGTACAAAGTAACAATACAAGGTGCTTGGTACTAAATGATTATAAGGATACAGATGTTGGCTCCATGAACCGAATCGAATCCCTCTGGATGCTTCTCCAAAATGTGGTTGAGATGATAAGAGTTTCCCCATTCTAGTTTCTCCACACTTGAGGCTGTAGATAAATATCTTGATATTAGATACCAAGTACCAAACAGCCATGTAACCTAACAATCTTACCGGTACATGAATTAGGGTTCTCAGATGATTCATAAAGCTCTATATTTTTCTTCAAGATCTGAAAAGAAAAGTACGCAAATAATTAAATCCCAGAAATACAAGTCTTACCATATTATTATTGTAGAAGAACGATATCTTTCAACCATGCCTTAAGGACTTCATCATTATGATCTGTAAATACAAATTCGCGGCAAAATCTGCTGCAAAGTATACCAGTAATGCCTACATAGATAGTACTGATCAGTGCAAACATTCACTTGCAGAATACAAAAATTCAAGATACAATAAACAATGAATACAAATAGCAATAATATTGCATATAAAAGTTGAAGATACAGTAAAACAATACATTATAGTCTCTGAATATAACCAACCTACACCAGATCCTAATTTAACAGTCTTGCACCAGGCCATGCATGAAACTAATTTTACACATCTCACGCATAATATCAGATTCTGAAAATGGTTCAATACACAATGCCAAAGCGACAGTAGGTTCCGATACTAATCTAGCAGTTGAGAAGCTAGGAAATATCTACAATGAGATCGCTTGCTCAGGCCAGAGTTTGGTTTCGAGCTTGGTTTCACTAGATATAAATCCTACAGTATGTCTAGTCATGAGCCAGAACTAAGATGCTAGAATATAGGTGTAGACTTGCTAACAACTAATAACAAAATTGCTTGATACTAAGATAATAAACTAATAATATTAACCACCCTGTCAAGAAAGTATGCAAACCATTAATTTGTTTTAACTTTAAAATGCGCATATTCCTTCCTCATAAAAACTTTTTGAAGTATACAAAGATAACTGAAGCTAAAGCACTAATGATAATGAGCCTCAAATATTCTATTTTACGCAATCTCTTTCAATGTTAGCTTCCATTTCTCTCTCAATCAGTGGCAGAAGCTCCAGATACCAGAGCCACTAAAGACAAGGAACCAAAATCCAATATTTTCAGTAGCTCAACTCTTCTTGGTACATCCTTCATTTCTTCGTCTGCTAAAATTAATAAAAAAATGAAAAAGGTTTTAGGACTCCCCACAAATACACATGCATCTGCTACTGTTACACAAGCGATTCATCATCTACATCAGCGGTTCCTTATAGTTTTGGTCTTGGCTCTGCTGTATTAGACGAGTCAGATACCCTTCCTACTTCAGCAAACATATTGGCATATATAAACTTATATTGTTGAAATGGCAACAAGGTGAACTGAGAGTTCCCAAGCAGCTTTGAGTATTCATACAGCTCCGTCCTATTACTAGTTTCCTTCCACAAACAGTCCCCGAGATGAATAAGCACCAGTTCGTCGTCTTTGGTCCTGTTAGCAGTGATCATAGCCAGATTTTCTTCCCAGTCATCTAGCATAGAATTAGCGCCAAGTTGAGCCTGTGCAGGCGGCTGAAACATATTTACACCAACAACGGTGCCATCTTCTGCTATACTGTCAGTTGAAAACACATCTGCGGGTTGACCAGCAATAAGAAGGCATAACGTCCGCAAAGGTGAACCTGCTACAATCTGGTGAAGAGCCATCTGTCTAACAGTATCCGCGTAGAACTGATCACCGAGTTGTGCTGAGAGAACAAGGGCAAGCCCCCACAACTAACCCTCTTGTGCACGATAAAGGGCTTCCATCTTTCTACTAGAAACCAGCAGTGTTTGCACTTCGGCAGCAGTTGCCCTGGTCCGTCCTTCTGAAGGTAACCGTTGCAAGCAATTGGCGAAAGCACCATAATTACCGTATTCTGCATTGTTTTTCTTTGCAGATGCAAACAGTCTAGCAACAGCTACATCTAGGGCATCATTTTCCTTTGATGTAGTGTCAGTGCCAAAAGGTGAACGCGATTTTGCATAGTGTTGTGAAGCTATTTTCAGCAAAGAAAGAAGGAGCTTCAAAACTTGGTCTCTTTTGTAGTCGGTGTCACTAGGGTGTGTGATTCTCTCATCAATCCATCTATCTATTTAACTCTCTACTACCAACATTTCCACCAGCTAGTGGGCCAGGAAACGACTGACGGCAGAGAGTATGAAAGTAACCACATACACCCGTCCCATTATCAGCTACTCCAGTGACAACTTCTGCCAGGTTATGAACTGAAATCACCCCACGATTTGACTCCTGGCCTCCATAGGGCGTGTTTGTGTAAGCAGTCGTATCCTTCATCACAATCAGCTTTCCACCAAACCCAAATGTAACTAATGCATGACGAGGTTGACCAGCAGACGACCTTTCAGGATCAGAACGATACGGATTTTCGTGTCCACCCTGATGAACATTTTGTTGAGAATACTTCAACTGATTCTGATTTACATAGGAGTTTGTAGTACTCATTGTTTCACTTTGCCCCGCCGTCGATTGAATGTACGATTGGGACACATAATCATATGAAGATTGTTGTTGCTGATTAATATAGCCTTGGTTACTATTTTGATCGGGTTCTGTAGAATTACACGTATTCGAACCAAACCATTGTTGTAAATTCATATTGTAATACCAACCGGGATACAGTGGATCAAAATACATATGTGGCTGATACCCATTATTCGATAAAATCTCGTTAGCATGACTCATTTGTGAGTCCGGACTCCAACTCACAACATTTTCCGTTACTAAAGACTGAGCATTTTGTTGCAAAGAACTAACTTCAGGCTTCACACCAGACACAGTCCAATCAGACACGACACTCGCATTATCCACCACATGCGCGTCAAATATGTTGTTGCTTCATATCATGTCTAGTAGTTCTACGAGTGGCTTTACCAATAGTAATTTTGGTTCTGGTTTTGTCTTCTTTATCTGTACCATTTTACCCCATATATATTTAGCGGTAAGAGATCTATCCTCAAACAAACCAAAACTCAGTAAAACCGTCAAATTTACATTGTGAGTTTTTCAGGAAGGTTTCCTTTTGGTCGTCCTGCAAATAATTATCACCAACAGAATTAGATGTGACAATATGAGCCTGCCTAAACTTGAGATTACATTTAGTAACTCTGCTATATATAACCCAGCAGATGAAAGCATGTATTCGATCCAAACCCACCTCTCACCTAATCTTATAAATCTAAAAGCGACTGCATTAGAAGGCAGATCTGCGTGCTTAATTGGCGCATGACCACAAGGCCTTTCGCTACACGTCACCAAGTATCATTAGTTTACTCGATTACTTAGAGCAATCTCTAATGAAAATTTTCACGCACGAAGAGGCTATTTGTATTTCAATCAATAGAAAATCCCCTAAAAAAATTAAAACATTTATTCCTTTTTAATATTTTCGCAGGTGACAATACTCTAATTAAACTTATTCACGCGTGCAGATGCTTCTAATTAAACTTCTGCACGCGTGAAGACGCTTCTAATTAAACTTCTGCACGCTGAAGATGCTACTAATTACTTCAATCATAAAAAATTCCTCTAATAAAAAATTTGATTGTCGTGAGTGCACATCTAGAGGATATAGTCTTTCTATGGGTGAAGACATTCCTACAAAACTTCAATAGAATGCGACTAAGACCAAAACATCAATCCTCGATAAAAAATCTTCACAGGTTAAGATATTTCTACAAAACTATTAGTAATATTGTATAACATTTTCTCAGGTATTCTTACACAACTTAAATAAAATATGCTTAACCAATCCTCAAAAAAAAACTTCACACGCGAAGATATTTCCTGAAAACTAAAATAATACTTTATAATATTTCGCAGGGTTAAGTCCATATATTAGCAACGTACTTTCGGTCATTTACATATCTAGGTAGCAAAATGCAGATATTACTAATATAGTCATTCAAAGTTTTAGATTTATATACATATGGGTAATATGACCGGTGATTTTCGGTTAAAACTAAAAAATGACTTACACGTTAGTTCATATATTACAAACCGGCTAATATTCAACAATGTTTTACCTTGATCCTGTCGTGGTATGTTCCAACACCATAACAATAAATTTGACATTAAAATTGGTTTAGGAACATACCACGACAAAATCAAGGTAAAACATTGTTGAATATTAGCCGGTTTGTAATATATGAACTAACGTGTAAGTCATTTTTTTAGTTTTAACTGAAAATAACCGGTCAAATTACCTATATGTATATAAATCTAAAACTTTGAATGACTATATTAGTAATATCTGTAGTTTGTTACCTAGATATGTAAATAGCTGAAAGTACGTTGCTAATATATGGATTTAACCCTATTTCGCACGCAAAGATAATTTTACAACATTCAAATAATCAGCTATATAACATTAATATCGCCTAAACGGATGGCCACAACCAATGCCAAAGATTAAAATCAAAACAGTTCAGGATGATTAACTTCAACTAAAATCGGAACAAGAAAGCATCTTCACATGTGACATGATTTAACTTAAAAATCAGAATTACAAACCCTAAAACGAGTGAAAAAGTAATAAACTGAAAATAATTACCACATGGTTTCTCGGTAGAACCCTAGAATCAAAAAGCAGCAATTGAATTGAAATGACCAACGGTGAATGGAAATAGAATTTTTTTTTTAAGTTTTTTTATAATGATGATTGTGATTAGTAATTATCATGATTACCAGTGTGATAGTTAACGGTGGTAACTGGTGGTGATTACGGTTGGGATCTGTGGTAGAAGGTGGTGAATGGTGGTAGAAGGTGGTGAATGGTGGTAGACAGTGGTGAACGGTGGAATATGACGGTGAATGATGGTGGAAGGTGATGAACCAGCATGTTGAGAGAGAATATCTGGCGTTTCACACTTTAAAAAATGAGATGTGTGTGTTTTTCTTTTTTATAGTGATTTTAAAAATAAAATAAACTTAAGTGTAAATTGAGGATTAATATAAGCCGTTAGATGAAAAAAAAAAAAGGGACTAATGGAAGGTTAAGATTTCATCTCACCTTTTCATAAATTTTGCCCTTCTCACATGAACGCTTGTCTATATCTTTATTAATATGTATAAAGGATGGTTTTGCTAAAAATGATCTTGCCTCAAAATTCTAAAACAATTACACCTGGATATTATATTTAATCAACGGCTGGTATTATAAAGCAAAAACCTCCCCCATCAATACCAACTACATTTCTAACTTCTCTGAAATCCTTTCATCCCTGATTTTTGAAAAACTGAATCAGTTATCAATAATCGACCCAAAAACTCCCGGATTAGACATCATCCAGTTGGATTCAATGACCACAAAAAACACCCCACACAAATGATCATCCCAGATCAATTAGCTATGTCATCATCAAAGTTCATACATAAAAAGATTAAATAATCGAATTACTGCCTAAGAATGTTTCAAAACCACAAGAAAAAGAGGAACGAGGATGCTGGAATTCCAGGTCTATTTTCGTGTTTATAATTTTCTTAAATTTATGGATAAGTTCATCTCTGAAACTAAAGTTAAAAAATGGTCATAATACAGATGTAACAAACCACCTTGATTATTGCTTACTTTTCAAATAATCAAATCCTTACCTTTGTTTATCAAATCATTATTGTTCGGGCAAAAATAAGATTTGTATTCGTCGGTCAATGGTCTTCTCGAAGCCACAAGAGCACAAGAAAAGATGATGATCAACTTCCCAATGCAAAATATTGTTGTTGCATCAACTAGAAGGATGAACGATGTATAAGTACTAAATAATAACTATATATATGTATTTTTTAAAGCACATCAATTGCTTAGCTATATTTCTTAAGCTAATATATTTCCACTACAGTTTAGCAGTCGTTGTTATGAGGCAGCTAGAACTACAGTGGGAAGAATGTTGGGAGATAGTCAAGATGCTTATGAGAATGCACGGAGTTAGTTTTTCGGTTCTTGATGCTTGCGATGCTGACTAAAATGTCAAACCATTTATAAGGAAGACCCCCAACTGATATTAAACGTAAACGGTTGAGGGAAAGAGCAAGTCTTCTAGAACTGGTGCGTTTTAATAGCTATAACTTTCTATGTTGTTTTAGAATATAAAGTGTCAATTATCATATTGTAATTAGGTCAAATAGGTCAAACATCATGTACTCATTGGGCTGTTTGCATTAGGTTGCCTGTTTTTTAAGGAGGTACAATTTCACATTTGGAATTATTATCTCATCTTTTGTTAATCTTCAAAACAGTGAGACCAAGTATAAGTCGATTGACTTATTTTCTTTTTTATATATGGATGGAAGTGTGAGAAAATTGAAAGGTATGATTCCTTGACCAAAGCATAGTGGAAGACAACTTTTTATCGCAAACAAATCATATGTACCCAAGTAAGTTATATTGCATTACTTTTTATACAACATTTTTAACGTCTGCTCTTTTTTTTAATCTTTTATAATGTATGTAAAATGCTCTTCACTTGAGAAAGGAGATAAGGTTGGTCAACCTGTCACTCCCCTTTTAACGTTTTAATGGCACAATTGTGGACATTGAATTTGGACCTGATATCATGTTGAGTTCAAATCGATACATGAGAATTGAAACTTTTAGAGGTGTCAACATTTTACTCTTTTTCCAAAAAATAGACAAATTTCGTTTTGTACGGTAATTATAGTAACTCGAACGTGCAAAGATTTGAAGGTAGTCAGAAAGAACGTTGATCAAACCGTTTTAAAGTTCTTTGATACATGGGTTTTGCTAGGTTCAATTTTACTCTCGATATCCTCTCGAATTGATCTAGGTCTTAAGTGGAATGATTGTTCTTGGTTACTAAATAAAGGGGTTTGGTTTTCTAATCTAATAAAAAGTGGAAACGAAAATTTAAATCAAAGACAATTACTTTAATTATGATTACCAAAGACTTGTATTAAACTTAAGATTAAAATCAAGATTAAAAATTAAAATTGAAATTCAAGCAAACAAACATAAAGAAACAGTAAAGTGGACAAACAGTAATCTAAAGGGAAAATTTGATTCGGAACTTTTAAACCTTGATTCGGAACTTGCTCATGCGGAACTCACTGATTCAGAAGTTACTATTCATTCATCCGGAACATTCTCATCCGGAACTTATCTTTCTGGCTGATTCGGAACCTTCCGAATGAAGGTTCTTGGTTCGGAAGTCTGAGCTTGATCCGGAACTTCTGCTTCGTTCGGAAGTCACTGGTTCGGAAGTTTTAAAACTTCCGAATGAAGGGCTTGGTTCGGAACTTTGAAACTTCCGAATGAAGGAGTTTGGGTCGGAACTTTCAGTTTGATTCGGAAATAACTGACTCGGAACTTAATGCTTGGTTCGGAAGTTTCCGAATGAAAGCTTCATTCGGAACTTTTTGGCTGATTCGGAAGTTCTGGAAACAGATACAGTAGCAGAATAACGAAGAACACGGAACAAAGATTTAAATCAAAAATCAAACCAAATACTTAAAAAGGTTTTACCAATTTAAACACAAATCATTTAGACATCATAAGCAACGAATCCCACTAATAAAAACACAAATCCAAACAACTTTTGAAGATCAAATCAAGAAAATAAAAACTTAAGAACTTGAAGATAGAGATGAAGATGAACAAGATTAAATGGAAAGATTAAACAAAGAACTTGTATTAAATGATTAATGTTTTAACAAGATTAAACCAAAGATTTAAAATTACAAGATTGTAAAGACAAAGATAAAAATCACCAATCACCCTAGTGGTGATGGTGTTCTACGAACCAGGAAGAAGAGTGGGGAGGAAGAAAGAAAAACTTAAAGCTAAAATGTGTGAGGGGAAGGCTATTTATAGCCTTGTCCTTTGGTTGGTGAGTGGGCTTTCTCCCGTTCTTCTTGTCTTTTCGTCTTTTCAGAAAAGTTTCCGTTTTCGATTCTGATTCGGGATTTGTCGTCGATTAAATTCAACTCGTCTTTTAATTTCTTCGTTTAATAGACTTGAGTTTCTTCGACTTATATAAATCTTCCATCTTTGGTCCTTTTCTTCGATAAATCTTCGAATAGGCCCAGTGACTTCAAATCTTTTGCATCTCTTGGACAATAGACTTTATCTTGAGTCTTTTTCTTCAGTAAAACCCGTGCAATCCCATGTTTTCTTCAATATTCATCCGGTTGGCTCTGAAAACACAATAAACACAAAAACCACGCATAATTCCAAACAAATGATATTAAATACGTGTTTTGGTCTCGTTTTAGCCCGAATTAAGTGGTAAAAGGATGGGTGTTTACACACCTATCAAATCCCCTACACTTAACCATTGCCATGCCCTCATGCAATGCTTAGTGATAAAGCAAGTTTACACTTTTCTCATAATTAATCAACCTTGGCCTTATTTAAAATTTAAACTAAAATTAAAGAAATAAAACTTCAAAGATAACAAAGGGATAGAAAACCATTTTCACTTGAAAATAGCTACATGGAAATAACTTGCGAAGAAATCGATGACTTACATTAGGGCTTTTGGTGCTGCGAAGATTTATCACCCTCAAGTTTCACGTTCCCCAAACTAAGCTTAAAAACGAGATCATTGTTATTATAAGTTGGCAATTCAAACACTTACACACATGGCTTAATTAAATGCTTAAACTCCCTTATTCCTAGGTGTATCTCTTATATTTTATTTTTGTCTTAGAATGATCATGAAGATGCATTTTTGGACTTATTTCGATAGTTTATTAGGGCTGAAAGCAAAGTAGGACGATTTGATCCATAGTTAGCTAAAGGACAAAATCTCTTAAAACTGCTTCTCGGGATATCAAAAAGTTCATATCTTGGCATAACTTGGTTCACGATTTGAGACCTTTCTCGGGCCGATATTTGGCATGCACTTCATACTTCATATCTTCGAGAGACGTTCTTGAGATAATGGTCTTCTCATCATAATAGAGTTTCTTCACTTGGAGACTTTTGAGGGGTACTCCAACTTTGTTGACCACGACTTCATGATTATTTCTTCCATCTCTAATTGGGATTTTGAGATACAACGATCCGCCTCCTTTTCGGACTTGGATCTATTTATCCTCATACCTTGTTAGGGTCTTTTCGGATAGACTTCTCCATGATCTTTATGGGAGTTGATTGCTTTTCGTCGTGAGTCTTGATCCTTCATATTGACTTTAGGAATAATGCTTTTCACATCACTTTGGATCTTCAGCAATAAAATTGAATCCTCATGCCTTGTTAGGGCCTTTTCGGACTCGCCAATCTTCGCGCCCCGCTTCATAAGTTATGCCTTGGCTATGAACTCTTATCATTACCGAGCAACTTTTAAACGATCTTGGGCTAGAAGCTAAGTAACTTTTCAAATCGTAAGACCTTACTTATTGCAGATAAATTATTAGCAAGTGATGGGAGAATAGGCAAATAATTACACCAAGTGAGCTTGCGCAAGAATACCGACTTATAATTGACTCTATCATTTCTCGTTCTCCACAATTTAAAATCTCAAGTAATGAGACTCGTGGATACTTAGCCTAATAAACCAATTAAGGTCTACATGGTTAAGGATACTAGCTAGAATAAACTTGGATAAGTCTATTCGGGTTGAGTCAAAATAAACGCAACGGGCCTAATATGTCAAAGACTTCTAAACTAGCTACACCACTTTATTAATATTTTTGACTTATTTGCGGGATATATACATATGAAAGCAAAGATAAAAATTTAAAAATTACGACTAAATGGCCAAAGTTAATAAAAAATTTGAAAAATGTTGAAAAATAGGATTTTCCGGTTAATTGAAGGCATTTTCATGGACAAGTCCACTTAAAACTTCGATAGAAGTCCCCCCTACACTTAAGATAAACATTGTCCTCAATGTTTAAGCATGTGGGCAAAGTTTCCCCTACACTTATGACATTGTGCACGTTGGTTAACTCAAGTTAAGGAAGAGACGACTAAAGTGATCAATTTCAAATGTGAATATGAAGAAAATTGAATCACGATAGTTGAGAGATAGAACCGGATTTCGGATAAACACGGGAGCACGGTTCTTCAAAGATTCCAAGAGTGCACATATCCCTGTAATCACATCACCACACAAAGGCAAACACATATAGAAGTCCCCCCTACACTTAGGGGATTAAAACATACGAGGATAGATACTCGGGCTGCCTCCCGAGGAGCGCTTGTTTTTGATAACCGAGTCACGAGCCTGACTCGACCCAAAATTAGTTCATGGGGAACGTGGTGAGGGATGGAATCACCTCCTTAGAGGTGTCCTCACTAAAGTACAACTTCACTCGTTGGCCATTCACCTTAAAATTTGGTCCATCAGGTTGAGCGAGCTCGAGAGTACCATATGGAAAAATTTGGGCAATGGTGAATGGGCCGGACCAACGAGATTTGAGCTTTCCCGAGAAGATTTTCAACCGAGAGTTAAAAAGTAAGACTTTGTCTCCAACATGGAACTCTCGGTTTTTGATCTTGGAGTCGTGAATGAGCTTAGTTTTTTCCTTATAGATCAAAGAATTTTCATAAGCCTCATTACGGAGTTCATTCAGCTCATTGAGTTGGATCTTGCGTAGGTCACCGGCTTTGTTTATATCAAAATTAGCCCACTTCAAGGCCCAATAAGCCTTGTGCTCCAACTCAATAGGGAGGTGGCACGCTTTCCCGTACACAAGACGATAAGGCGTACAGCCGATCGGGGTCTTGTAAGCAGTACGGAAAGCCCACAAAGCATCATCAAGTTTATCAGCCCATGAGGCACGATGCTCTCCCACAGTCCTTTCAAGAATTCGCTTCAGCCCTCGGTTGGATATTTCAGCCTGGCCATTAGTTTGTGGGTGGTAGGCTGTGGAAAGACGATGATTTACACCATACTTAGCCATGACTCGAGCAAATTGATCATTGCAGAAATGAGTCCCACGATCACTAATAATGGCGCAAGGCACACCGAATCTAGCGAATAGAGCTTTCAAAAAGTTACAAACCACCCTTGCGTCATTAGTAGGCAAAGCTTTGGCTTCAACCCACTTTGAAACGTAGTCAACGGCTACAAGGATGTATTTGTTTCCTTTAGACGAAGGGAATGGCCCCATAAAGTCGATACCCCAAACATCAAAAATTTCACACTCTTGAATAAAATTCTGAGGCATCTCGTCTTTATGTGTGATTTTGCCTTGCTTTTGGCAAACATCACATCGCTTGACCATATCGTGAGCGTCACGGTATATGGAGGGCCAATAAAATCCCGAATCAAACACTTTTTTAGCGGTGTAGTTGGGACCAAAGTGACCACCGGTGGGTCCTTTGTGGCAAGCATCAAGGATTTCCGACGCTGCCGGTCCATCAACACATCGGCGAATTATCAGATCAGCACATTGTTTGAATAGGTAAGGGTCGTCCCAAAAGTAAGTCTTGATGTCGGTAAAGAACTTCTTCTTTTGCTGGGACGTTAGCCCTTCCTTGAGAATTCCACCCGCCAAGTAGTTTGCAAAGTCCGCAAACCACGGGGTTTCATTCGGCTTCGAGTTTATAGACATTAAGGTCTCCAAGGGAAAAGAATCATTGATTTCTTTGGTCGGATGATCCCCTTGGTAAGGATCCTCAAGTCTACTAAGATGGTCCGCGGCTAGGTTTTCTGCTCCTTTTTTATCGCGGATGTCGATTTTAAATTCCTGGAGCAGCAAAACCCAGCGAAGAAGTCTTGGTTTGGAATCTTGCTTTGTCAACAAGTACTTCAACGCGGAATGATCGGTGTACACAATGGTGGTGGAAAGGACAAGATAGGGGCGGAATTTTTCAAAAGCATAGACAACAGCTAAAAGCTCTTTTTCGGTTGTCGTATAATGCAATTGTGCCCCAGTCATTGTCTTGCTAGCGTAATGGATCGGTTGGAAGTGTTTGTTCACTCTTTGTCCAAGAACCGCTCCAATAGCAAAATCACTAGCATCGCACATCAACTCAAAAGGCAGCTCCCAATTAGGGGTAACCAAGACGGGTGCCTTAGTTAGCTTATCCTTAAGCGAGTTGAAGGCATCAAGGCACTCTTTGGAAAAGATAAAAGGAGTATCTTTTTCCAAGAGGTGGGTCATCGGGCGAGCGATTTGAGAAAAGTCTTTGATAAATCGGCGGTAGAAGCCCGCATGACCCAAGAAACTTCTCACACCCTTCGCAGTGGAAGGTGGAGGCAACTTTGCTATAACATCAACTTTAGCACGGTCTACTTCAAGACCGGCTTTCGAAATCTTATGTCCAAGCATGACGCCTTCTTTTACCATAAAATGGCATTTTTCCCAATTTAGAACAAGGCGAGTGTCTTCGCACCGCTTTAGCATACGTTCTAAATTGGCAAGGCAAGCAGAGAAGGAATCCCCGAAGACCGAGAAATCATCCATGAAGACTTCCATGGTTTGTTCAACCATGTCATGGAAGATAGCTAACATACACCTTTGGAAAGTCCCGGGCGCATTACATAAGCCAAAAGGCATTCTTTTGTAAGCGAAAGTGCCATAGGGACAAGTGAATGTAGTCTTCTCTTGATCTTGGGGATCGATGGGTATTTGAAAATAACCCGAGAAACCATCGAGAAAGCAGTAATATTCATTACCGGCTAATCGTTCAAGCATTTGGTCCATGAAAGGTAGAGGAAAATGATCCTTTCTCGTAGCATCATTGAGTTTGCGGTAGTCTATACAAACTCTCCACCCAGTAACGAGACGAGTGGGAATCAACTCGTTGTGTTCATTGGGAACAACGGTTATTCCGCCCTTCTTGGGCACACAGTGGATTGGACTAACCCATGGTGAATCCGAAATAGGGTAAATCATACCCGCATCAAGAAGTTTGATAACCTCTGTTTTGATGACTTCATGGATTTTTGGATTCACCCTTCGTTGGCTTTGAATAGTGGGCTTATAGTCGTCCTCCATGAGAATTTTGTGCGTGCAGAAGTGAGGATCAATTCCACGAATATCCGAGATTTTCCAAGCAATAGCCTTCTTATGAGCTTTCAGCACGGCAACGAGGCGAGTCTTCTCTTCATCTTTCAAATCCTTTGCAATAATGACGGGCGACTTCTTGTTGTCGTCAAGGAACACGTACTCGAGATGAGGCGGCAACTCCTTAAGTTCCAAATCCGGAGGATTTTCGACGGGAGGCGTTTTCAAAGTCGTGGCATCGATAGCAATAACCGTGGGAGATGGAGGCGAAGGATTGTCTTCGGTGAGCAGATTGTCAAAGTAACTCATATCTTCATCCCCCTCGGTGGGAGAATCATTAGTAGCTAAATTCGCATCTCCCATGGTAGCTTCAAGATTGTTCCAGAATAAATCACTATCTCCAAATAGAGACAACGATGAATCAATAGAGGACACGGTCTCAACATTGGGAAGAGAGGTAGGAATACTTTTGCAAGCATCATTAAAGTGTTCTTCACAAGCCTCATCAAGAACGTCAATACAATTAACGCTCTCATATGAATAAGGCTGTTTAGACAACTTTCCCATGTTGAAGACTACTTTGTCGTCACCCACTCTCATGATAAGCTCTCCGGCTTCAACATCAATAAGAGTGCGACCGATCCTCAAGAATGGACGACCAACAATAAGTGGCACACGAGGGTCCATCTCGTAGTCGACGACAACAAAATCAGCAGGGAAGGTAAATTTGTCGACTCCTACAATGACATCTTCGGCTATCCCCACTGGATAAGCAACCGTACGGTTGGCCAATTCCAAAGTCATTTTAGTGGGGACTAGCTCTGGGAGAGATAATTGCTTCCAAACACTTAGAGGCATTAGATTAATACTGGCACCTAGATCGGCTAGGGCCATGCAATTCTCTACTCCCGGGAAATTGCAAGGGATAAGAAAACGACCCGGATCACCAAACTTGGTTGGTAGTTTCCTTAAGAGCACTGCGGAACAGTTCTCATTAAGTTGGGTGTTGGCAATGTCGAGGAGCTTTTCCTTGTCGCTCAGAAGGTCTTTAAACATTTTGGCGTATTTGGGCATGTGAGCGAGAGCCTCAGCGAAGGAGATATTAAAATTCAGTTGTTTAAACATTTTAAGAAAGTTAGAAACCTGAATATCATCCTTGCTCTTTTGCTTCTCTTTCCTCAACCTAGAAGGATAAGGTATATTGGAAGAAGAGGAAGGCTTTGGGAGTATAGGATCACTCACAACCACGGGTGGAGGAGGGGTAGAAAGAAGAGGTGGAGAAATTTGGGACGGAGAAGGAGGAGGAATAGGAGCAGGCGACTCGTTCTCCTTAGTCACAACCACCGGTGGGGGTATAGGAAGCTCGGGTTCCTTGGTACCTTTACCACTTCGAGTAGTGATTGCTTTCATCTCCCCTCTTGGGTTCGCAACGGTGTTACTCGGAAGAGTACCCGAAGAAGAGGGTTGACTACTTTGGAAGAAACTAGCCATCATGTTCCTCAGATCAGTAGTCTGGCTATCCAACGTGTTTCTCATGTCAGCTCTCAAATCATTTCCTTGCTTGACCAAATCTGCCTTCAAATTGCGCACTTCCTCTTGGATATTTCCCACTATCACATCATTGGTCCTCATATAGGTGGCAACCTCTTGGTGTAATGCAGTGGTGGCTTGGTTGGGAGGAGCATTGTATGCAGGTGGTTGGTAAGCAGGTTGTTGGTAGACTTGATTGTTACGTGGAGGCGGTTATTGCTGCTTGTGAGGTGGGATGTATGGTTGTCGAGGTTGTTGTTGTTGTTGAGTAGGGCGGTTAAGGTTTTGTTGTTGGTTTGGGTTGGTAGGAGGAAAGCCAGATGGTGAAAGATAGTTGTTGCTGCGGTAGCTAAGCAAGTTACGGTCACCTTGAGGTCTAGCTTGATAAGCAGGTTGTTGGTAGGTGCCATATGCCGCATTCACATTCTCAGCAGGGTAATCTTGGGTGGCAGTACAAGTTGTGTAAGAGTGGGGACCACCGCATATCTCACAAGGTTGGCTGACAGCGTTCACTTGTGCATTTTTGGCGTTGTTGCTGTTGTTGTTGCTGACGGTGTGGGTGACAAGCGATTCAAGAAGCGTGGTGATTTTGTCAAGTCGCTTGTCGCTGTCATTAGTGCTAGCACTAGCAACATTGGTCCTAACGCTCTTGGTTTGCACACGAGACTTGTTCTCAATGATATCCCAAGCAGCATTGGAAGTCTTAGCCAATAAATTACCCCCCGAGGCACTATTCAGTGAATCTTGGTCACTCATGCTTAAACCATTGTAAAAAGTATTAATTTGATGTACTTTGGTAAAACCATGTTGTGGACATTTTCTCAAAAGATCTTTAAAACGATCCCAAGATTCACTGAATGACTCATCGTACTTTTGTTCAAAGTTTATAATCTCATTCCGCAAAGCGGTAGTACGAGAGGGTGGAAAAAAATAGTTGATAAACTTTGTTTCCAAATCCGTCCACGAGAGAATACTCTGTGGCGGTTCCTTAGCAAGCCAATGCCGGGCTTGTCCCTCTAAAGAAAAGGGAAAAAGTTGTAACTTTATCACTTCTTGTGAAACTCCATTGAACTTGACCGTGTTAGTGAGTTGTAGAAATCTCTTGATGTGGTCGTGTGGATCATCAATGGTGCGTCCCAAGAACGGTTGAGCTGAGACCATCTGGATAAAGCCTGACTTGAGCTCGAAATTGTTGGCGGCAATTGGAGGGATGACAATTGGATCCGTGTTGCCATCAACATGAGCTTGCAGCAATTCAATCATCGGGCGATTATCCGGAAGGTGCTCATTGTTGTTGTTATTATTCATGTTGTTGAAAGGCGGATTGTTGTTGTTATTATTGTTGTTCGGAGGTGGTATGTTATTGTTGTTTTGTACACCAGCCATGTCTAAGTTATCGAGAGGCTCGGGCTCTTGATAAGACGTGGATCGAGTGCGCATACACCTGCAAAAGAACGAACAAAGAAAAACAAAGCAAAAATATTTTTGGTTTTTATTGTTTTTTAGTTTTTAGGATTTTTGAAAATTTTATATATATTTTTAGAAGATTTTCTTGAAAAAGTAACGTTCACGGGGAACGGATCCCAAAATCCAATTTCTCACAAAAAACTTTTGATCTTAACGAGAAGAGCCGGCAGCGGCGCCATTTGATACATGGGTTTTGCTAGGTTCAATTTTACTCTCGATATCCTCTCGAATTGATCTAGGTCTTAAGTGGAATGATTGTTCTTGGTTACTAAATAAAGGGGTATGGTTTTCTAATCTAATAAAAAGTGGAAACGAAAATTTAAATCAAAGACAATTACTTTAATTATGATTACCAAAGACTTGTATTAAACTTAAGATTAAAATCAAGATTAAAAATTAAAATTGAAATTCAAGCAAACAAACATAAAGAAACAGTAAAGTGGACAAACAGTAATCTAAAGGGAAAATTTGATTCGGAACTTTTAAACCTTGATTCGGAACTTGCTCATGCGGAACTCACTGATTCGGAAGTTACTATTCATTCATCCGGAACATTCTCATCCGGAACTTATCTTTCTCACTGGTTCGGAAGTTTTAAAACTTCCGAATGAAGGGCTTGGTTCGGAACTTTGAAACTTCCGAATGAAGGAGTTTGGGTCGGAACTTTCAGTTTGATTCGGAAATAACTGACTCGGAACTTAATGCTTGGTTCGGAAGTTTCCGAATGAAAGCTTCATTCGGAACTTTTTGGCTGATTCGGAAGTTCTGGAAACAGATACAGTAGCAAAATAACGAAGAACACGGAACAAAGATTTAAATCAAAAATCAAACCAAATACTTAAAAAGGTTTTACCAATTTAAACACAAATCATTTAGACATCATAAGCAACGAATCCCACTAATAAAAACACAAATCCAAACAACTTTTGAAGATCAAATCAAGAAAATAAAAACTTAAGAACTTGAAGATAGAGATGAAGATGAACAAGATTAAATGGAAAGATTAAACAAAGAACTTGTATTAAATGATTAATGTTTTAACAAGATTAAACCAAAGATTTAAAATTACAAGATTGTAAAGACAAAGATAAAAATCACCAATCACCCTAGTGGTGATGGTGTTCTACGAACCAGGAAGAAGAGTGGGGAGGAAGAAAGAAAAACTTAAAGCTAAAATGTGTGAGGGGAAGGCTATTTATAGCCTTGTCCTTTGGTTGGTGAGTGGGCTTTCTCCCGTTCTTCTTGTCTTTTCGTCTTTTCAGAAAAGTTTCCGTTTTTGATTCTGATTCGGGATTTGTCGTCGATTAAATTCAACTCGTCTTTTAATTTCTTCGTTTAATAGACTTGAGTTTCTTCGACTTATATAAATCTTCCATCTTTGGTCCTTTTCTTCGATAAATCTTCGAATAGGCCCAGTGACTTCAAATCTTTTGCATCTCTTGGACAATAGACTTTATCTTGAGTCTTTTTCTTCAGTAAAACCCGTGCAATCCCATGTTTTCTTCAATACTCATCCGGTTGGCTCTGAAAACACAATAAACACAAAAACCACGCATAATTCCAAACAAATGATATTAAATACGTGTTTTGGTCTCGTTTTAGCCCGAATTAAGTGGTAAAAGGATGGGTGTTTACACACCTATCATTCTTCAAAATGTTTTCAAATGCTTCAAACTTCTAAATCATTTCTTTCAGAACAGGGACTATAATTATCCCAAAAGATTACTGGTTTCACTTTTGTTGTTACAAGCATGAGTTTCACCTCAAGCAACCAAAAGTTGATCATCATAGGTAGAGGTGTCAAATCTTGCCCATATCGATAAGTATGGTTTTCGATAAGTATATTGTCTTATTATAATACTATGTTTAAATGTATTTTATCTTTGTGGATGAATATTGAATAATAATGATGAACATAGAATTGTAGGATCTGTTGCATTTGATCATTACTTGACTAAGGCTAAGGGTGTTTGGGATTAGCCATAGATTACATTGTAATAGTAATATTAGCAACATTATATATACCTGTTCATGCTACTTCTAATTTGATGATATTCTGTTACATTGTATGACATGTTTCTGCTTTGCTGATATAGTACCATGATCTAGCTGATGAGTGTCATATCTCACATTTGCAGAACCATTTGGACTTTAATTGTTTGTTCAAACTATTTTGTCCCATGCTCTCAATAATTGTAATATTGCATTCAGGTAATCATACATCCAACCTTGATTTAGTTGGCGCATATATCAGTTTCTATATTAGACCCAAACTTATAGTTATCAGAACGTATATGCTCCTTTAAAGCCTCTAAAAAATATTAAAAATTCAACAAGTTTATTACTGATGTATATGAATTTAATTTTGAAAAACTTGGTGTTACAGACTTTAGGTGTGAAGCTAGAAAAAAAATAAGTTAAACTAATATGCTTATTTTTTGCTTTTTTGTATAATTGTTTGGTTCGAACATTATATATTGTTTCATATCTGTTTGCTAATAACACATTACGCTTAGCAACAGATGGTCGCCTGATATGTTACAATTAAGTTTAACATAAGTACTTTGAGTTGAGGTGCGTTGCTTTATTTTTGCTGATGGTATAATGTTATTTTGTTTATTACTACCTACATTCTTCACCTCATATGTTACAATTTATGCGGAGTATTAGATTCTGTTTTAGTTATTTAAATTATTCCTACTTAAGCATACTTTTTTTTATCAATATCTATGCCTGTAGGCACGTTAAAAAATATGATTTGGATCAAAAGTTGAACCTTCAAAATATTGGGAAGACGTGTCTGTGATTGCATTGGAACATGACCTTGATATTGTGTCAGTTAAGTTCTCTAAAGCTGTAGAGCATCTAAGTTCTTTAGTCAAGATATTTTGCATAGACCTTTCGTGAATGGGTTGAGCGGCAACTATTCGTTATGTTGCCTTGCTTATTCTTGGGGTCGGGATCTGATTGTAATCGTGAAAGGACGGGTAAATATTAGTGGTGTCGAAAAGCAACGAGTCTGAATGGATAAAACAATGTATTATAACTAGGCCATGTATATTCGATGACCCGTTGAGTGTATAAATCTTTTTGTTGCAGACTTAGAATCTAGAGTCGGACAAGTATATGTGAAAAAAGCAGTCCGAGTCATACATGTGCTACATATGTTTATACATTAATGAGTCTTTACCTGGTAATTATATGCATTTGACGACGTCCAAATTATCTGTGTGAGTTTATTTTGGATGTGAACAGATCAGTTTACTTCTTTATTTCATTTTAGACCATCGATTCAAACACCCTAACAGTATCCATCTGTTAAGAGATGATCAAATTATAAGTTCTTGAAACAGGTTGGATAGTGAAGTGCAGAAATTAAAGGTTCTAAAAAGGTAATTTAACTTGCTTTAACTATAACACTTTTAAGTTAATTTTAGTACTTGTAATATGTTGAATAAACATTATGAGTTTATGACATTAGGTAGTAAAAGAAGAAAAAAGTAAAATTTTGCATAAATTTGGTATTGATATTTGTTTGGACAGTGAAGTGTTTGACTTGAAAAGTCAAAGTATGTGTAATTATACAGGTAGTAAAATAGAGAGCAATGAGAGGTTGAATTGGAAAAACCCTAAGCTAAGTTTACATGCGAACTTTTCAAATACCAACAATCCAACAACGACAGTGGTATTCACGTTGGATGTGTTGTTGTGATCGTTTTCGTTTTTCATTTTCATATAAGCACAGTTACTCGAACTGAATTGTGTACGATATAAACAACGACATAGACCATGTAGCTAGATACTTTTTGTCGAATTGGGCCCATATAAAGATATTTGGTTGTATGAAAGTATGAAAATTGATTTGCCTTACATAATTAAATACCATATCATGTGTAGTTTATATTTTATTGCTTAATTTAATAATGTAATGACTTTTATTGTGTAATCAGTTACTACACATGTATTAAGGCTAATAAAAGATTCAACGGTATAATAATACATTATTACATACAAAAATGCTCCACGTGATCATTTGTTTTTGACATTTATTTTTTTATTTGTCAATTCCTGTTATGGTATAACGGAAGCTAATGTACTCATTTTTCACAAACATACAACATTGTTCATAGAAACTAAGTTGTCGACAGAAAAATCTCATAGCTTATAATTTTACAAATTTATATTTGAAGCTAGCCGCCCATCGGGCGGGCCTTGTAGCTAGTATATATATATACTAGATTATAGACCCGCGGATTTCGTGAGTGACAATTAAAAAATTATAATTGGGGAAAACTTGAAAAGTAAAACACCGATATGTATTACCCAAAATAAAACATTCACACGAAATTTGTTATTTCACCTCTTAATACGCTACAAAGTACAATTGTTTAAGTTGAAGTTTACACATATCTCTTCAACGTTACAAAAATAAAGATCATATTAGCAAAACCCTTCACCAAACGACCACTTCAACTTTTCAGCACAAGCTTTTTTCCTCTCGAGACTGTGATAGAATAATACACAAGGTCATATTTCAATCGATATATTTAAAATTATATTATAAACATAATGTTAGGTGATTTACATCTTTCATGAAGCTCTTTAGCTAATTCTAGCCGGACAAACTCTCGTCTAAAAGCTCTGTACTTTATCCGCCTCTTCACAAGCTTTAATCGCCTCATGTTACAAGTTCTTTGTTATAGAAATCTTTCGTGCAACATATACTAATAGAGATGCAAGCTACCGTAATTAAAAAGCGACACTACTTATCTGAAGGCCTTCAGCTATCGAAAATACTGCTAATGGTCGTGCTGAAGGAGAAGGGAAGAGTAACAGTAGGTGTGGATATGTCTTCTATTGTACATACAAAGAATGAATTAAGCACCCCAACTGAAAAAAAGTGCAACGCAACTATTACTTGGTACATATCTTACTATAGCTTAGCTTGTACAACTCCATCATTTTATAGTCAAGTGAAGCAAATGACCAACCTATTAATATAACTTGCCGGCTAATGCTGCTATAGTTAGGATTTTGATGACCAGGTAAGTGCTGACTCACACACATGCATCTAATAACATGACTTTTTAAGCAGCTAATAGAATTCACAAATCAGAATGTATTTAATAAAATTGCAGGTTAATGTTGTTATTGTTAGGTTCTTTATGACCAGGTAAGTAGTGACTTTTTAAGCAGCTAGTAACACGTCATACAACTCTTGCAAAGCAAGGAAAACAGACTTTTCCTAATAGCTAGGACGATATAATGCTCCCTCTTTTGCATGCTAACTATCAATTCCCTCACAAAATAACACAAAACAAATTTACATTTATCTATAAAAGGATCACACAATCGATTAAGAGAATCTAAATCAGGATATATAAGAAAAACATGTTACCACAGCTTCTACATATTCAAACCCTGTCAAAATGATTGGTCATGACATACGAAGTTAATAAACATAATACAACATCAGCCATTTAATAGTGCATAAACATAGATAAAAATCCACTCATAACACAACTATATCCATTCGACATCTAAAATCTTAAATCATTAGGATGTGTTTTAGATTGCTTAAATAACTATTAACCATTCTAAAATGCAGATAAGCAGATCTACTGCACATCTTAACACATTTATTTCAATAAGATAGCGGTTGCTTTACCAGTTACTAATCTTCGGTATCCTTTGACCGTCTATCAATATTCTCAAGTAAAGTCAAGCATTAAGCGAAATAGAAATGATAGCTACCCGTGAATTAAGAGATCCGGCCCGAACACCAAGACGTATGCATATATAATTGAGCTGGTGCAGAAAATTGAAAGTCCCTTAATATGACAATTGTTGATAAACTATAACTCTTGTAACCATGAAACACAATGACATACTTTTCAAACGCGTAATGCTTTATTAAGTATTATAAACAAAGTATTACAAAGTGCTATGAATACACTCGTTAAATGACAACAAGATATGAACCCTAGAAACAAGTAAACTAGATTCGAGACTCAAGTTTACAAGGGAACCAATGAGACGCTGGTAGGCAGCTGAGGGCTCAGCGGTTCCAAGGAGAGAATTAACTTAGATAAATTATCCAAGCACAAGGGTTGAGTTAATTCTTCCTTCTCACTCCTATTTATAGTGTACGAGGTTGCTTCCTTAGTGGGAGTAGTTGATACGTGTCACCTTCTGAATGGAAGAGTACAACGTATTAAATGCATGTCCAAATCGAGACATACCTTTAACCAACTTTAGGTGAACAGTTCTGCCAACTGTTCACCTTTTGTCCCACTAGGTCGTACTAGGCTTTATCTTGAATCTCTTGTTTTGTCCCGCTCAAAACACTTGGTAGATTCTCCCGCCTAAACTATAAAGGATTGGATAAGCTTTGCTTATCCCAGACTTCTAGGGTTCTTAAGTGATCTCTGAGTGTTGTCAACTCAGAGATCCTTGAACACCAGTACATTCCTTCAACATCCCAGCTATCCATAATCATTGGTGAGTCTGACTTCAGGTTGTCTTCGACTTCTCTGACGTTGTCTTTGACTTGAATGTTCTTGGTGTGCCAGCTGAGGCTTTGCCTTCCACTGGTCTAGTCTCTGTCGCTGGTTCTCTCAGCGATCAGCAAACACTTAGTCTAATTAAACAAATCTAGACTGGGCCATAGTTAAAACTTTCATTGGCCCAACAATCTCCCCATATTTGTTTATAAATTATACTAAGTCTAAAATTATTGTAAGTGAGTACACAGCTTCTTCTTACACATAATTTAACAAACATACCTCAAAGTTTTATTAAACATAAAGAACCTAGTCTATTACAAAATCACCCAGAGGTGTAAACATAAACAAAAAGTAAAAGGTTCTTCAGCGATCGAGGCCTTGATCACAGATTCTCTGGGCTTCAACCTTGTCACTCCTAGAGTTGATGACAAGTTCAACTTCAAACTCAAAATCCTCAGCTGCTTTGCAATTCCTTAGGATGCCCTGTTTGAGTCTGATAAGCTGGATGGTTCATGCCAGATGTAGTTCATTCATCCGCTGAAAGCAATACTCACAATTACCATTCATGAAGACCATACCTGTCTCTGGTTCTGAGTATACTTGGCCCCCTACTGGTTTGGTGATCTCTTTGGGCAGAACCAAGTTTCTGTGCATCCCATCAACCACAATGTTTTCAGTAACCAACTTCTCCACCAGAGGCCCCATTTGGGTTTTCCTTTTCCTTGGTCCTTAAGAAGGTTATTGTTGTGAAAGTTGAGGAGGCAGGGGTACCTTCAGCTTCTTTGCCGTGTCTCTTACCCAATTTAGCTTTGCTTGAATATTCTTCATCATTTGGGAAGCACCAGGCCCAGTCTTCTTTTGGGCAAGAGCCAGCATTTCTAACCATTTAGAGAGGCCCATATCTCTGAGTTTAAAGTCACTAGAGACTTTATAGTTGGTTAGTTGGTTCTCTCTGTAAAGGGTCATCACCACCTTTTAGTTCTTGTCAGTGTAACATGCATACTTGGTGATTTGACCAGGTTCAGCTCTCTGGTTTACAAGTCTTTCATATTCCTTTAGAAGGTTGCTCCTATTAACCTCCAATTCTTTGAGCTTTACCAGCTGAGCTTCCTTTGCAGCAGGAGAGAGTTTGTTCAGAGCTTCTTTGCTTTTGAGTTCAGCCGCTCTGATGTTTGCCAGCCTTTGGTGTTCCAAGATTTGAGCTTTTGCGTACTCTGGTGTGAGTGGTGGTTCATCAGCACTCTTGAATTTGTTTAGGTCAGAGTCTTTGGAGAGCCTTGTTGTAGATCCACCTTCTTCTTGGAGGGAGTGCAGGGTTATTTCAGGCTGTTCAATAGCAATTCCTTTACCCCTATCCTTTATTGCATCAGTGCTGGGGTTGAAGGATCTAAGAGGTTGTGGTGTAGGAATCACTGTTGAGGGTTTTGGTTGTTTGAGTGACTGCTCCCCCTTAGGTGAGGCAGTGTCTTCTTCTTCTTCAGAGGTGGAGGTTGCTGAATTCTCCCCCTCAGGCATAGCGCCGATAGTAGCTGTGCCTGAACCAGGACTAAGGAACTTCTTGAATTCTTGATGAACAAATAGGCAGATTTCCTTAAGTTCCTCTTGCAACAACTCTTGAAGAAGAGTTCGTGAAGGCTCAGACGCCTTAGCAATAGCTACAACATTTGCTTTGACAGCTGATGAGAGGACAGATGGTATGTATTGCTGGAGGCTCTGGTTAATCACAGCTGGGAGGTGAGCTTGCAAGGCACTCCCTAGTAGTTGCGGAAGTAAGGCAGACATAGAGGACTCCATAGATGAAGTTAGTGAAGTCTCTAGTGTTGTGGTGAGCTCCTCAGAAGCGTGGGTTAGGGTTTGCTGTTCAGAGATGATGACATCATTTGTGACTTTGGGCTTGGTTTTACTGATGTCACCCCTTTTGATCCAGAGAGCCTCAGCAGCGAGTTCCTGAACATCTTTCATTCGAGGAACATGGACAGGCTTGAGCTTTTGTAAATATTCTAAGTGTTGCTTGGCCCCTAGTTCCATGACATTTGGCAATGTTAGGAAGGGAACTGGGGTTGGTGCACAGAGCCTCTGGTCCAATAGCCGCTTAGCAGCTAGTTATTGCACATTGGGCAATGATGGGAAGGAGATGGGTTTCAATTCTGATGTAACTTGGTCATCATCAGCATCCATATCAGCATAGTCTGAAATGGTCAAGTCCTATTCGATAATGAAGACCTCATCCTCTGGTATGGAATCAATGTCTGACATGGCATCAAGATCTATGTGGGGGACTTCAGCATTTTCATCACCAGCAATAGAATAGGCATCATCATTCTGCTGTTCTTCATGAAGATTATGAGCCTGTTATGACATTTGTTAGTAACCAAATCGCCATTCGCTGCCCCTAGGAAAGTTGGGTGTGATTATCCAGCCCCCCTAAGGATTTCTCCTTGAGACTCTTTTAAGTGTGAAATATTTATGTTGAAGGGTCGCCATTCGCTGCCCCTAGGATAGATGGGTGTGATTATCCAGCTCCCCCATAAGGATTACTCCTTGGGACTCTTTTGAGTTGTGAAAATTATGTGGTGAATGGTCGCCGTTCGCTGCCCCTAGGATAAGTGGGTGTGATTATCCAGCTCCCCCTGAAGGATTGCTCCTTGGGACTCTTTTAGTTGTGAATTCATGGGAGTTAAAGGTCGCCATTTATCGCTTCCCCTAGAAAGACTGAGGGTGATTATTCAGTCCCCCTAAAAGAATAAATTCTTTGGGACTCTTTTAGTTGTGAATTGTTTGAAGGTAATGGTCGCCTTTTATCGCTGCCCCTAGGAAGACTGAGGGTGATTATTCAGTCCCCCCAAAAGAATGAATTCTTTGGGACTCTTTTCAATGAGGGGATCCAGAGACTGCGTGAAGTGCAGAGACTCTGGGTTGGGACCTATAGCATGCTCAAGTTGGTATGGACAAGAGCACATTCCAGAGGGTGAAGGATCATCGGGGTGCGTTATGAGCACAAATGAATCATATCCTTGTGTTAAGACAGAGTGTACAGATAGTTCTAAGGTTCTAAGTGCTGACACAGACACTCTATGGGTTGAGGAAAACCCTAAGTCTTCATCACTCTCTCCTACAGAATGTTGAGAGTGATTGTATGTGAGCCTCCAAAAGAATAAAATGGCAAACTAATACCTGAGAGATATCAGCGTTGAGAAGGTTCTTAGTCGTCTCTGCTGACTGGGAGACGCTAGACTCTGGTTGTTTGTCAGCGGCTGGCTCTACAACCACATCCACCAGAGAAGAGGATGGGTTCTTCTTGGTCTTCTTGGATTTGGAAGGATTAACATAAGGGGTTTCAGAGGATAGGGGGATGTCTTTCCTCTTTTTCTTCTTTTCCTTGGGCACCTTGGGCTGAGAAGAAGACTACACAGAGGTCTTTAACAGAGACTTGCCAGTTGCTCTTTCAGCATTCACCTCATTGTGAGGGATCAACGGCTCTCCATCAGCAAACGGTATCCCAGCGACCTGCATCATGTGCCTGCTGAGAGGCACTTCATCTTCCAGAGGGGTCTTTAGTGATGCAGCAGTGATGTGATAAGGAGAGAAAGAGAGAAGTTCATCATTTGTGTATCCTTCACCCAGCATGTCTTCTAAGAGAAGAGAGAGATATCTTGTGTAGCAGATGGTGGCCAGTCTGTTCTTCTTCCCTTTGTTTTCAAGCTTAGCAATGAGGTCAGAGTAAAGTATATGGGCGATCCCTATATCTTGTCCCCAAATTAAGCTGTAGGCAATAGCTTGCTGGGCTCCATTAAGTTGATCATGAGACCCCTGGTTTCCACCCAGACATTTCACAATATATAACATCAGCGTCCTCCAAATAGGTGAGAAGTAGTTCACCTTGATCAGGGATTTGGTCTGGAAACCTTGTGTGGTGAAGGGTTTATCATTGTCGTCATGAGGACGAAGGGTAGCAAGAGCCTTCTTCACAGTGGCGCTGGCAGGCACAGCGGACATGCCTTCATTGACAGGAAGTCCAATGACTTTGGCAAATGTATGAAGATCAAAGGTGAGAGGTTGGGGATGTGTGGAAAGGTTGAAGGTGATGTGGGAAGAGGTTGGATCAACTTCCGCGCTATACCAGAACTCCTTCAAATATTGTTGGTTGCAAGTGGAGGGTACTCTGGTTATGGCTTCAAAAATGGTGGAGTTTTTGAGGAAGGAGAACAAAGGTTGGTAGAGTGAATTGGTGTGTTCCAAGAGAGCTACGCAGTTGTTCAAGGCAATTTTGCCATCGTGTATCCCAAAATCAACGTTTGAGGCGGCCAGAACAGTGAAAGCGGTGTTAGATGATGAAGACGCCATTGTTGAAGTGGAAGAAATGAAGGTTTTGAGAAGATGAATAGTTGCGTGTGTGTGAAAGTTATGAGAATGTGAGTTTTGAAAAGTGAGTCAAGGGTTTTGATAAAAGGGTTTGCCGTTTTACAATTAAAGCATTTAATGCAAAAATTACCTTTTAGGAAAAGTGGGACCCCTTGACTCTTCATGCGATATTTCTGTCCCTTGGAAAGCGGGAAAGTTTTTGATAATAAAGGTTAATCATTTGAATTAAATATGGGAATATATTAAGTCCCATTGGAATGTAACTACCTCGTTACATTAAATTCCCTTTAATGCCCAGAGACAGAGGTCAGAGATCATTTATCAGATTTGTTTACCAATATTGAGCATACCCAACTCAGCAACCAACCTAGTAAAACTTGGCTCAGCCAGAGTTTTGGTGAATATATCAGCGAGCTGGTATTCAGTGGGTATAAAATGGAGCTCAATATCACCTTTTTAAAATATGGTCTCTGATAAAGTGATACCTGATGTCAATATGCTTAGTTCTGGAATGAAGTACCGGATTATTTGAGATGGCTATAGCACTTGTGTTGTCACAGAATATGGGAACCTTTTCATAAATGATCCCATAATCAGCCAGCTGACTTTTCATCCAGAGAACTTGAGCACAACAACCAGCGGCCGCAACATATTCAGCTTCAGCTGATGACATGGCCACAGAGTTTTGTTTCTTGGCGCTCCTACATACTAACTTTCCACCAAGGATTTGACAACTCCCAGAGGTGCTCTTTCTATCAAGACAGCACCCAGCGTAGTCAGAGTCTGAGTAGACTTTGAGGTCGAAGCCTGATCCATTAGGATACCAGAGACCCAATGTGGGAGATCCTTTTAAGTACCTGAAAATTCTTTTGACAGCTACAAGGTGGGATTCCTTGGGGTTAGCTTGGTACCTAGCACAGAGACATGTGACAAATTGTATGTCTGGTCTGCTTGCTGTGAGGTACATCAGTGACCCAATCATGCCTCTATATAAGGTCTCATTAACAGAGACCCCTGAGTCATCAGCTCCCAAGTTGTTGGGAGGAAGCATGGGGCATTTCACTGATGCACAATCAGACAGATCATACTTCTTGAGCAAATCCTTAACATATTTTTCTTGACAAATGGAAATTCCTTTTGAATTCTGTTTAATTTGAAAACCCAAGAAAAAAGTTAATTCCCCCATCATGCTCATTTCAAATTTTTTGGTCATTAATTTGGCAAATTGTTTGCTCAATGTAATATTGGTTGAACCAAAAATTATATCATCCACATAAATCTGTACTAAAATGACATCACCCTTGGACCTATAAGTGAACAGGGTTTGATCAATGGTACCTCTGACAAATTTATTTTCAAGTAGGAATTTGGATAGGGTTTCATACCAGGCTTTAGGCGCTTGTTTCAGCCCATAGAGTGCTTTGTGAAGTCTGCAGACGTGATCAGGATACTCACTGCTTTCAAACCCTGGGGGTTGATAGACATATACTTCCTCTGCAAGCTTCCCATTGAGGAAGGCACTCTTCACATCCATCTGGTACACAATAAACCCCATATAAGCTGCAAAGGCTAGGAAGATTCTGATAGCTTCCAATCTGGCTACTGGTGCAAACGTTTCATCATAGTCAATCCCCTCAGATTGATTATATCCCAGCACCACAAGCCTAGCCTTGTTTTTTACAATCATGCCAGCTTCATCCCTCTTGTTTCTGTAGACTTATTTAGTTCTAACCACTTGCTTTCCAGCTGGAGCTTTTACCAGAGTCCACACCTTGTTTCTCTTGATCTGATTCAGCTCATCTTGCATTGCAACAACCCACCCTTCATCTAGAAGCGCAGCAGCCACATTCTTAGGTTCATCCTAAGAGAGAAAATCAGCGAAAAGGCATTCATTCGCTGAGGCGGTTTCCAGAGATCTTAATTTACCTCTGGTGGTGACTCCTTCAGAGGGTTCACCAAGGATATTCACCAGAAGAATATCTTGGTTCCTACTCCATTTGGATTGAGGAGCAGGAGTCTCTTTGGGTTAAGGAGTCAAAACAGGTTCAATGAATGCTGAGGGTTCTTCACAGATTATTTCTTCATCCATAATCTCTTCATCATGAGGAGAGATTGGTTCGATGTGATCAGCATTCACAGTAGTGGGTGGTGTGATTTATTCAGCATTTTCAACTTCTGGAGTGATGTCAGAGATTGAATGAGGATCAAATGCATGAACATAAGGGAAGTCCTTGTGACCGCCCTTGGATGATTCCTTGGGATGTGAGAAATCATCCTCTGGATAAGATTTAACTTCATTGAAGTCAATGTCACATTCTTCTGAGTTGGTGTGGTTGATGACAGCATCTGCTTCATTGAAGGTGACATGGATGGATTCTTCTAATTCTTGTCTATGGATGTTGAACACTCTGTAAGCTCTGGAGGTGAGAGAGTAACCAACGAAGAATCCATCATCAAACTTTTCATCAAATTTTCGCAGGTGATCTCTGTAGTTGTGAATGAAAACAGGGCAACCAAAGACATGGAAGTAGCTTACATCAGGGGCTCTCTTCCTATATACTTCATAAGAGGTCTTGCCATGTCTCTTTACAATAATGGATCTGTTTTGTGTGTGACAAGTTGTGTTCACAGCTTCTCCCCAAAATTGTTTAGGAAGTCTTGATTCGCTGAGCATTGTTCTAGCAGCCTCTATGAGGGTTCTGTTTCTTCTTTCAGCGACACCATTTTGCTCAGGGGTGCTGGGTTGGAAAAGTTCTGTGAAATTCCCTTTTCATCACAAAAGGCTTCCATGGCATGATTCTTGAATTCAGTGCCATTGTCACTTCTGATAGCCTTAACTCTGCAGTCATTAAGATTCTCAATTTCTCTGATGAAGGACATTATTCTTTCAACAGCATCACTCTTTCTTTTGAGAAAGAATACCCAAGTGTATCTGGAGAATTCATCTACAATGACTAGTGTATATTTGTTGTGATTTAGGGATTGAGGTTTTAATGGTCCAAATAAGTCCATGTGAAGGAGATGGAGGCACTTAATTATGGAGAATGATTGTTTAGTCTTGAATGAGGCTCTGTGGTGCTTCCCTTTCTCGCACGCTGAGTAGGGTCTGTCTTTGGTAAATGTCAGAGAGGGAATCCCAACTACTAAATCATTCTTGGCCAGTTTGTTAATGTTTTTGAAGTTGAGATGGGAGAGTCTCTTATGCCATAGCCAATTTTCACTATCTGATGCTTTGGCATAGAGACAAGTGTTTGTCCCCTCTAGACAAGATGTCATGTCGATGACGTACACATCCCTTCTCCTGGGTGCAATAAGAACAACATCATCATTATGATTGAAGATTGTTCCTTGGGTCTTGGTGAACAGAACTTTGAAGCCAGCATCATAGAGTTGACTAATGCTGATTAGATTGTGCTTCAGTCCATTGACATAAGCGACCCTTGTGAAGGTTATTCCATTACAATCCACTGAGCCATAACCCTCAGTATCCCCTGAGGAATCATCTCCAAAGACTACTTTAGGAACAGACTCCTTTTTATATCTATGCAGATATGTTTAACCCTTGTCATGTGTCTGGAGCACCCGCTGTCCAGATACCAAACAGATTTCTTCAGATATTCCTGCATAAATATAAAAAATCCAGATTAGTTTCTATGATGAACCCACTTTCCAGTGGGTCTATGTTGTCGCTGACCAGCGACATTGGTCCTTCTCTGGTTACCTCCCCCACTTTGGTTGCAATCCCTAGGTTCATGACGCATGCTTCCACAGATGTCACATCCAGAATAATGTTCTTACTCATCAGAGTGATGGTCGAAGAAACCACAGTACTTGTAGGGGGGTTAGGTCTGTAACCCTGAGAGTTATCTCTGGGCTTAGGCTCAGCCTTTCTTGAGGGTCGATGAGGAGTTTTAGATCTCATTTGAGTTCTGGTTCTTTGAACCGCTATGATCTCCTCATGCTCTCTGGATGTGTGTTCAGAGGACTCGTATGTGATACATTTAGGTTTCTTGGAGCAATCCTCAGATGAGTGATTCTTGAAACCGCAATGCTTGCAAGGTCTGAACAAAGCTCTCCCCTTGGAGCTACTAGACCCCTCACCAAGAGAGTTAACAGATGGACTATTAACTCTGGGGTTGATTTGTTCTTTCAACCCTTTCACCTCTTCCATCAGGGTGAGGAGAAGTTGCTTGGTGGGAGAAAGCTCTTCAGGGGGAGGAGTGGGTTTGTTGGAGTCCTTAGCCACAAAAACCTTTTTATTCGCTTTGTCAGCGACTTTGAGAATTGAATTCCCAGGGGTTTTAGTTTGAGGTTTAGGGCCAAGCAAGGAATCAGATGGGTTGGCACCAGCGGGTCTTGGTGGAGCTGGTACCTCTGATTCTTTGTCAGAGTTCTTCTCATCCATAGAGGTGGAAGAAGGAGAAGAGACATCTGATGGGACAAATTTGACATTGGGAACAGGGACATGTTTTTTGAATCTACCCTTTCCCCCAATATCCTGAACCACATCACCAGGATTGGATCCAGCGACTATTTCTTCCACTATGGATTGAGCCAAATTCCATTTCTCAATGGTTTTTCTTAGTTCAGAATTTTCATCAGACAAAGACTCATTTTCTATGGATAATTTGCTCACTTCATTTTGAAGTTGATTAGCAAGATTCACAAATGGTTTAAGATTTGTTAATTCAGATTGGCAAAGCTTTAACTCTGTTTTAAGACTGTGAAATTTGTTTAACAGGTTTTTTCTTTGCTCTTCCACAAAGTGGAGGTCAACCAAGGTATAGTCACTGACATGGTCTCTATCAGGACCTTCAGTCATAGATAACATTCTTTGTACCTTTTTCATGGTGTTATCCACCCATTAACCAGATCTTGCTTCACTTTTACCCATAGCGGGTTCTTCATCAGAGACAGCCATAAAGGCTCTGACGGTGGTGGTACCTTCATCCTCAGAAGTGAGAGGTTCATCATCCCAGTCGAATGAGGCAGCGATCAGACCTTTTTCAGTCTTCTTAACATCCTTTTTCTTTGCTGCATCATCGGCTTTCTGATTGAGTTTTAGCAACTCAGCTTTCAAGGCTTTGTATTTGACTCTGTAGTCCTTCTTCCCTTCTGAGTCAGAGAGAGAGGTTTGCTTGAAATGAGAGTTGGAAAACTTCTTCTTGCTGTTGTTGCTGCTGGATGAAGGGAAGCTTGGAGAGGAGGTTTTGTTTGACCATCAATCTTTTTGATAGTGACCAGTCTTTCCACAAGTGTAGCATGACACCTTGGATTTATCAACCTTTGCAGCTCCAACTCTACCAGATCTCTTGTAGTACCTCTTTTGATCAGCTAAAAGAGCTCTGTCATGGAACTCAACATGTAATTCATCAAGAAATTCTTGACTACTTCTGGTGTCCTCTTCAATGTCAGAGTCGTTGTCTTGAAAGGAATGGTTAGCAACAAGAGTTTTTGAACCAGTGATACTGGTGGTAAATCTGTCAGTCTCTGATTTATAAATGGAGTCAATTAGCCCTTCTTCATAGTTATATCTACCAAACAATTGGGCTAAAGTATCATTCTTTATAGCATTATTAGCTCTTAAGGTCTGATTCAGGCTAAGCCATTTTCTAGGTAAGCTATTGACAAAAGTAGCATTAACCTCGGCCTTAGGTAGAACAACTCCATTGTTTCCTAAATCATTCAATAAAATCTTAAGCCTAGTATAAGTTTGTGCAACAGTTTCTGTTTCCAAAACTTTAAAAGCATTAAACTTAAGTCTAAGGGCTTGGATTTTGGTTTCTTTTGTTTCCTCTGGACCATCATACCCTAGAACTAATTCAGTCCACATCTCCTTCGCAGAGTTGCATTTAGTGATGGACTTCATAATGTTCTTGGGTAGGCAAGAGACTATGATACTTTTGAGTCTCTTGTCCTGGTTAGCCAGACGTCTATCCGCTGGAGACCATTGCTTAGCAGGTTTCTTAATGGGTCTCTCAGGGGTAGAGGAAACGGCTAGTGGTACATATGGACCATTTTCTAAGATTTCTATCAAGAAGGGTTCTAAGCCATCTAAATATATAAGAAATTCACTTTTCCAACTTGAGAAATCTTCTTCATCGAATGCTGGTACATTGGACACATGTGACCCCCCTCAAACATCAAGTAGTTGGGGAAGGTCATCATCATTATTACCAGTGCTTACAAATGGTGTAGGCATGGTAGTAGATGTGGTGGCCGGTATGGTGGTCGAAGTGGTACCTAAACTGGTTTGACCAAAAGGTGGAGGAGGTATAGTATCAGCCATATTAAGATCTTGATTTTAAAAACTAGAACGGTTTATGAAAAGTTTTATAAATCAAACCGCTCTGATACCAATTGAAATTCCCTTAATATGACAATTGTTGATAAACTATAACTCTTTTAACCACGAAACACAATGAAATACTTTTCAAACGCGTAATGCTTTATTAAGTATTATAAACAAAGTATTACAAAGTGCTATGAATACACTCGTTGAATGACAACAAGATATGAACCCTAGAAACAAGTAAACTAGATTCGAGACTCAAGTTAACAAGGGAACCAATGAGACGCTGGTAGGCAGCTGAGGGCTTAGCGGTTCCAATAAGAGAATACACTTAGATAAATTATCCAAGCACAAGGGTTGAGTGAATTCTTATTTCTCACTCCTATTTATAGTGTACGAGGTTGCTTCCTTAGTGGGAGTAGTTGATACGTGTCACCTTCTAAATGGAAGAGTACAACGTATTAAATGCATGTCCAAATCGAGACATACCTTTAACCAACTTTAGGTGAACAGTTCTGCCAACTGTTCACCTTTTGTCCCACTAGGTCGTACTAGGCTTTATCTTGAATCTCTTGTTTTGTCCCGCTCAAAACACTTGGTAGATTCTCCCGCCTAAACTATAAAGGATTGAATAAGCTTTGCTTATCCCAGACTTCTAGGGTTCTTAAGTGATCTCTGAGTGTTGTCAACTCAGAGATCCTTGAACACCAGTACATTCCTTCAACATCCCAGCTATCCATAATCGTTGGTGAGTCTGACTTTAGGTTGTCTTCGACTTCTCTGACGTTGTCTTTGACTTGAATGTTCTTGGTGTGCCAGCTGAGGCTTTGCCTTCCACTGGTCTAGTCTCTGTCGCTGGTCCTCTCAGCGATCAACAAACACTTAGTCTAATTAAATAAATCTAGACTGGGCCATAGTTAAAACTTTCATTGGCCCAACAATCTCCCCCTATTTGTTTATAAATTATACTAAGTCTAAAATTATTATAAGTGAGTACACAACTTCTTCTTACACATAATTTAACAAACATACCTCAAAGTTTTATTAAACATAAAGAACCCAGTCTATTACAAAAGCACCCAGAGGTGTAAACATAAATAAAAAGTAAAAGGTTCTTCAGCGATCGAGGCCTTGATCACAGATTCTCTGGGCTTCAACCTTGTCACTCCTAGAGTTGATGACAAGTTCAACTTTAAACTAAAAATCCTCAGCTGCTTTGCAATTCCTTAGGATGCCCTGTTTGAGTCTGATAAGCTGGATGGTTGATGCCAGATGTAGTTCATTCATCCGCTGAAAGCAATACTCACAATTACCATTCATGAAGACCATACCTGTCTCTGGTTCTGAGTATACTTGGCCCCCTACTGGTTTGGTGATCTCTTTGGGCAGAACCAAGTTTCTGTGCATACCATCAACTACAATGTTTTCAGTAACCAACTTCTCCACCAGAGGCCCCATTTGGGTTTTCCTTTTCCTTGGTCCTTGAGAAAGTTGTTGTTGTGAAAGTTGAGGAGGCAGGGGTACCTTCAGCTTCTTTGCCGTGTCTCTTACCTAATTTAGCTTTGCTTGAATATTCTTCATCATTTGGGCAGCACCAGGCCTAGTCTTCTTTTGGGAAAGAGCCAGCATTTCTAGCCATTTAGAGAGGCCCATATCTCTGAGTTTAAAGTCACTAGAGACTTTATAGTTGGTTAGTTGGTTCTCTCTGTAAAGGGTCATCACCACCTTTTTGTTCTTGTCAGTGTAACATGCATACTTGGTGATTTGACCAGGTTCAGCTCTCTGGTTTACAAGTCTTTCATATTCCTTTAGAAGGTTGCTCCTTTTAACCTCCAATTCTTTGAGCTTTACCAGCTGAGCTTCCTTTGCAGCAGGAGAGAGTTTGTTCAGAGCTTCTTTGATTTTGAGTTCAGCCGCTCTGATGTTTGCCAGCCTTTGGTGTTCTAAGATTTGAGCTTTGTCCTACTCTGGTGTGAGTGGTGGTTCATCAGCACACTTGAATTTGTTTAGGTCAGAGTCTTTGGAGAGCCTTGTTGTAGATCCACCTTCTTCTTGGAGGGAGTGCAGGGTTATTTCAGGCTGTTCAATAGCAATTCCTTTACCCCTATCCTTTATTACATCAGTGATGGGGTTGAAGGATCTAAGAGGTTGTGGTATAGGAATCATTGTTGAGGGTTTTGGTTGTTCGAGTGACTGCTCCCCCTTAGGTGAGGCAGTGTCTTCTTCTTCTTCACATGTGGAGGTTGCTGAATTCTCCCCCTCAGGCATAGCGCCGGTAGTAGCTGTGCCTGAACCAGGACTAAGGAACTTCTTGCATTCTTGATGAACAAATAGGCAGATTTCCTTAAGTTCCTCTTGCAACAACTCTTGAAGAAGAGTTCGTGAAGGCTCAGACGCCTTAGCAATAGCTACAACATTTGCTTTGACAGCTGATGAGAGGACAGATGGTATGTATTGTTGGAGGCTCTGGTTAATCACAACTGGGAGGTGAGCTTGCAAGGCACTCCTCAGTAGTTGCGGAAGTAAGACAGACATAGAGGATTCCATAGATGAAGTTAGTGAAGTCTCTAGTGTTGTGGTGAGCTCCTCAGAAGCGTGGGTTAGGGTTTGCAGTTCAGAGAGGATGACATCATTTGTGACTTTAGGCTTGGTTTTACTGATGTCACCCCTTTTGATCCAGAGAGCCTCAGCAGCGAGTTCCTGAACATCTTTCATTCGAGGAACATGGACAGGCTTGAGCTTTTGTAAATATTCTAAGTGTTGCTTGGCCCCTAGTTCCATGACATTTGGCAATGTTGGGAAGGGAACTAGGGTTGGTGCACAGAGCCTCTGGTCCAATAGCCGCTTAGCAGCTAGTTCTTGCACATTGGGCAATGATGGGAAGGAGATGGGTTTCAATTCTGATGTAACTTGGTCATCATCAGCATCCATATCAGCATAGTCTGAAATGGTCAAGTCCTATTCGATAATGAAGACCTCATCCTCTGGTATGGAATCAATGTCTGACATGGCATCAAGATCTATGTGGGGGACTTCTACATTTTCATCACCAGCAATAGAATATGCATCATCATTCTGCTGTTCTTCATGAAGATTATGAGCCTGTTATGACATTTGTTAGTAACCAATTGTGAAAAATTATGAAGTTATAGATCACCATTCGCTGCCCCTAGGAAAGCTGGGTGTGATTATCCAGCCCCCTAAGGATTTCTCCTTGAGACTCTGTTGATCCCAAACTTAGATCGATTTAGCTTTGTGTTATCGAGATTATATCAAGTATAGCACGTAGAGAAACCTTTGTATATGTTTATAATAATCTAAGTGTTATGCGGAATTAACACTTAAACAAGAACACACAAGATATAAACAAACTTTCACTTTGATTAATGATATCAAACTTGCTTACAATGAAAGTAGTTTACGAATGACAACTTATATGAAACATTAACCTAAAGGTCTTCTTTTATAGACATAAGAAGCCTTGTACAATAATCTACGTATCAGCTATTCTAGGTAAAGATAAATATAGAAAATACATTGTTGTTCCTATCTTTACTAGAAGTAATCTAGAATACAATAAACGCGTAGAGTATATCTTCCCATCAGTGCTTGTCTTCAATGTATCAACGCTTGACTTTATCTTGTCAACGCTTGAGCTGTCAGCGTTTGTTTTACTCCTGTCAACGCTTGAGTTACTCTTGTCAGCGCTCAAGTGATCTGGCCATAATTTATTCCCAACAATCCTCCCCTAAACTTGATATCCACTCTTATGATCAAGTTTCTGAATAAACATTAAGGACTAGGAGGAATCTTACAAACCTTCTCATATTGGTAATAAATAAATCTGATCAAGTCTTTTGCCACGTCACTTGAATAATCAATTTCCAGCTGAGTGTTCTTCATCTTCTCCAAGATAGCCTTGGATATGAAATACTGACCATCCACAAGTAGATACTCAGCAAACTTTGTAGAACTCAAATGATAAACACCAGCAGCTGAATATAATCTCCATTGAAGACCACTGAGGTCATCTTCAAGATCCTTCCAAATAGCAGGATCCTCATCTTTTGGTCCACACATTCTCTTGAATGTGGACCACGGTTTTATTCCATTAGCTGAAGTTGGTGCTTTAGCCTCATACTTGGTCTCTAGAAACCTCCATAGGTCTACCAAGTCTTCTCTATCACAACTTGCAAACAAAGATATGAGAGTGGTAAAAGTGTGAACCTCTTTGCCATACCTGCCAATCTTCCAAAATCCACATTCATCTTCTTCATAGCTCACAATTGGATTTCTGGAATCTAGTGGTAACACTTGTACCATATCTGAAGCTTCTAATGGTGAGAGCTTGAGGCTCTTTCTTATGACAGCTTCACTTGGATATAATGGATCCATATCTTTGGGAAACTCAAGAGGAACTCCCTTTTCACTGGTCTGGGAACAAACATTGCCTTCTTGAGCTCCATTTCTTCTGCAAGTTCTTCCTTTCTTTCATCAGAAAGAAGTCTGAGAGTGTTTGCTTCCTGCACTCTAACCCAGATGGGATAAGCCTTGCATTCCAACTCATCAAATGTCAATGCCCTCAATTTCTGATAAGTCCATCCTACTCCATGACATCTGAGCAACATGTAGTATAACTCCCTTCTATCCCTTTTCAACTCTGAGAGAATATTGCTTGCCTTGTGTTTCAAAATTACCGGGCAATCCTTTTGAACTCTGAGGAGAATCTCTAAACCCCATATCTGATCTGAAGTGGTCAAGTGTGGATTCTCCATACATCTTTCTTCCCAAGCATTATACATTTGAACCACCTCTGGCATATCAAAGTCAACCTACAATTTCAATTCTCTCAATTTCTCCTTGGCCAACTTATCTCCATACTCAAGTCTTTCTGGTTCTATAATCATAACACTTGAGTCTGAGCTAGCTCCATCACTTCCTTCTTCTAAAGTAACAACAAATGGTGACTCTTTCACCTCCTTTCTATCTTGTTCCATGATTTGTGCAGCCAACCTTCTATCAAACTCAACTTGAGCTGCATCCTTTGGAACAATCTCTTCTACCATAATACCCTTACCTTTATCTAATGGAGCAATTGTTGGTAAGGTAGATGGTGATACCTGTGAAGAAACCTCCTTGATGATGGATGATGACTGGGATACATCACCCTCATGTACAGGTCTGTCAACGCCCAATTTTGTTCTATCAGCGCCTAAAATATTTCTGTCAGCGTCCAAATTCTCCTTGTCAACGCCCAAATTTCCTGCCTCAGCGCCTTTTGCAATTTCTTGCAACATGGCTGTAAATGATAACTTCAAGTTGGTAGGAGAGACTAAGGACGTATCAAAACCTGTCTGTTTCTTCAAACTCGTAAGGGCCTCAGCAACATCCAAAGATTGACCATCATGGCTGCCCTTATCACTCACATTTATTGGATCTTCCTCCCCTTTGGAAGATTCCTCCATCCCTCTCCTTGCACTTGTAGTCTCCAAAACAACAATCCTCTCCCTCAATTGCTTGAGTTCAAGGCCTTGTGAGCTGACAACTTGTACCAAGTCTGCATTTTGCTTTTGCAAGCTCATGCAGACTGCCGTCAATTCAAGTAGGGTCATTGGTTCCAATATGCCCTCTTCTAAAATGGGGATTTGACCTCCCAAGTCAGATTCATTGGGCATGGATGAGGTCTTAATGATGATGGGACTGCCTTGGCCAGCATCTAAGCCAGAACCAATAGTCCCAGCCTTATCCATATCACCAACCACACTTGTGGTGGTGGTTCTCTCGGCTACATGGCTAGGACCACCAGAGGAGAACACTCCAGTAGTCCTTTGGCGTTTCATCAACCTATATTCAGGGGGTGTGGAAGATGATGTGGATTGGGTGGATGTGGGTTGGTTAAGGGGTGTTTGGGTTTGTGAAGGTTGTGTGTCAACGTTGGAAATAGGCACATCAACGCCAACATTTAATGTGTCAGCGTTGAAGGGTTCTTGGTCAATTTGCATATGTTCAGGGGAAGGTAATGGTTTAGGTATTGGGTCAAGTTGTGGTTGGGGGTCTGGTTGGGGTTGAGCTGCTGCAATGACAGCAAGCATAGCTTGGGTTAAGGGTAGGTCACGATGTGGGGGGGGGGGGGGGAGTTCATCTTCATAAAAATAGCTTTCTTTTGCACAGGGATCTCATAAAAATCATTATGATCCCTTGTGCAGTATCCTTGAACATCAAAAACCATTTGTAAAAATCGGGGATAAGCTAAAGTCATTTTGTTCCCCTTATTTTTACACATGCCCTCAAAAATCATTTTAGAATAATTAAATTTTTGCCCAGTTGCAATACACACAATAGCACTTGCAATAGATCTATTGATCTCATTGTGTGCAGTGCATTTGGGACTCAAACATTGAAGGAGGACATGTATGAGGTACTTCCAGGTTGGGGGAAACTCCTGTTTATGATATTTGTTTAAAGTTCCTTCATCAGGAAAAGGATAACCCAAAGCCCTTAGTCCCTGTTCTATTTCACCAATGGGAAGGGTGGCTATACCATCAGCATCATTAAGATGCAAGGCTTGGCGTACCAAAGCCTCAGTAACCACCCAAGGTCTCCCATGAACAATAGAAGTCAATGTAGTCATTCTATTAACTGTTGAGGAACTGACAGTGTTCCAAAACTGTTTAATATGTGTGACTGGAATGAGTGGTGCATGAGAAAGAGCATACCTTATGGGGGATGCGTTCAAATATGCCACCATTTGTGTGTATTGGGGAAACAGAGTATCATTAGCTTCAAGATACGCGATCATGTTGTGTTGACTTCTGAACCCCAATTCCAATTCTAAGGGTTTAAACTTTGGTGCCATTGTTGAAAGCTGGTAAAATGGATTGATGAAGATGAAGTTGATAAGAGAAAATTGTGTTAGACAAGAATTATAGATACCCTGTTTAAAAATAGGAGCCAAATTTATAGGAGAAGAAAATGCATGTGATTGGCCCAAAAATAGGCAAGTATTTGCAAAATGTAATCATGAAAATATTGAAAAATAATAAGTTTATCTCATGCATTAAATGAAAAGTAACAACTCCCAAAATTACGGCCTAAAAATATGTCAAAAAGTAACAACTGGGTAGGACCCATTGAGTGTCAACGGTCAAAAATAACCTATCAACGCCCAACGGCTATAATCTTGTCAACGTTTGCCTATAGCTATGTCAACATCTAAATTGGTCTCAACAACGCTTGGAAAAATACTTGTCAGCGTCCAAAAATAAAAATGTTTAAAAATGAAAAATGACCTTAACAAAGTAATTTATCCTAGAGAAGATAACCAAAAAGGTGATAATTATTATAGGGCGGCAAGCACTGTCCAGTTATGCACACTTGCTTAAGCAAGATAGACATAACAGTCCTCTAGTGTCCCTTGCTAACCAAAACTCTTAACAACCAAGTTATCTTATAAAATTCCTTGTTACTCCCAGGTAAATCCCATAACAAAATTATTCCCAAGTCTTCCAACAGACCACAACCAATTCTAGGCCAAAAATGTCTTGGTAGCATACATAGTATATCAACTTTGCATGCTACAGTGCCTCGTGATTTAGTAAAACTAACTCATACTCACCTGTGGACACAATCTAGAATTGTGATAAGAGTATCATATGGATACCCAAACATCTTAAAGGTTCCTAAAACCTCCCCTTAAACTATGATACATAAGTTGCTAAAAACATGCATGAACATAAAAATTTATGTCAAGATAGGAATTAAAAATTCCAACCATCATCCATAAATAAAAACTTGTCCAAATGCTTCTCCATTGATCCATAAGCAACTCTGTATCCAATGGTATACTGCTAACACCATCTGCACATTTAGATTGAAAACCACAAAACTAACATTGTTGCTGACAACGCCCCGATAACACATGACAGCGTTGAGGGAAGCTTTGTCAGCGTTAGACAATTATATTGCTGACAACGTTACAAAAACACTTATCAGCGTTCAAGCAACCTTTGTCAGTGTTATAAAAATATAGTGGAAAATCTAAATCATCAATAAGACTAATAACAATGCATCATCCTGTACATACTTTTACAAAAAGACTCCAAAACACATATTATGTGAGATTTATCATTCCAATACTTGTTACCAAGTATTGAAACCTCCCAACATCAAAAGGTTTAGTTAGTAAATCTGACACATTTTCTTCAGTGTCAACCCTATCTGGTTGTATTAAACCTTTTTCAAAACAATCTCTTATAAAATGGTGTCTAATTTCTATGTGTTTAGTTTTAGAATGATGTACAGGATTCTTAATGATGCATAAAGTGCTGTTATTGTCAAAAAATATCTTGGTATGCATGAAATTATACCCATAGTCCAACAGCTGGTTCTGAATCCACAAAACTTGTCCACAACAAGCAGCTGCAGCCACATACTCAGCTTCAGTTGTAGAATTAGCCACCACTGTTTGTTTCTTGCACTGCCAAGATATCAACCTGCTCCCAAGAAACTGACATCCACCAATTATGGATTTCCTATCAAATTTATCACCTCCATAATCACTATCTGAATATGCAATCTGCTCCAATGGTGAATCCTTTGGGTACCACAAACCAAGACTAGGATAGCATCTTAGGTACCTAAAGATCCTCTTCACAGCATAAAGGTGACATTCTTTGGGAGTCACTTGATGACGTGCACAAGCACACACAACAAACATGATGTCAGGTCTGGAGGCTGTGAGATACATCAAGGATCCAATCATGGATCTATAGTGCCTGAAATCAACATCTTTCCCATCTCCAATCTTTCCCCAAGGGTGTTCTCTATCCATAGGAGTAGTAGCCCTCTTTTCATGTGGAGAAAAGCCAAACTTCTTCAAGATCTCAGCCACATATTTATCCTGGGAGATGAAGATACCATCTTCTTTCTGCTGAACTTGTAAACCAAGAAAGAAGTTCATCTCCCCCATAGCACTCATCTTGAATTTGTCTGTCATCAGCTTGGAGAAATCCTCACTCATCTTTGGATCAGTAGACCCAAAAATGATGTCATCAACATAGACCTGGACAAGCAACACATCCTTGCCTTTCTTCTTTGTAAATAGTATCTGATCTATGGTGCCCCTCTTGAATCCATTGTCCACTAAATAAGTAGACAAAGTACCATACCATGCTCTAGGGGCTTGATGAAGTCCATACATAGCCTTTTTGACTCTATATACCTTGTCTGGATTTTCTGGATCCTCAAAACCAGGAGGCTGCATCACATATACTTCCTCAACAATTGTTCCATAGAGGAAGGCACTCTTGACATCCATTTGATAGACAGTGAAGCCCATGCAGGATGCATAGGCTAAAAAGATCCTAATAGCTTCAATCCTTGCAACTGGTGCAAAGACTTCCTCATAGTCTATCCTCTCCTCTTGTGTATATCCCTGAGCCACTAACCTTGCCTTGTTTCTGACCACAATGCCTCTTTCATCTCTCTTGTTCCTTAGAACCCATCTTTTCCCTATAGGTCTGACATATCTGGGACAATCAACCAGCTCCCAAACATCCTGAATTGCAAATTGGTGAAGCTCATCTTGCATTGCTTCCACCCAACTTGGTTCTTTGAGAGCATCAAATATCTTCTTGGGTTCCTGTTGTGACAGAAAACAGGCAAACAAACATGCTTGCACAAGAGGGGTATCAACCTTCTTGTGTATATTGGCAATAAACCCACCAAGACCTTGATGAGATCTTCTAGTCTGAACTGGAGTATTAACATTACCAATGATTTGAGAAGGAGGATGATTCTTCATGACTGAAGTAAGTACTCCTCCCTCAAAAAGTCTGTATCTTCAACTTCATTCTCCATGTTGCCAATATCTTCTTCAGCAGACTCTATTACATCAACATAGGGATGACCTTTTTCATATAAATTGGAAGGTTCACCTTGTTCAAAAGTGGAAGAGAAAATATGTGCAAAAGTGTTGTCAACGCCTGAATCTTGGTTGTCAGCGCTTGGGCTAACAACGCTTGAACTGTTGTTGTCAACGTCTGAGTCATCAACGTCTGAATTGGTCTTGTCAGCGCTAGATTTGCCTTTGTCAGCGCCTGAAGGACCATGCATGTTTGTATCTGGTGGTACTTGGGGACCACCATTATCGTTACCAGCAGCAGCAGCAAAAGCATCTGTCCAAATGGGAATTGTAACATATTCTTGGATAGGAGATGACTTTTCTGCTTGTGATCCAACCTTATCATGAACCTGTGTACCTGAAACATCAACAATTTGTTCCTCCACAACATTTGAAGTTACCTTCATAATGTCTGGATTAGTGACAGACATATAATTTAAAGTTCTAGATAAAGGTTCCAAGTCAAACAACCAATTAGGACCACTTTTAGGATCACTAGGTTTATTTTCTAAAAACCTAACATGTACTCTTTCAAGTATACGTTTTTCTTCTTTAAGATAAACCCTATATCCCTTGCTCTGCACTGAATACCCCATGAAGTAGCCTTCATCACCTTTTGCACTAAATTTACCTAAGGCATCACTAGTGTCTAAAACTACTACATGACAACCAAAAGGTCTGAGAAAACCAATATTAGGTTTTCTTCCCTAAAGTAACTCATAAGGTGTTTTGTTCTGAATTTTGTTAACCAATGCTCTATTTTGAACATAACAAGCTGTATTAACAGCCTCAGCCCAAAAGGCTATAGGAAAATGAGCATCAGCCAACATGGTTCTGGCTGCTTCAATTAGGGTTCTATTTTTCCTCTCAGCAACCCCATTTTTCTGTGGGGTTCTTGCAATACTAAATTGCCTAGTAATTCCTTTCATGGCACAGAAATCATCTAGCTTCTTATTCCTAAATTCTCCACCATTATCACTCCTAAGCATTTTAACTTCATTGCCAGTCTTTTTCTCAATATGAGTGATAAAATCAATTAGAATATCAGCTGTGTCACTCTTCATAGCTAGAAAGAATGTCCAAGTAAACCTAGAAAAGTCATTTGTGATAACAAAGAAATATGACTTACCATTCAAACTTTCTATATTGGTTGGACCAAAGAGGTCCATATGAAGCAAATGAAGAGGTCTAGTACTAGAGTGCACCTGTTTGGACTTGAATGAGACCTTGTGCTGCTTGCCTTTAAGACATGCAACATAAGAGTGGTCATTGTGGAAGGCCTTCTCAGGAAAACCATCAACCAAGCCAAGTCTCACAAGCCTATTTATATTTTTGAAATTTATGTGCCCTAGTCTCCTCTGCCACAAATTACTCTCATCTACTGAAGCTTTAGCATAAAAACAAGACATATTGTTATTCATTCTAATCCCATTCAGATTCACATTGTATATGTCCTTATGCATAGGTGTTTTATACTCAATATATTTCTCATCAGGGATCTTATAATCCTTGCTTAACACCAAACACTCAGTATCAGTAAACAGAATTTTATTTTTGTTATCACAAACTTGTGATACACTAAAAAGGTTGTAATCAAGTTCTTTTACCAGAAATACGTTCTCAAAACGCAAATTCTTGGTGAGAAGGGTTCCTTTGCCTGTGATAGTACCATATCCGCCTCCAAAGTAAACCTTATCACCATCTTTAATGGGAGTGAAGTTCGTCAGATAGTCTTCCTTCCCTGTCATGTGCCTTGAGCATCCATTGTCCCAATATCCATAATCATTTACCTGTTTTTGAATGCCCTGCACATAAAGAAAACAAATTAGTTTTCTTTGGGAACCCAAGCCTTAGAAGACTTGGATTCATCTGGTTGTTCAATAAGAACAGACTTAGTTCTCATAACAACCCCATTTTCATCCTTCTTAGGATGAAAAACCCAGTTAACCCCAATAGGTTTTGTAATGACCTTTGAAATGTAATTAAATCTGTTGCAGGTCATTGAAATCCCATTATCATTAGGGTTTTGATCTTTCTTGGGTCTCCATGTCAAGCTTGAAGAAGCTTTAGACCCCTTTCCATGTGGTTGCAAATATTTAGGTCTGGTCATGTTTCTGTCAGCGTTGGAATTGGTCTTGTCAACGCTGAAATTACCCTTGTCAGCGTTGAACCTAGGGTTTGCTACAGAAACCCATTGCCTATTAGACCAAGTGTTTGTCTTTTGAAATGGTCTTTGTCCATGAGTGTTAGACCTTCTAGTGAAGAATGGGGCAGGTCTAACAACTTGTGGACTTTTCTGCACACAAGGTTTGGGTCTGACAACGTTTGACTTTCTAATAACGTTGACTTTGTTCCTGTCAGTGCTGAATTTGGGAGCGTTGACACACTTGTATGCCAAGTGTGAAAAGCTACCACAAGTGTAACAAGCTTTTCTAGACACAACCCTAGGTCTAGAAGAGAAGAAGCCTGTTCCATTATTGCTAACTTGGCTCTTGGGTGACCTAGTATTCCTATACATCTCTGCATACTTAATGCTAGGTTTTCTATCAGTGTTGGAGCCAAGATCAACAGCTTTACCAGTGAGTGGGTTAGTAACCTTAATGGGTGTTGACTCATTGGGACTTTCACATAGCAAGCCACCCTTAACAAATAAAGTAGGGTTAGCTTTCTTCCATTCATTCAGGTCAGTCAACTTTTGTTGATACTCTTCAACTGGGGTGACAACTCTTGGTGGAGGAATGAATTCCTCCTCTTGGAGTTCTGGCAAACCAGTCCAAGATAAGTCCTTTTGTTGGACACCATAGAAGTCACCAGCTGGTGGTGGAACCACAGAGTAATCATTCATCCCAATCCCAGTCATGTCCTTAGGATCTCTTTGTTTACTCACACAGTCTCCTAGGGTTTATGTGGCTCTATCAAATCTTTGAATTTTAAGGCCAACATTATCTTTATTCTTAATGGCTTCATCTAATTTAGCCTGTAACTCACCATTAACCCTTTCCATGATGTTTCTAATATCCATACTAGCATTTAACTCATGTTTTAAGATATTTATTCTATCTTTTAAGTCAAATTCCATTTTCTTGTATTCAGAAACTGTCTTCTCAGTTTCAGTGAGACCTAGTTGGTAATTAGACAGTTTGCATCTTTCAGTACTCATATCATCTAATAATCTTAACACCTCTTTGTTAAGTCTTTCAGTATTTAACCTACAACCTTTACTACAAAAAAGCATCATCGTATACCTCATTATCAGATGAAGAGGAGGAGTGTGCCATGAGAGCATATTCAACATGCTCTTCTTCTTTAATTTCAGCAACCAAAGCTTTATCCTCTTCCACATTCTTAGCCAGATAGCTCCAATCCCATCCCATTCCATCAATTCCTTGAACTGCAACCATGGCCTTAGGATCCTGAGCTTTAACAATTTGACTTGAGGGTTTACCAGCATCAGATCTTTTAGGAGAGCTGCATTCCCTCATGAAGTGCCCCATACGATGACAGTTGTAGCATTCAACTTTGGATTTATCAAATCCAGCTGTATCCTTTGCATTGAAGGTCATCTTCTTCTTAAACCTTCTGTTCCACCTGTTTGCTCTTATACTAGCAAGAGCCATGTTCCACTTAATGTCCATCTCTTCCAAGTGCTCATCACTTATCTGCTCAAGGTCCTCATATGTAATCACTGAACCATTGGGCAAAGAAGCAATATAAGCACATACAGTATCCAGATCCAAACCAGCAGGTTTAACTCTTGGTGAGTCACTTTTGAATGTGTCATCGTCTGAAAAGGAGACGTTGACAGGGCAAGTTCCAGCGCTGACACATGATGATCCAGTAACTGGATGCATGTAGGAGTCCTTCTGATTGAATTGACCTTCACTATGAGAAAAGAAGGCCATATTACTGTTGGTGGACTTGCTTCCATGCTCTAAAAGAGTTTCATCTTCCAACAGCCTCAGTTTGTTGTAGATATCATCAAACGTGGAACTTTTGTGAGTATTATTAGCAAGAATAGATATTGCCTCAATCTTCCACGCCTCACCAAGACTTTTAAGAAAAGTAGCATTGATGTCAACATCACCAAGTTGTGTCCCCATGAAGGACAATTTGCTTGTAATATCAAGCAATCTGCTTCTCACACTACTGAGCTTTTCATTAGGTTGAGCCTTGAAGACAGCATAATCATGCATGAGTTGCTTCTTCTTCTCTTCCTTAGTATCTTCATTGCCACCATATGCAACTTCAAGAGCTACCCAAAGGTCCTTAGCAGATTCATAACCTCTGTATTTATGCTGGTTCTCTTGTCCCAAAGAGAGTTTCAGAATATTTAGGGTTTTCATGTCAACCCTTTTCTTTGCTATGTCTTCAGCAGACACAGCTCTACCATCATCAGGTTTTTCCTTCTTGTCTGCTTCTGAACATCCAGCAACAGCTGTTCTTGCAGCAATGGCATTAGAAATCTTTTGAGCCTTATTGAATGTGTTTCCATATTGAATAATCTCCCAGAGTGTGTAGTCATAGATTCCTAGATATTGCTCAAAGTTAAATTTCCACAATTCAAAGTTGGTTGCATCAAGCATAGGAATCTTGATGTTTGGTAAGGGTGAGGAGGAGGAGGTTATTTCTGGAGTTGACATGATGTTGTTAGGGTTTTTAAGAAAATTAGAGTTTTGGTGATTTTTAGGGTTCTTGTGTTCTTTAAGATCAAAAGTTCCTCAACAAGCTCTGATACCACTTGTTGATCCCAAACTTAGATCGATTTAGCTTTGTGTTATCGAGATTAGATCAAGTATAACACGTAGAGAAACCTTTGTATATGTTTATAATAATCTAAGTGTTATGCGGAATTAACACTTAAACAAGAACACACAAGATATAAACAAACTTTCACTTTGATTAATGATATCAAACTTGCTTACAATGAAAGTAGTTTACGAATGAAAACTTATATGAAAGATTAACCTAAAGGTCTTCTTTTATAGACATAAGAAGCCTTGTACAATAATCTACGTATCAGCTATTCTAGGTAAAGATAAATATAGAAAATACATTGTTGTTCCTATCTTTACTAGAAGTAATCTAGAATACAATAATCGCGTAGAGTATATCTTCCCATCAGTGCTTGTCTTCAATGAATCAACGCTTGACTTTATCTTGTCAACGCTTGAGCTGTCAGCGTTTGTTTTACTCCTGTCAACGCTTGAGTTACTCTTGTCAGCGCTCAAGTGATCTGGCCATAATTTATTCCCAACAGACTCTTTTAAGTGTGAAATAGTTATGTTGAAGGGTCGCCATTCGCTGCCCCTAGGATAGCTGGGTGTGATTATCCAGCTCCCCCATAAGGATTACTCCTTGGGACTCTTTTGAGTTGTGAAAATTATGTGGTGAATGGTCGCCGTTCGCTGCCCCTAGGATAGCTGGGTGTGATAATCCAGCTCCCCCTGAAGGATTTCTCCTTGGGACTCTTTTAGTTGTGAATTCATGGGAGTTAAAGGTCGCCATTTATCGCTGCCCCTAAAAAGACTGAGGGTGATTATTAAGTCCCCCCAAAAGAATAAATTCTTTGGGACTCTTTTAGTTGTGAATTGTTTGAAGGTAATGGTCGCCTTTTATCGCTGCCCCTAGGAAGACTGAGGGTGATTATTCAGTCCTCCCAAAAGAAAGAATTCTTTGGGACTCTTTTCAATGAGGGGATCTAGAGACTGCGTGAAGTGCAGAGACTCTGGGTTGGGACCTATAGCATGCTCAAGTTGGTATGGACAAGAGCACAGTCCAGAGGGTGAAGGATCATCGGGGTGCGTTATGAGCACAAATGAATCATATCCTTGTGTTAAGACAGAGTGTACATATAGTTCTAAGGTTCTAAGTGCTGACACAGACACTCTATGGGTTGAGGAAAACCCTAAGTCTTCATCACTCTCTCCTACAGAATGTTGAGAGTGATTGTATGTGAGCCTCCAAAAGAATAAAATGGCAAACTAATACCTGAGATATATCAGCGTTGAGAAGGTTCTTAGTCGTCTCTGCTGACTGGGAGACGCTAGACTCTGGTTGTTTGTCAGCGGCTGGCTCTACAACCACATCCACCAGAGAAGAGGATAGGTTCTTCTTGGTCTTCTTAGATTTGGAAGGATTAACATAAGGGGTTTCAGAGGAAAGGGGGATGTCTTTCCTCTTTTTCTTCTTTTCCTTGGGCACCTTGGGCTGAGAAGAAGACTGCACAAAGGTCTTTAACAGAGACTTGTCAGTTGCTCTTTCAGCATTCACCTCATTGTGAGGGATCAAGGGCTCTCCATCAGCAAATGGTATCCCAGCGACCTGCATCATGTGCCTGCTGAGAGGCACTTCATCTTCCAGAGGGGTCTTTAGTGATGCAGCAGTGATGTGATAAGGAGAGAAAGAGAGAAGTTCATCATTTGTGTATCCTTCACCCAGCATGTCTTCTAAGAGAAGAGAGAGATATCTTGTGTAGCAGATGGTGGTCAGTCTGTTCTTCTTCCCTTTGTTTTCAAGCTTAGCAATGAGGTCAGAGTAAAGTATATGGGCGATCCCTATATCTTGTCCCCAAATTAAGCTGTAGGCAATAGCTTGCTGGGCTCCATTAAGTTGATCATGAGACCCCTGGTTTCCACCCAGACATTTCACAATATATAACATCAGCGTCCTCCAAATAGGTGAGAAGTAGTTCACCTTGATCAGGGATTTGGTCTGGAAACCTTGTGTGGTGAAGGGTTTATCATTGTCGTCATGAGGATGAAGGGTAGCAAGAGCCTTCTTCACAGTGGCGTTGGCAGGCACAGCGGACATGCCTTCATTGACAGGAAGTCCAATGACTTTGGCAAATGTATGAAGATCAAAGGTGAGAGGTTGGGGATGCGTGGAAAGGTTGAAGGTGATGTGGGAAGAGGTTGGATCAACTTTCGCGCTATACCAGAACTCCTTCAAATATTGGTGGTAGCAAGTGGAGGGTACTCTGGTTATGGCTTCAAAAATGGTGGAGTTTTTGAGGAATGAGAACAAAGGTTGGTAGAGTGAATTGGTGTGTTCCAAGAGAGCTACGCAGTTGCTCAAGGCAATTTTGCCATCGTGTATCCCAAAATCAACGTTTGAGGCGGCCAGAACAGTGAAAGTGGTGTTAGATGATGAAGACGCCATTGTTGAAGTGGAAGAAATTAAGGTTTTGAGAAGATGAATAGTTGCGTGTGTGTGAAAGTTATGAGAATGTGAGTTTTGAAAAGTGAGTCAAGGGTTTTGATAAAAGGGTTTGCCGTTTTACAATTAAAGCATTTAATGCAAAAATTACCTTTTAGGAAAAGTGGGACCCCTTGACTCTTCATGTGATATTTATGTCCCTTGGAAAGCGGGAAAGTTGTTGACAATAAAGTTTAATCATTTGAATTAAATATGGGAATATATTAAGTCCCATTGGAATGTAACTACCTCGTTACATTAAATTCCCTTTAATGCCCAGAGACAGAGGTCAAAGATCATTTATCAGATTTGTTTACCAATATTGAGCATACCCAACTCAGCAACCAACCTAGTAAAACTTGGCTCAGCCAGAGGTTTGGTGAATATATCAGCGAGCTGGTATTCAGTGGGTATAAAATGGAGCTCAATATCACCTTTTTAAAATATGGTCTCTGATAAAGTGATACCTGATGTCAATATGCTTAGTTCTGGAATGAAGTACCGGATTATTTGAGATGGCTATAGCACTTGTGTTGTCACAGAATATGGGAACCTTTTCATAAATGATCCCATAATCAGCCAGCTGACTTTTCATCCAGAGAACTTGAGCACAACAACCAGCGGCCGCAACATATTCAGCTTCAGCTGATGACATGGCCACAGAGTTTTGTTTCTTGGCGCTCCTACATACTAACTTTCCACCAAGGATTTGACAACTCCCAGAGGTGCTCTTTCTATCAAGACATCACCCAGCGTAGTCAGAGTCTGAGTAGGCTTTGAGGTCGAAGCCTGATCCATTAGGGTACCAGAGACCCAATGTGGGAGATCCTTTTAAGTACCTGAAAATTCTTTTGACAGCTACAAGGTGGGATTCCTTGGGGTTAGCTTGGTACCTAGCACATAGACATGTGGCAAATTGTATGTATGGTCTGCTTGCTGTGAGGTACATCAGTGACCCAATCATGCCTCTATATAAGGTCTCATTAACAGAGACCCCTGAGTCATCAGCTCCCAAGTTGTTGGGAGGAAGCATGGGGCATTTCACTAATGCACAATCAGACAGATCATACTTCTTGAGCAAATCCTTAACATATTTTTCTTGAAAAATGGAAATTCCTTTTGAATTCTGTTTAATTTGAAAACCCAAGAAAAAAGTTAATTCCCCCATCATGCTCATTTCAAATTTTTTGGTCATTAATTTGGCAAATTGTTTGCTCAATGTAATATTGGTTGAACCAAAAATTATATCATCCACATAAATCTGTACTAAAATGACATCACCCTTGGACCTATAAGTGAACAGGGTTTGATCAATGGTACCTCTGACAAATTTATTTTCAAGTAGGAATTTGGATAGGGTTTCATACCAGGCTTTAGGCGCTTGTTTCAGCCCATAGAGTGCTTTGTGAAGTCTGCAGACGTGATCATGATACTCACATCTTTCAAACCCTGGGGGTTGATAGACATATACTTCCTCTACAAGCTTCCCATTGAGGAAGGCACTCTTCACATCCATCTGGTACACAATAAACCCCATATAAGCTGCAAAGGCTAGGAAGATTCTGATAGCTTCCAATCTGGCTACTGGTGCAAACGTTTCATCATAGTCAATCCCCTCAGATTGATTATATCCCAGCACCACAAGCCTAGCCTTGTTTTTTACAATCATGCCAGCTTCATCCCTCTTGTTTCTGTAGACCCATTTAGTTCTAACCACTTGCTTTCCAGCTGGAGCTTTTACCAGAGTCCACACCTTGTTTCTCTTGATCTGATTCAGCTCATCTTGCATTGCAACAACCCACCCTTCATCTAGAAGCGCAGCAGCCACATTCTTAGGTTCATCCTAAGAGAGAAAATCAGCGAAAAGGCATTCATTCGCTGAGGCGGTTTCCAGAGATCTTAATTTACCTCTGGTGGTGACTCCTTCAGAGGGTTCACCAAGGATATTCACCAGAAGAATATCTTGGTTCCTACTCCATTTGGATTGAGGAGCAGGAGTCTCTGTGGGTTCAGGAGTCAAAACAGGTTCAATGAATGCTGAGGGTTCTTCACAGATTATTTCTTCATCCATAATCTCTTCATCATGAGGAGAGATTGGTTCGATGTGATCAGCATTCACAGTAGTGGGTGGTGTGATTTGTTCAGCATTTTCAACTTCTGGAGTGATGTCAGAGATTGAATGAGGATCAAATGCATGAACATAAGGGAAGTCCTTGTGACCGCCCTTGGATGATTCCTTGGGATGTGAGAAATCATCCTCTGGATAAGATTTAACTTCATTGAAGTCAATGTCACATTCTTCTGAGTTGGTGTGGTTGATGACAGCATCTGCTTCATTGAAGGTGACATGGATGGATTCTTCTAATTCTTGTCTACGGATGTTGAACACTCTGTAAGCTCTGGAAGTGAGAGAGTAACCAACGAAGAATCCATCATCAGACTTTTCATCAAATTTTCCCAGGTGATCTCTGTAGTTGTGAATGAAAACAGGGCTGCCAAAGACATGGAAGTAGCTTACATCAGGGGCTCTCTTCCTATATACTTCATAAGAGGTCTTGCCATGTCTCTTTACAATAATGGATCTATTTTGTGTGTGACAAGTTGTGTTCACAGCTTCTCCCCAAAATTGTTTAGGAAGTCTTGATTCCCTGAGCATTGTTCTAGCAGCCTCTATGAGGGTTCTATTTCTTCTTTCAGTGACACCATTTTGCTCAGGGGTGCCTGGGTTGGAAAAGTTCTGTGAAATTCCCTTTTCATCACAAAAGGCTTCCATGGCATGATTCTTGAATTCAGTGCCATTGTCACTTCTGATAGCCTTAACTCTGCAGTCATGGAGATTCTCAATTTCTCTGATGAAGGACATTATTCTTTCAGCAGCATCACTCTTTCTTTTGAGAAAGAATACCCAAGTGTATCTGGAGAATTCATCTACAATGACTAGTGTATATTTGTTGTGATTTAGGGATTGAGGTTTTAATGGTCCAAATAAGTCCATGTGAAGGAGATGGAGGCACTTATTTATGGAGAATGATTGTTTAGTCTTGAATGAGGCTATGTGGTGCTTCCCTTTCTTGCACGCTGAGCAGGGTCTGTCTTTGGTAAAGGTCAGAGAGGGAATCCCAACTACTAAATCATTCTTGGCCAGTTTGTTAATGTTTTTGAAGTTGAGATGGGAGAGTCTCTTATGCCATAGCCAATTTTCACTATCGGATGCTTTGGCATAGAGACAAGTGTTTGTCCCCTCTGGACAAGATGTCATGTCGATGACGTACACATCCCTTCTCCTGGGTGCAATAAGAACAACATCATCATTATGATTGAAGATTGTTCCTTGGGTCTTGGTGAACAGAACTTTGAAGCCAGCATCGCAGTTGACTAATACTGATTAGATTGTGCTTCAGTCCATTGACATAAGCGACCCTTGTGAAGGTTATTCCATTACAATCCACTGGGCCATAACCCTCAGTAGCCCCTGAGGAATCATCTCCAAAGACTACTTTAGGACCAGACTCCTTTTTATATCTATGTAGATATTGTTTAACCCTTGTCATGTGTCTGGAGCACCCGCTGTCCAGATACCAAACAGATTTCTTCAGATATTCCTGCATAAATATAATAAATCCAGATTGGTTTCTATGATGAACCCACTTTCCAGTGGGTCCATGTTGTCGCTGACCAGCGACATTGGTCCTTCTCTGGTTACCTCCCCCTCTTTGGTTGTAATCCCTGGGTTCATGACGCATGCTTCCACAGATGTCACATCCAGGATAATGTTCTCACTCATCAGAGTGATGGTCGAAGAAACCACAGTACTTGCAGGGGGGGGGGTTAGGTCTGTAACCCTGAGAGTTATCTCTGGGCTTAGGCTCAGCCTTTCTTGAGGGTCGATGAGGAGTTTTAGATCTCATTTGAGTTCTAGTTCTTTGAACCGCTATGATCTCCTCATGCTCTCTGGATGTGTGTTCAGAGGACTCGCATGTGATACATTTAGGTTTCTTGGAGCAATCCTCGGATGAGTGATTCTTGAAACCGCAATGCTTGCAAGGTCTGAACAAAGCTCTCCCCTTGGAGCTACTAGACCCCTCACCAAGAGAGTTAACAGATGGACTATTAACTCTGGGGTTGATTTGTTCTTTCAACCCTTTCACCTCTTCTATCAGGGTGAAGAGAAGTTGCTTGGTGGGAGAAAGCTCTTCAGGGGGAGGAGTGGGTTTGTTGGAGTCCTTAGCCACAAAAACCTTTTTATTCGCTTTGTCAGCGACTTTGAGAATTGAATTCCCAGGGGTTTTAGTTTGAGGTTTAGGGCCAAGCAAGGAATCAGATGGGTTGGCACTAGCGGGTCTTGGTGGAGCTGGTACCTCTGATTCTTTGTCAGAGTTCTTCTCATCCATAGAGGTGGAAGAAGGAGAAGAGACATCTGATGGGACAAATTTGACATTGGGAACAGGGACATGTTTTTTGAATCTACCCTTTCCCCCAATAGCCTGAACCACATCACCAGGATTGGATCCAGCGACTATTTCTTCCACTGTGGATTGAGCCAAATTCCATTTCTCAATGGTTTTTCTTAGTTCAGAATTTCATCAGACAAAGACTCATTTTCAATGGATAATTTGCTCACTTCATTTTGAAGTTGATTAGCAAGATTCACAAATGGTTTAAGATTTGTTAATTCAGATTGGCAAAGCTTTAACTCTGTTTTAAGACTGTGAAATTTGTTTAACAGGTTTTTTCTTTGCTCTTCCACAAAGTGGAGGTCAACCAAGGTATAGTCACTGACATGGTCTCTATCAGGACCTTCAGTCATAGATAACATTCTTTGTACCTTTTTCATGGTGATATCCACCCATTAACCAGATCTTGCTTCACTTTTACCCATAGCGGGTTCTTCATCAGAGACAGCCATAAAGGCTCTGACGGTGGTAGTACCTTAATCCTCAGAAGTGAGAGGTTCATCATCCCAGTCGAATGAGGCAGCGATCAGACCTTTTTCAGTCTTCTTAACATCCTTTTTCTTTGTTGCATCATCGGCTTTCTGATTGAGTTTTAGCAACTCAGCTTTCAAGGCTTTGTATTTGACTCTGTAGTCCTTCTTCCCTTCTGAGTCAGAGAGAGAGGTTTGCTTGAAATGAGAGTTGGAAAACTTCTTCTTGCTGTTGTTGCTGCTGGATGAAGGGAAGCTTGGAGAGGAGGTTTTGTTTGACCATCAATCTTTTTGATAGTGACCAGTCTTTCCACAAGTGTAGCATGACACCTTGGATTTATCAACCTTTGCAGCTCCAACTCTACCAGATCTCTTGTAGTACCTCTTTTGATCAGCTAAAAGAGCTCTGTCATGGAACTCAGCATGTAATTCATCAAGAAATTCTTGACTACTTCTGGTGTCCTCTTCAATGTCAGAGTCGCTGTCCTGAAAAGATTGGTTAGCAACAAGAGCTTTTGAACCAGTGATACTGGTGGTAAATATGTCAGTCTCTGATTTATAAATGGAGTCAATTAGCCCTTCTTCATAGTTATATCTACCAAACAATTGGGCTAAAGTATCATTCTTTATAGCATTATTAGCTCTTAAGGTCTGATTCAGGCTAAGCCATTTTCTAGGTAAGCTATTGACAAAAGTAGCATTAACCTCAGCCTTAGGTAGAACAACTCCATTGTTTCCTAAATCATTCAATAAAATCTTAAGCCTAGTATAAGTTTGTGCAACAGTTTCTGTTTCCAAAACTTTAAAAGCATTAAACTTAAGTCTAAGGGCTTGGATTTTGGTTTCTTTTGTTTCCTCTGGACCTTCATACCCTAGAACTAATTCAGTCCACATCTCCTTAGCAGAGTTGCATTTAATGATGGACTTCATAATGTTCTTGGGTAGGCAAGAGACTATGATACTTTTGAGTCTCTTGTCCTGGTTAGCCAGACGTCTATCCGTTGGAGACCATTGCTTAGCAGGTTTCTTAATGGGTCTCTCAGGGGTAGAGGAAACGACTAGTGGTACATATGGACCATTTTCTAAGATTTCTATCAAGAAGGGTTCTAAGACATCTAAATATATAAGAAATTCACTTTTCCAACTTGAGAAATATTCTTCATCGAATGCTGGTACATTGGACACATGTGACCCCCCTCGAACATCAAGTAGTTGGGGAAGGTCATCATCATTATTACCAGTGCTTACAAATGGTGTAGGCATGGTAGTAGATGTGGTGGCCGGTATGGTGGTCGAAGTGGTACCTAAACTGGTTTGACCAAAAGGTGGAGGAGGTATAGTATCAGCCATATTAAGATCTTGATTTTAAAAACTAGAACGGTTTATGAAATGTTTTATAAATCAAACCGCTCTGATACCAATTGAAAGTCCCTTAATATGACAATTGTTGATAAACTATAACTCTTTTAACCACGAAACACAATGAAATACTTTTCAAACGCGTAATGCTTTATTAAGTATTATAAACAAAGTATTACAAAGTGCTGTGAAGACACTCGTTGAATGACAACAAGATATGAACCCTAGAAACAAGTAAACTAGATTCGAGACTCAAGTTTACAAGGGAACCAATGAGACGCTGGTAGGCAGCTGAGGGCTCAGCGGTTCCAAGGAGAGAATTAACTTAGATAAATTATCCAAGCACAAGGGTTGAGTTAATTCTTCCTTCTCACTCCTATTTATAGTGTACGAGGTTGCTTCCTTAGTGGGAGTAGTTGATACGTGTCACCTTCTGAATGGAAGAGTACAACGTATTAAATGCATGTCCAAATCGAGACATACCTTTAACCAACTTTAGGTGAACAGTTCTACCAACTGGTCACCTTTTGTCCCACTATGTCGTACTAGACTTTATCTTGAATCTCTTGTGTTGTCCCGCTCAAAACACTTGGTAGATTCTTCCGCCTAAACTATAAAGGATTGGATAAGCTTTGCTTATCCTAGACTTCTAGGGTTCTTAAGTGATCTCTGAGTGTTGTAAACTCATAGATCCTTGAACACCAGTACATTCCTTCAACATCCCAGCTATCCATAATCGCTGGTGAGTCTGACTTCAGATTGTCTTCAACTTCTCTGACGTTGTCTTTGACTTGAATGTTCTTGGTGTGCTAGTTGAGGCTCTGCCTTCCACTGGTCTAGTCTCTGTCGCTGGTCCTCTCAGCGATCAGCAAACACTTAGTTGGAATGTTAAATATGATTTGAAATACAATTGATACAAATATGGTTTTAGTACAATCAGTTGGAATGTTAAATATCAGTTGTTACAAATATCCCAGTGAAAACAGATCCCCCAATTATTATGATGCTCCTATATGATGCTCAGTCCATGCTCAAATAATCCAGCTTAATTTCCTGAGAAAAACATGCTTAAAACAGTCAACATAAAGTTGGTGAATTCATAGAGTTTTGTAAAATCATAGTTAAGGACAGTAAATTGTCCTACATAGTGTTGCACAAAGTTTGATATAAATATCAAGTGTAGGATCTCAAATATCCCATATAGTATTTCATAAGGTTTGATAATAATCAAGTTCAGATATATCAGTATGTTCCATGTATTAATGTACCAAATAATAAAAGGTCAAGTTTAGAACCGCAAACATCACAAGCATAGTATCGCACAAAGCCAAATACTATAAGGTAATTACATTCCCATATTGCCCGAAACTGAGACTTGACAGTTAAGTCCTCGACAAATGAGGACCCTTCGCCTTATTAAAAGGCACCCAATAATAATACGTTCTGACATGTGAAACATCTGTTTTCCTGGCCGAGGCACAGAGAGCATGACTCACCCAGATGGGGACGGTCAATCCCAAATAGATCTATTTATAACATTCAGGCAATTCAAAACTTCTAACAGTTTCAGATGCACAGGTCATGCGGGTTTGATAAGTGTGAAAACACTCATCAATTATGATCCATAAACCACTAAAAACACAGTCAAATACATTATATTTAACTTTTAAATGTCAGAATTACGCGTGTATTTGTATCTTGTGTGTTTCAGGTAAAGAAGATACATTTTGAAGCAAAGATGCGATTTCAAGGACTTATTTGGTCAAAAGACGAAGAAAAGGACGAAAGATGCTCCAAGGACCTTATTTGCCAAACTTCCAAAGATGGAGGGTTTAAGTTGAAACTTCTACATACATAAAGGATGAAAAGATAGATTTTCTAAAAGTATTTAAACACATTTGGAAAGAGATCAAAGATGAGGGACTTAAAAAGAAATTGAATGAAAAGTTCTTTTATTTACTTGGTCAAAAGACCAAGTCTCGGGTCAAACACAAGCACATACACCGTCTTCTTTCTTCCAACGAAGAGAGAGAAAGAATCGAGTAAAAACCTTTTTCATCTCTATCACCTCCATTACCTGCAATCGATTATCAAGGACGATCCAAGGTGATTCAAGCGAAAGTCAAAACTACAAAATTGCTTATCTCAATCCCCTCTACAAGATGGTGACAATTAATTTGATCAAGGAAGTAAGATGAATAAAACCCCAAATTGGAAGATGATGAAGAACGAGTTCGATTTATCCTCGTATTTTACACGTGTCATCAAGTGATTTGATGAAACACGTCATCAAGACCTCTACTCCACTCCTTTCAGCAGCTATAAATAGAAGAGAAGAGCTTCATTTGCAATTGGTTAGCTTAGGTGTTAGTTACACATAGTTAGTTAGATTAGAGTAGTTAGTTAGTTAAACTTGTTAGTTTTTCTTTCAAATCTGTTAAAAACTTTCAGTTTCTTGTTGTAACCGAATCCTTTCTTTTTCACCATTAATGAAAGCTTGAGTTTTCTTTTGTCAAAATCATCTTCTTTATTCTATTTTGAATTCTTTTACGTTACTGTTACTGTTCACGTAGGATTTGTAGTGGTTTAAATTGTGACTTCTGAGTGTTATAGAGTATTAATCTTGATCTTCGCTATTTTCGTTACTGTTACTGTTACTAGATTTTTGTATTGATTCTTGGAGTTTGTGGATTTGATTACATCGAGAATTAGTAAATGATATATAGATTAATCAGTTTTTACAGTTTGGTTTGGTTTTATAGCTTAAAAAGTTTTTCAGTTTAATCAGTTGTAAATGGAATCAGTTTTAAATAGAATTTTCATTATAAGCTTGTTCAAATTAGTTTGTAGAACTGATAAGTTTTCAGCATTGTTACTTTCAAATAATTAGTATTAAATTTCAAAGTTTCCTAGCATAACAGTATAGTTTACATAGAATTTAGTATTGTTCAGCTTTTTGTTATCAGATAAAGGTTTGGTTCATAGTTCGAAGAAATTGATCAATTTAGATCAATTCATTTAGTTTCAGAATCGAGGATTTTGTCCAGTTTTTCTCGTTTGGTATTGTGTTTGTTTAAATTTTGCAGGTTTCACTTGCTGATTCAAAAGATGCAGGTAGCTGATGGTGATGTTTTCGGATAGAGCTCTTTTCGTTTTCTAGAAAGTATATTCAGTTAGCGGTTGGAGGTGTAGTGGTGTTTGGTTTTAAGCCGGCTCAGCGCCGCGCTTCTCGACTCAACGGACAGGCTTCGGATGTAGGGCAGTTCCTATTTTTCTATATTGCAAACTTTAGTATAACCTGCCAGCTTTTTGAGTAGTGTAATACTTAGTTTAGATCTACTAGGACTGCTAATTTGCAATGTGATTTGTTCAAGTTTCTGCTGAATGATTTGTTTAAAAGCTTATTAAAAACTTGCATTTTAGCTGTAATGGGGTGTTTGGGATAGATAGTTAATCAGCTCTAATGTCCTTATGGCAGGTTATACTTGTTTCATTTCTTTCTGAAATTCTAGAGTTAGTATGCTGATGGGGTAATGCTAGCGTTGGATTTGCTTTTCGATATGATTCCTTATTTTAGCTGAATATAGATTAATCGTAGCCATTTACATCTTCTGTTTGAGATGTATAATAGTTGTAATTTCCTAAACTAGAGTTCGGATTAAACAGTTTGAAATTAGCTGTGTTAAAAGCCTTTGACTTTTCATAGAGGAAAAAATATAATATACTAAGGACAATAGCTAGTTAGACGTTTGAATTTTAAATTGTCTAGAGGTTGGAGTTGATTTCTATTTGGTATATTCTTTTAGCAAAGTAACTAGGCCTATTAAATTTTGTAGTGAGTAATTGGATAGTTATTGTTAGATGGGCTTATTCATTGTTGGGTCTTAACAATTTGTAAGGCTATAGCATCTTTAGTTCGTTATTGTTATAAACGAATTTTAGATCTTACTTTTTCATGGTTTAATAGATTTGACTATTTGGTTTTATAAAGTAGTTTTAGTTTTATATGTTGAATTTTGCATTTGTGCTTTACATTTTTAAATTTCGTGCATATAAATGTTTTACGTGCAATGTGTTTTAGCGTAGTACGATTACGTATATAGCTATTTTTTTACCTTTTTAAGTGTTTTGTTTGTCAAGTAGCTTAAATACCAAATAATCTTTTGTTAACCAAAAACAATTAAGTCTTTGCTAGAAAACGTTATATCAATTCGAATCGATACCGAGAAAAACGAACTAAAAAGACAAATATCAGGGTTCATCTATAATAGGCAAATGTAATTAAGGGTAACAGTTCAGTTTGCGTTTCCTCGATCAACAGTTTATTAAGTATAAGTGTGTGGGGCCACGATCTCACGATATAAAAATCATATAGTCAAAACAAGTTATAGCATGTCTCCCCCTCGCGGGTTAGTAAAAACATAAATAGTAGTGAAAGGCGAGACTATGAACTCACCTCAGTAGTACAGCAATAAGTCAGTAGATAAATCTGATAAGGATGCTCACGATACGATCAACGACCTAAATAATTATAAGGTCTCAGTAAATGCATAACATAATGCATAAAAGTTTCAGAATAAATCTGTGCATGCTTATACTGGTTTTAAGCATTATATTACGATACTTGTATTTTAGTTCATCGTTGTACAAGTTCTAGTAGTATTTATTTTAAGTACAAAATAAATAATAAGGTTAAATTAATTAATCTATTTAATTAATATTTTTTTACTTATATTGTTTATAAAACACATTAAATATTTATAAAAGGTAGTTTTTATATATATTTAAAGTAATAGACAAATAAATATAATTAATATATTTATTTTATAAGTTAATCAGTTTTAATTTATATTTAATATATAAATAAGGTTTATAAAACGTATAACATTTTAGTTAAATTCCACGTTTACGTAGTGTTTATAATTATTAAATTATAAGTTTGGGAAAATAACAAATGTTATGTTTATTTAAGTTTTACGTTTTAAATATCGGATATAAATATATAGGAATTTTAGGGTTCGTTATACTTTGTATAAATTACGTTTTAGTCCTTCTATTTAAATAATTACCTGCGGTTAAATTACTTTTATACCCCTAGGGTTTCTAAATCTTTCAAGTAATTACAATATTGGTCCCTCCCTAGTTACACGTGTAACTAGGGCTTGTTTAAGTTTCATTAAATGGCAAAATTGGTCCTCCAATATTCGGCTTATATTTAAGTTTATAATTAAGTTACACAAATGCCCCCTAGGGCTTGTATAGGTTTCGGATTAAGGCATAAATAGCCCCTAGGTTTTACTTAGGGTTAGTTATAGTTTACTAAGTTGGCATAAAAGGTCCCTAGGACTTATATTAAGTTTCGGTAAATGGCAAAAGAGATCCCTAGGTTTTTATTAAGTTACACAATTTACCCTAACGCCATAGTAATTCCATTTAGGTCCTTTTTATTACCTTGAAGTTTCGGATAGTGTTCAAAACACACCCTCAACTCACGGCAAATTACAAAAGTGGTCCTAAAGTTTATATTTTTGGAAAAATAAGTTTCTACACTTGTCATTTAGATCCCTATACTTCGTAAAATTTCCAACCCAACCCGAAAGTATTATATTTCCCTTTTTAACCCGAAATACTATAGATTTACTATTTTAACCCAAAGTTTCATAGATCTTGCATTTTAATACAAAATATTTATAGATCTATTATTTTAAACCCGAAACTTTACAAAGTTATATTTTGACACTAATAGTTTTATAAAAACATTTTATTTAGTGACAATGAAGATTTAAATAGGCAACCTATTATAGTGGGCTTAAACTAAATCTTATAAGGCAAAAATAGTGAGCTTATCATTTTAAGGCAACATTAATATAGATCTAGTGTTTCTAGGCATATCTAATCATTACAAGCTTACCCAATATTGAATCATAGGGCTTATACCCCACGTCCAATACATATGCATGCTAGGTTTTCCATAGTTTTTCAAGTTTAACTAGTTCATAGGGTTATGTTCATCATGGTTATTAAGATTTTACATCATTTTAAGTTACAACATAAATCAAGCCGTGACCCATATTAGTTTTAGGGTGTTATATTTTTGTTTCAACATCAAGTTTTTGTAGTAATAATCATGTGTATGTTCACGTGTATGAAAAGTAAGTATATTGAAAGATAGGCTTTAAGTTACTTACTTGTTTAGGTAGATCTAGGAATGAATAAGAGAATGAGTAGTGATTACAGCTAAGTTTCAACAATGGAGATCCTAGTAACAACAATGTAGCCGTGGACTTCAATGGAGCTTCTAGGGCTTCTTTTCTTGACTTGATGATCAAGGTGGTTGTAGGAGTGTCAATGATTAGTCTTCAATATGGAAGAGACATAGATTGAGGCTAGTAAATGAAGTAATAAATGAATGTTGAAGATTTTTGTTGAAGAAGAAAATAAAATAAGCCGTAGGTTGAGAGAGTTTTGGGAGAGATTTGAGTGTGTGTTTAAGTGTGTGTGAGAGATGATCGGCTAGTATAAGATATAGGAAGATTTTGGTGTATCAAGTGAAGATCTCATGTGATCTAGCCTAGTTTTTGTGGGATTTGTGTAAGATACGGTGAGATATTAGCACATGCCAAAACTAGCAAATGCACTTCCTTCCCATTTTGTGTTTGAGCCGTGTGTTTTGGGAGGTCAAAGGGAGACACAATTGACAAGTAATAGTATCAAGTGTCTAATAATATGGTGTATAGTATGACATAGTGTTGTGTAAGTATGGCATAGTATGCAAGTGTAAGAAAGTATAGCAAGTTGTATGGTTCCTTGTAAGTATAGTATGCATTTGTTGAGTTATAGGTATTTTTGTTGAAGCTTTAGGTAATTTACTGAGAGTATATAATGAATATATCATTATAATATTTTACTTGAAGAAAGTAAATAGATGAAAATGTTAAAATAATGTACATTGTTTTTAAAGTGTTAGGCGTTTATTTCCATTATAAAATATATGTAAATATATACATATAGAAATAAGTCCAAGTACTTAATAATTTAATTAAGTAAAGTTACAGTTTATCTCAAAATATGTACTGAGGTGATGAATCTATTATTCATTTAGGTAAAAGTGTGTATATAATATTTAGTTAAAATACTTCACTATTTTTATATACCAAAATCATGATTTTTGTACGCAATAAGTCTTGTGTTGATATATTATGAAAGTGATCCGTGAAAATATTATATGATGAACGATAATACTAATAAAGCCGGTGACGTGTCAAAAGTCCAAATTTTGGGGTTTTACAGTTTAAATTTACCTGATGCCCAAACCGACCGACCCACCCAATTTCCCACATGTAGCATGAAAGTGAATCTAAAGCATACATCTTTTTGGAGCTCACCTGACTGCATTAACTTGCGATGCTTCAAAATCTTGTGGTCTTGTAACATTTCATTTTAGATCAATGTGAAGTATTGAGGAATTTGAAAGTGCAGAGAAAGAGTGGTAATAATAAACATGAAAATAGGAAGGAAATGTATTGATAGGGTGATTCTTATACAACCTGTATTGACTACTATAACAACACAAGTTTTCATGCTTATGTGTTTCATCATACGACAACAGTTTCACTATTAGGCCAAGTTTGCGGTTTCAACTTTAATTATACACTCTTTACTATTAGATCAGGACTATTCAAAATCGAGGAATTTTCTTAATAATATATCATTCTCTACTATAACAACACAACTTTTATTACATAATAACATGCGAAATCACTCACTCCATGTATGGCAAAGCAATATCTAAGAAAATGATACAACTTTAATAAATTGTAAAAAACTAATTTGATACCAGCTGTACACTAAACATTTATAATAATATTCAACTTTTAGAAACTTAAAAACACTATGGTGTTTGGATTATTTTTAGAAAAATTGGTTATTAAAAAATTTACGCTAGTTGATAAAATGATTTGCTGCTGATATGTATACTATGATCAAGATGTTGTTTGGGCTATTGGATATAACTAAGGTTTCATCAGCAAGGAGTATGCACAAGTTAAGAAATTCAACCAAAAGCTATCTGTATACAAAAAGGTGATGAAGACTTAGTATAAGATTGTGCGGCTTCAGTTTGGGGGTCAATCTAACATGACACGTTTCAACCCAAACTTGTTACTACCCGTTACCCACACTGCTTGACCGACCCCTTTTGCACCTTCACACGGAAGTGCACCCGAACTAACCGAAACCTGGATGTATGTAAAAATTAAAAACATAGGCAACCTATTCACAACCTCTTTTCTAGATTTATAATTACTGATACAAAGCACAGTTGTGAGAAAATGTTTTACTATGGTCATAGCATGTACTATCCAACAAACATGTTCTTTAGTCAACCCCTTATATTTTTTTTTGTTGGTTTTCACATTCAAAAATTGTGAATGCAAAATAGTCAACCAGGCTTATAACAACACGAAACATTAATTAATCAATTATTGCTCATTGAACTAATAATCTCCCTTATTCTTGAATAGATTCAGAGTATAATGAAACAGCCAATTAGAAGGAAAATGATAATACCAAATATCAGTTTAATTATAGTCATAACAGAACACCTAATATGAATCATCATAATAAGAACCCCCAATATGATTAGGGTATAAAAATTGAATATGCTCAAGCTCGAATATATATTATAATGATATACAATAGAAGATACCTAAAACAATCAAGCACAAATAGAAAGAGTGTATGAAGTTGGCCAAAAGATATCTTACAACCCAAAGGCCAAATCTAAGGCGGGGATGTTATTGATACAAATAAAAATATACCACAAACAAAAAGAGTGTATGAAGTTGTTAATAAAGTAGGGGTTTCATAATACTGGTTAGTTGGTAGATGATCGAAAAAGATGGAGATGAAATAGCAGTAGAAAACTGTCAAACTACCAGGCTGTGAATATGACGTCAATTTATGACGTCAGAAAAAGGGTTCATGCCATTCAAAAAGTTTTTCTTTTATTATACATAAAGAATTGGGTCAATTTACAGAGATAGTGCCTAAAGAAGACTCGTCTGGGCTTTATAAAAAGGTTTCGAGAATCGAACGGTTTATACAAAAATTGTGTATCCAAATCAAGAAAGTAAAAAAGAAAAATAGTGTTAAAGATTATAATCTCACCTTAGTTGAGTAATTATATCGAGCACTTAATATTCCCCTAATTTATCCACAACATTCGATCTATAACATAATCATGATAAAAACGCTCAAACACACACATTAAAATAACAGAATCATACAATTTAAAATGAGTATTCAAATTTAACAAAACCCCTAATACGCATCAGTTATAAAAAACCATATAAAGTTATGACTTACCTTGGTGGATTTTTGTCAAACGGTTGTTTGATTGTATCATTCCAAAAACTGAATATTGATGAAAGAATTGGTTATAGCGAGCGATACTTGGAGATGGAGTATTACATGTTCATCCATCAGAGTAAGTTTCCATAATCGGATTACCTGAACCTTGATTTCCTAATCATCTCTGAAAGGACTCAGAACAGAAACCTTCGCTAATTTGGAATCCATGTTTAGTTTATTTCCAAGAAATAAAAGATGGGAGTGTGAATGGAATTACAAATTAGTTGAATCTTAAATACGGGATCATAAAAAGAACTAAATAAACTGAAAGTTCATCCAAATATTTATAACCAGTAAATTAACAGAAGATGAGAGCAACTTACAAGCATCATTGGAGGTTAATTAGCAGAAATTAAGGAAGGGGATTAAGATGTTATAGAAGGTTTTGGTATCCATGAAAAACGGAGACGGTTTTTTAACAAAGATAAGAAGTTGGATAAGTGAAGTGTGGGGTTTGATTTATGACGTAAGATTATGACGTCACATATGGAACTTTTGTCATTCAAAAACATTTTCATTTATTAGATATAAAGATATATATATATATATATATATATATATATATATATATATATATATATATATATATAGAGAGAGAGAGAGAGAGAGAGATTTTGGTTATAATGGTTTAGTGTCTTAAAATTCTTAAAATCAAAAAGTGTTTTTAGCCATTGGATTTAATGTTTTGATCAAGATGATAACAATCATATTAAATGAAAATCATAGAAATTAAAAAATAGAATTAATTATTATTATGTATTAAAAATATTAAAAAGGGTATATCGGGCAATCTTATTTTCATTGATCAGATCGTCTGTTACAATATACCATCTTCATTACCTCCATAATTAATCATCTTTTCAGATTCGTCATTTTAATCAACCCATGATTTGAGCTTCACCATCTCCATTACCACAATAACTAACAATCTTTTCAAATTCTTAATTTAATCATCCCTTGATTTGAGCTTCAGTTATTATTCATATAACTCCTATATAATGTTCATTTGTATTCAACCACAACATCATTCATCCGATTACATTTATCATCACTATGAGTTCATCTAGCCATACTGAAATCATGATTTCTGATAATCTCGAAGGTAATTCATTTAACAATCCTTTTTCGTTCTGGCATAATTCATTCCATTTTGTTGATTGACATTATTTTTCGTACTGGCTACAATTCATTCTGTTTGTTGGTTATTTGTGATGAACATGTACCAGCTTTGCTTTATATAAAGATTTTGTTTTTAATTTTAATTCTAATAATTTTAATTTTATTATTTTTGTATTGCTATAATGAACGGATTTTGTATTGCTATAATGAACTGCTACACATCTAAAATCCCCAAAATTGAATGTCAGTCTAATTATTTGTTTATGTAAACATTTACCAGTTTTTAGTTTATTTAAAGTTTGTGTTTTTAATTTTAATAGTCATAATTTTTATTTTTATTATGTTTGTAACAATTTATTTTTTTATGACTTAGGTGTACCATCAACTCCTCAATCGGTGTTAATTGACCAAGAATTAGTTGTTGAAGTTAATTACTCATCTCTTATCCAAGTTGGTTTCGTCCAGCCTTCTCCTCAAAGTACCAATTATTGGGTACCAGAAGCTAGTAATAAACCGGTAGAAGGAACCATATTTGATACACTAGAGTTGGCCTTAAAGGCTTACAAAGCTTATGCGCGTGAGGCTGGTTTTGAGGTTAGGAAAGGTGGAAGTTGGAAGACTTCCACCAAGAGTCCAGATCCAAATACTAAGCATTTTCACTGTGTTAGACAAGGTTTTAAACCAGCCGCTAAGCCGAAAATAAATGACAAAGAACCACTTGGTAGTGTTTTAGCTGTTACTAAGGTTATAAGAAAAAGGAAGCGTGCGTCATGTCGTTGTGGATGTACGGCTGGATTAAGAATTCGGAAAACCGAAGACAATAAATACCGGGTATATAAGTTTTTGGAAAAGCACAACCATAGTTTGGTAAATCAAGATGACATTAAGTATCTGAGGACATCCCGTAGGCTTACTTTCTCGAAGCAGATGTTGTTGAATCAGCTTTCCAATATCAATATAGGGCCCGTTAGATCGTCGAAATTCATGAAAGAAATGTATGGTGGGTTCGAGAACATTGGGGCAACAGAAGTTGACTGTAAAAACTACAAGCTCGGGCTTAACGAGTTTATCGGTGAGCGTGATGCTCAAATGGTGGTTGATAAGCTGTTGAGCAGACAAAAGTTTTTTAATGATTATTCGGTTGAATACAAGCTTATGAAACCCGACAATGAACTGGTTGGTTTGTTTTGGGCTGATGAACAGGCCAAATGCAACTATGAAGCGTTTGGTGATGTTGTGTCCTTTGATGCCACATTTTGATCAAACAGGTTAGTTTTTTTACGTTTACATATGCTTTTACTAACTTTCTTTTTTGTGATTCTTCATGTTTATCATGTCCTGATACATGTTTGTATGATTTGTTGTAGGTATAATATGGTTTTGGTGTCGTTTACTGGAATTGACAACCACAATAGATGTGTCATTTTTGCCGCTGCTTTGTTGTCGACTGAATGTACCAAAAGATATAGGTGGCTTCTTAAAAGGTTCAGAAAGGTATTTATGAAAGTACCAAAGGTTGTTGTTACTGACCAGGATCCTGCCATGAAGATTGCTATAGAAAAAATTCTTCCTGAATCGAGGCATCATTTGTGTATGTGGCACATCATGCAAAAGCTAACTACGAAGGTCAGTATGAAGTGGTATAATATACTTGTCATTATTGACTTGATATGAATTTTCATTTTTTGATATAATGTAGTTTTTTTTCTTCCGACAATTTGGTGTTTTTGTTCATGTACTTGTAATGTATCGTTAATCATTGATAGGTGTTTGGGTCTGTGTGCGTTGTAGTATACTTAATTTTTATCATTTTTTAAGTGGTACAGCAAAAATAAACCTCTAAATGTTATACATACATATCACTGTCCCAAAGACCCACTTATAAATTTTCTTTATAGTATGAATGAACAAATCAGCAAGCCAACAACTTATTTCATAATAATTTTTTGTAACGTTCATATAATTGTATATTAACTTTTTTGAAACCTTGTACAGGTAGGAGCTACAATATGCAGTAACACATATTTTATGAGGCGGTTGTGCAACATTGTTTGGACGGACAAGATTAATGCAGAAAAGTTTGACGAAAAGTGGAAATTAGTAATGGAAGATTTTGGCCTTGTTGAAAACAAATGGTTGTAGGATATGTTTGAAATGCGGTCAAAGTGGATACCTGCTTTTTTTCGTCATTAAGCTATGTCTGGCCTTATGCGGACAACTTCCAGGTCTGAAAGTGAGAACCATTTTCTTGGCCAAATTACTAACCGACATTTGAGCCTGATAGAGTTCTTAAGTCATTTTGACACGGCCATGGATTCATAAAGATTCAAGTACGGGAAGAATACCCATGATTCCAACTATACTACACCCGATTTCAAAACTCACCTTGAAAATGAAAAGGAAGCTGCTGAACTTTACACGCACGCTGTTTTTATGATGTTCAAGACGAAATATATTCGTCGTTGATGAGTTGCGGTTCAGTTAGCGTTACATCTGATGGCACATGCTCCATTTTTATTGTACGAGATACTGAAGCAGATTACAAAAACAAAGGCGTCACAGTTGAGGTTACGTTTGAGGTAACATCATTTCGACTCTCTTATGTATGTTACTAAGGTTATGTAAAATGCGTGTTTACCTTTTTTTAAAGTATGTATGAACACTCACCAACGCTGCCTATAATCACTCATCCAATTTTTCACTATACATTAGGTTAACTATGTACCAGCAGATTGTACAATCAAATGCAGTTGCTTAAAGTATGAGTGCTTCGGGTTACTATGTCGACATATTTTCTATGTTCTAAGAATGTCTAAGGTGTACAAGTTCCCTCGGAAATACTTGCTACGTAGATGGTCTAAAAATGTTATCAACAATGTTGGCAATCATGTTGATGTTGCGGACTCGTCAAACCCATTATTTGGCGTAGATGGTGTTGTTAGGAATATTTTTGGACATGTTGAAGAGTCGGTTAGTCGTCTAGTTACTGACATTCAAAAGCTCACCCTTTATAATGATGATATTGCGGCTTTGTTGGAGAAGATAAAGCTCGATGTACTAGACATCCCATAAATGAACAAAAAAGCAGCTTATGCAGTTGCGCTTGGTGTCACTGAACCAACAAATGTTATCATAAAGCCTTGTACTGTCGCACGCACTAAAGGTGAGCGGTCTTCAAAACGCCTACAATCACAGGCCGAAATAGCTATGATCAAAACAAACAAAAGTCCACGGTTTTGCAGGACATGTAAGACTTATGGGTTTCATGATTCCCGAAATTGCCCAACCAAGACTGATGCTGCGCCCAACAACCCAGCGGAAAATGAGCCGTCATCCGATAAACCGATGGATGATTCCGATTACACCCCATAATCGTTACCGTTTTGCCTCTTTTAATTGATGTTTCTTTTTTTGTGTGTAATAAGCCCGCTAATGAGTTTGTACGCGGCGTTCATGTTACTGGTGTGTTTGGATTATTCTCATTTAATTGAACTCGGTTTTCATTTGTATACTATGGTTTTATTGACACCTACAACTTTGTTTAACTTACATTGAAATTCTGCATTTAACATTATAATGTATCAGTCATGGTGTTTGTTTCACAACGATTATTCCAAAGGAGCCTTTAATAACTAATCAGTCAGATGTTACTATGTTTGGAAAATTTGCTTGCCGAATTATTACATATACTAACTATAAATATGATAGTAAACAGTTTCATTACATAACTATAAAAAAAACCAGTCAAAAGCTTCAATAATCATGTAACCAACTATCTGTTGTAATATGTTTCTGTATGGCCTTCATACAGTAACTTAAAACTTATAACAGTTATAGAATCATACAATAGGTTATGTGCCAAATGTGCTACTTGTCTCCCCATATGTGCCCATCAAACATCCCGGTGGACTTGCAGCGCATTGGTCTACCCAACTATATATCGGTACTAAGGAGCTTTTTGCCCTATGTTTTAATGTATCAGTATACTTGTTACATATACCCTACCCCGACTAGTTATCCAGACATGTTCTTTATTTGTTAGAAACCACTATAAACACAGTCATGGATAACTAGTCGGTATGGTGTTACTAAGGTTGGCGAAACAACTTGCTACGTTTTTAATTCTACTAACTACAATTATCGTCGTAATTTTACATACTTACTCTTCAAAACATGTAGCCAACCCATTTGATTTCATATGTTACTGTATGTGAAACCTAATTTTATTGAACTTCATAACAATATTAAGGTATACAATCTCTGTATGGTGTATGGTGTAACATGTATCTAGAAAGTCTCAAATTTGTGTATCGTCCCAAACACCCATCAAACAACCCGGTGGACCTACAACAACTTTGCCTACCCAACCGTATATCGGTACTAAGGATCTTTTTTCACGATGTCTCAATGTATCAGGATCCAACAAATAGTATCATTTACAAAATACACGTGCCTCGTATACAATTGATTCACTTATCAGGATACTTGTTTCAGCCACAACACCACATTATGTTATAGGGTTATAATCCAAACACTTATTCACGTTGCACATTAACTATAAGTTACACGTTTCATATTGTTGATACATTAATATTGTTGATACTAAAATTGGTTATGACAAAACCTATCTGATACACAGTTGCAGCTAACCACTCAGTTCCACACTCCTTTTTGCAGTTAACTAATATACTTAAATATTGTTGATACATTAATATTGTACATAAACTTGTCTATTACTTTTGAATTAAAACGTCATACTGATCGCCACATCACATTCCTTCCATAACATACAACCGATGTTTCACACAAATCACATTAGCCAAAAACCACAAAGACAGACACTAAGCTGAGTACCCATTGATAACAGCCGATACATTTTCACACATTTGTTGGTATTCATTAACTAAAATACAAAAAAATAATACTTGCTCATCAATTCCATAAACACACATAACTGGTTTCATAAAAACAAAATATATACATATATAATTAAAAGACATAAGCATAATCAACTTCCCAAACTTTAAAACTAGAAACGGAAACACATACTGAAATAAATATTCCAAAAGGTCTTAACACAAGTTTAACTGTTGGCTTGATGCCAGAACAAAAAGTAGAATTATTCATCAAAACCCAAAAGATCTGACCATCTATTAAACCTATAGCATACGCGCTGAACGTACTAAGACATTCTTGTATGCAGCATCTTTGAGACTTTGTCTTTATTTTAATCCCAACCGCTTGTAAGCACCCGCTTCCTCTTCAAAAGATTGTTTTTGTTGGTTGATATTCGATAACAATATTCTAGCAGCATATTTGACACGGAGGTAATTCAACTGTCTTTTTGACCCGATTTCTCTCTTTTAAGATCACATCCATCATCATATTCTCCTCCACCTAGATAAGTCTCCATGTGTCCATAGTAAAGACACCACAGTCAAATATATTTTCGGAAGTCCTGCATCCCAACCTTAAAATCATACGCGAAGCATTTTTAAATTGACCCTGTGACGGGTGATTTGAATGGGCGAGAAAATCCTCGAACCTCGCCACCTGTGTCAGTGAACAAAAAACATGTACCAGTTACCATTTGTAAAGTACACAATAAAATACTACATACGTGCACCATTATAAAAAATAAATGTACCAGAAAATCAACAACGTCACCATATCTATCTCGCACATCGTTGATGGGTGAATACACATTATCCAAAACGTGTACTTCTTTCTTCACCGTATGCATACACACAACATAAAAATGCTTTTGTTGTATGATAGGGAAAAATACCTACACACATGAATGTACACAAGTTATAACCGTTTTATAACGAAGTATCAACCCCTTTTACTACAAATGGACAGGTTTAGTATTCAAGTTTTTGTAAATACTAGTCCTCAATATAGCCTGCATGGTGTATATGAACCTGTTTCTTGATTCGTTTACATCCTTTTTTTGTCCGTCAATTGCAACCACATCCCAGTCATTCTGTGTTCCAATTACATTTATACAAATGACAAACACATAAGAATACAAAGACAAAAGAAAATGATACACGCATCACACTACTATTAAAAAAACACATACCACCATGGTCGTATCACAAAATACCTTTTACATCGTTTTCATCGGATCATGATACTGCTCAGCATTGTTCAATATCTTGGTAAATACATCAATCACACCGCTTGCTATCAGTATTTCCGGGCACAGGGTCTCCAACACACCCCTCGGAGCATACACATATGTCGTCTTGAACAACATGTCCCTACATTACCACACAACATAAATGTATCAATGTGTTAAACAAACACGCCAATTATGTTTTGAGAATTTAAAATCAGACTTACGTTTCCTCACGCATAGCACTGAACAAACAGTCGGCAACTCTTTGCTCATAAATTGTTGGGTCTTGCGTCAAGTTTACAGCCCTCTTTGTATACGGCAAACACATACCTTGGCCTGGTTTGATGTTGCGCTTTGGTCTAGCATCAACATCCGTCGGAAGGATGGTCTGTATCGGTTTAACCTCACAAATATTATACATACTAACAGCACTATTACCCACCTTACAACTCTGCGCGATAACACCATATCCATCGCTCGGTACATCTGCAGGTTCCTCTCTATTTTGGACAGGCGTTTGGTAATCATCCTCGTTTACCTGTTTTGTGAATCATAGAACTTCAACGATTCCAGCAACTCCAGTGTACCACCTATATGGTCATCGTGCTTCGCCAACTCAGTACTTTTTCTGGTGGCTTCAAACTCCTGTGTAATATTCATATCAAACGATGGCATATCATCAATGCTTTCTGGTTTCTGACTTTTTTGTTTGCTTAACCGTAACTCAACCTCGTCCGCATAGGCAACATAAGCAGATGGTGTACCATATATTGGTGTATACCGGAATGCTTCTTTTGTCGGTTTTGGTGTTCGTTTTTCGGTTTCGGGACTGGCATGTTGCTCTTCGCAGCCTGTAACATTGTCATCAGCATCACCTTTTTGTGTCTCGCTGCTGCCTCTTGCCCCAAACAAACAGTCCCTCATATCTTGTATGTCTAGGAGATTAACATCAAGCGGGTAATTGGCAATTACAGCATCCAACATTACGTCCCCTACCTCTATATTCTCTGCCGCCATTTTGTAGTTTTTTTTCATCGTCTCCTTAAGCTCCTGCATAAAACACAAACAATTTTCAGCATTCAAACTTGTTCGAAAAAAAATACGCCTATACAAGATTATTTAGTCGCCAATATGACTACAACTGCTGATACATTAGTCGCCAATAAATTAAGTTTGTGATCCACTTATAGTGTGATACATTATATGTAGCCTGATACATTAGTCGCCAATAAATAAAACACCTATTAATATGACTACAACTGCTGATACATTAGTCGCTAATAAATTAAGTTTGTGATCCACTTATAGTGTGATACATTATACATAGGCGGGTGTTTATTACCTCAAGTCGAATTATCTTTTCCTCAAGTTGGTTCAACATATCAGTAGTCCACTTATTGACCAAAAGACCATCAGATCCTTCATCCTCCGTCGTCGGTTTAGCATAGTGCGCGTACACAATCTGTGGCATTAACAATGAATGTGATTTTTATAGTATATATATGTAATCAAAATGGTAAAAACAAACATTAACGAAACTAATCCGCATACCAACAAAATAATTATGGGTCCTGGATAGTGGCTACTTCTGACCCAATTTTTCTTTGTTTTGACTAGGCAGTCAACTACATATGAACACCAATCATACTTTTGAACATCGTTCTCGTCTACGATACATTGAAGAATCCTCAGGTTGCAGGTCGCATTCATGTTTGCTTCCACGAGTGTAGTGACATAATGGACCAAAAAATTCTTCTTAAACATCCACCCACCATCGGGTTGTGTGTACATTATGTTTTCAAGTGGACCATGCAAATACCGTGGTTTCCTCCCAAACTGAGCCTTCCAACCAATCACACGCTGGTCTCTATAATCGACCTCATCCGGTGTTTCCAAAATTTCATCTCCCATGGGTAATCCAAGTATGTCTTTAACGGTCTCTCTAGTAATGCTAATGCGCTTACCATTAAATTTTAACACCCGTGTTTCCTCATCAAAGTTATCCAACAACCGGTAACTTAAACGAGTAGGCACTTTGTTTATTTTAAAATCTAACACCGCCCCAAACCCCATAGCAGTAACATCTTCCTTTTGCTTTGGAGTCAAATTTTGTAGCAGTTGATGAAGCGACCTCCACGATACACGGAGATGTATCGTGTCTACTGCTTGTTTTGCACCGCCAGGCACATCATCTCCTGTATCAGCCGGACCTTTCTCAGTGTCAACCTCAGTCTTTTTTCCCTTTTTTTCGTCCCGCAACCTTTTTTTTTCCTCAACCACAACATCACCATCCAAAGACTTCTCATTCTCGGCCATTGCCTTTTTTTCCCTTCCCTTTGTGTACCATCGATGTTTCTTTTATATTATTCACAAGGTTCTCATCAACCAAACCATTTCGTTTGTCTTTCTTTTCAGCCAAAACAAACCTACGTTTACCAATGCTGTTCTTTTCTGTCACAACATCACCGCATTCTTTAACAGTAACCGAAAAGTATTTGACTATACCCGGATTGGCAGCTGTTTTCGGTTGACGCTTACATTTAACGTTTTTCACCTTCACTACAGATTGATTGTGACGTTTTCGCAAAGATGCCCTACGCGTACTACATACTATATCTGGTAGCTTCCTTTTCTTACCCTTACCATCACACTCACGTGTACCAGCATCTTGTTCATCATCAACAAAATCTACAAAAAAACAAAATACAAACACATCATTCTCAAACAGAATTCATAAGCATACTTGATACATTTCCACAAAACACATATAAACTTTTTAGAACTCGATTACTGATATATATTCCTAAACACCGTTAGTCGCAAAATCTATATAATACATTTTACATATTACAAAATACAAAATACAAGAAAACCACGCAATAACTGATTCACAATGGAAAACCACAAAATATAATTACTTCAAAAATCCAGCCATTATTTATGCATATACTAGACAGATTTATACATCATATATCTATGTATCATCCACGCACAAACACAAACAGAACCTATAGGATACATGGTACACAATCTTTTAAACAAAAATTAACCAACTAAAACCACTACCCCTATCAAATATATATCAAATAATACATAACCTATTTCCTTCAATCTGTCAAACTGATACATCATTTTTTTGTTATACAAATGATACATAACCTAATTTCATATCAACACAACACATTTTATTATACAGATACATTATATGTCTCAAACTAATAAACCATTTTTTCCTAACAATTGATACATAACCTATTTTATAATATAGATTTTAACCCTACTCTTACCAAATCAATACACAAAACCAACTACACTAGATTACCTAAGAATGCCTAGACCTATGGAAGAGACTAGGTGTCACCCCTAATATTCATAAACCACAGACCCAAACAACCTCTTAACTATGAAATCCCAACTTTTGCAAAGGAACTTAACACAAATTACTACCAAGCTTGATTCAATCTACCAAGAACATCTTATTCTGATACATTTTAAATCAACCATTTTATATAACTAAACTGATACACAACTATTACAATATGAAAAATAAATATATTCATTGCAAGTTTATACATTTTTAAAACCATTATAAATAAAGTTAAGTTAATGGTATATACCTTGTACAAAATCATCATCTGAACCATTGGTCAGGTCAACTGTATCATCAGAACGCCCATCGTCTTTCCTCATCATATTGTTCAACCTGATGCTTCTTCGAACTAATCAAGAAAAATTTAACAATTAGTATACACTAAATCGTCACAAATGTAGACTAAAAACCAAAAATAGATGTATCACTTACCGTATAAAATGGGGAAAGAAACTCCAATGCTATGGTCTTGATCCATGTTCTTCATTATTTATACTGGTAAATGTTATAATCATATGTTAAACCAAATCCCCAAATTATACCCTATCGAAATCGTTGTTCATATGATTTCGGAATGAATGTAGCAAAAATGACAGGATTAGATGATACACTTGAAATCCAAAACCTTGATTGTGGGGTTTTCTTGGTCGTTAAAATCTATGCAATAATGGATAGTCAAGTGGTTGTTGGTACAAAAAGCGAGAGTGGTGGGTTTTGGTAACGGGTAATATTTTAATAATCTGCTCATTAATAAACATAAGAATTTGTTTTTATTTTTATTTACAATGATACATAGTAGATAATACCCTTTTAAATAATAATTATTACAAAAATGCCATTGGACGATTATTAACATGATCTTGATCAAAACAGTACATCTAAGGGTCCCAAATGCTTCTCACTTTAACAATTTTAAACCCCTACACTACATTAACCTAACTCTCTCTCTCTCTCTCTCTCTCTTTATATATATATATATATATATATATATATATATATATATATATATATATATATATATATATATATATATATATATATATATATATATATATATATATATATACTAGTTGCAAAACACGTCCGATGGACGGGTATGACTTGTGATTGTAGTTTACATTTTTATCTTTGAAACTATTTGTTGCTTCTTTTTATATAATTGTCTTTTGATACATTATTACTCATTCATCATGACTTGTATTTGTTTATGTTTTGTGTTTAGGTGAATAATCTTTTGTAATTTTTTTTCAAAAAAGTAATTGTTTGTTTAATTACATGTTTTGTGATAATACTTCAAGTGTCATTTTTTAGTAATATTTTAACTGCCTTTATATTGTGTGTTTTAATATAAATATTTATTTGATGTTACAAAGCAATGTTATTATCTTAATATATGACTTTACACTATAAATATAAAAAATACTTAGCTTTTGCTGCAAAACTATCGCAACTAAATGGCCCATATTTTAACCAGAGTTCTAAAACATAGGCCATGGTGGCGCTAAGGCGTCGTTAAAGTGCGAAGCATGGCCTCTAGGTCATGAAATGGCTCAAAGCGTCGGCTTTAGGTGTGGCATAAGATAAAGCATATAAAAGGCGTGATAAAACGCTGCATGATGCCAAGCGTGATGAGTGTTTCTTATTGGAATCTGCTACTTCTTTTAAAAAAATGAAAAACATTACGTGTGCATTTTGTTTGACTTCTTCCCAACTAAATGATAGGGTTATTAGGCACATATTGTTGGCTACTGAACCTATCTTGTCAATTAAGTAATTTCTACGTTAAAACGCCAGCTTAAATAAGTTATATAGCTTTTACAATAGTTATTATTATTTGATATTGCACGGGGGACCCTTTTTGCATTTTTTTTATGTTGGTGTTACTAAACATAAACTATTATAAACACCATAAATAACCTAATGACAAAAGTTTGTTTCTATTGCACTCGATGGGTGTTTGAAAAAGCTTGTCATAATTTTACTTTTTTTTTCTTTTGAAGAAGTTGGCACGGTGGTGTGGTTCTCCTGCACTAAGCCATGGAGGGTGTCGCGTTGTTACTACCAGCTGACGCGGTGAATTTTTAAAAAAAAAAATTTAGAATCTAAAAGGTATATACCCTTATGGCACCAAAAACTAAAAAAATAGTGCTATAGCCCACTTTGCTGACGTGACACCACTTTTTGGATATGACATCAAACCAACGACTCCATCATTTTCTGTGCTCTTAAATTGTGCGATTAAAATGTGCATGGAGTTCCTAGTTTTCAAATATGGTTGTAAGTTGCAACAGAGAAAACCATTAGAGTCTTGTCACCTGCATCCAGTGTTGCAAAATCAATTTTGACGGTCGATTAATCAGGAATAAATCGTTTGATGGGTTTAACCGTCACAATTTTCACTAATCAAACCTTATTAATCGGTTTGGTCAAAATCGGATGAATCGTGGATATATTGGGGATAAATCGGTTAAATCCTAAAAAGGATAAATAGGCCAACTTGGTTTCGAATATAAATCAGCCATATCGGAAAATGATAAATAGGATAAATATCTGATAAATCGACCTAATCGAGCATATACTTTTAAAATTTTATAATTTTATATATAAAAAGTTCAATCCAATTAATGCTCGATTAATCTCCGTCAAACCGAGTTAATCGGTTAACGGTACACAACCGCCTAAGTAGCACCTAGCGATTTTTACAACCTTACCTGGATCACAAGATAGCCCAGCCAGGCCTTGAAAGTGTTAATCATATATAAACTTTTGCATTATAAATCATACTTTCCCTTGATGAATTAATGAATCTCTCTCTCGTACGTGCACATGTCCAAACAGATACATGCTACTTCATCAATGCTTGCAAACAGAACTTCGATATCCTCAGAACGTGTTTACATATATTCTTGTCACATGGATCAGAATATAACCCCTATTCCTAGAAAACACGTAGTGAATATTTCATATTCATATACAGTAACATTTGTAAATAGAAACCAATTTCCATGAAGTTATTTTATATTTTAAAATAAGCAGATATATGGGAGAGATAAAAAACACCTGATTGAAATAGTTTTTTTTTGGAAAGGCTGATTGAAATAGTTAAATTAAAGCTGCTCAACTCCTGGTAAAGCTTCAGTTAAAGTTTGGTTAAATATAGGCGAAACAATCCGGTGTCCAATTTGCGTATATACATACATACATATCTGCACCAATTTATCTAGGGTAAAAGCTATATAATACCATCGTACTTATCAAAATGTACCGATTTTAAACATTTACAATTTAATCGTCAGACAATACCAACGAACTTGTTTGTTTTGTAACAATGTTACCTATATTACCGGCTATATTTCTATATTATTAATTAATTAAACTTTTTAATCCACGTCACTCAAAAAATCCAAGATGATAATGCTATTGACACGTACATAAAGCTTAAAAAATTGTAGTGACCACGTCACTTAAAATTGGCTTTAACTAAATAAATACTAAAATAAGAAAAGATACACTTAAGTACAAAACAAAACAAAAGTACTTCTCCTTCACTATTATTGACTGAACACAGTTCTTTTTTTCATCAATGGCGTACTTCTTCTTCGTCTTTTCAATAAAATGAACCAATTACATATTGTAAAAACTGCGTAAAACTAGACTTTGGCTTCCAGTTTAGATACCAAAATGCTTTTTTAGCGGGGTCAAATTTCAAAAATATCTCAAATACCGTAGACTATACACTGTTAATTTTTGAGGTGGGGGTCAATTGACCACCGTGACCCCCCTGTAGCTCCACCCCTGATCATCTTCAACGTCTTCAAGTTAATTGTTTGAAGATATAAAAATCATCATCATCTTCAACGTCATACAATCATCAACGTCTTCAAGTTCATCATCATCATCATCATCATCATCGTAATAAGCCGTCTTCGTCATCGTCATCGTCATCACCGATATTGTACCATCATCTATCATCAACATCGTCGACATCGTCATCTATCATCAACATCATCGATCAAAAAATTAATTGTTTGAAGATATAAAATTTGATCTTTATATTATCAGAAAGGGACAAATAAGTGATAGATGGTTGTGAGGTATGGCCCGTGTATTACATGGGTTAATTTTGCATAATGATTGTTCTCTCCGATGACGGTTGTGGGGTATGGCGACTATGAATTGTGTTTTTGAAGATGATGATGGTGTTGGTGGTAGAATAAATAATGGTTAGAGCTTTTGAAGATAATGATCATGGCAGTGGGTTGCGTTTGAGAGTGAAGATGAAGATAGTAAAGGGTAAGAGTGAAAGATGTGTCATTTTCAGTTATTTTGTTGTATAGATAAAGTCATAAAACAATACATTATACATATTAAATAAGATATATGATATATGTGGAAAAAACCTGTTGACGTGTCAGTAACAAGTCATAACATTGGTGACTTCGAAACAAATTTGAAAGTTCATTGGTATTGTCTAGCGATTAAATTGTAAATGTATAAAGTCGGTACATTTTAATAAGTACGATGGTATTATATGACTTTTACCCATTTATCTACAACGAACACTATAAACTAACAATCTGTATGATATCGACTTCTTGACAAAAGCGAATGTTTTTTCACGAAACAAATATGAAAAAAGGATCATCAAAAACCGATAAACGCATTCAGACACCCCATGGTCAAGTAAGACCAGCAGATTGAGCTAATGGACTTTATACTTTTATGCCATTATATTCTTTGTTACACAGAGAGTATCATCTCTCATGAATAAATAGCAAGTAAGGAACTCGTTAGTCTAATAATCATCTGATAAGTAGTCTCATGTTTGCAGTCATAAACCTTAGTTAAGTACTTTGATAAACACAACCTGCAAAGATATGTAGTAACATACTATTATGAATGTAAATGCATAAATAAAATTGATGGTTTCTTACCTAAGCATATGCAACTGCAATTCATCCCTTGATATCGACTAAATGCCTAGATAATAGTTTATATTTCCCTGTGAGTTTGAAGAATAGACCTTTAATGCATCCAAGTCTATATCTGATTGCACTCTAGGTACGCCAGCAAGTAGTTAAACTGACCTATTGTATATGATACTTAAAAAAACGAAGCTGACAATCACCACACGACATATCTAAGAACTATCACAGGAAGATAGTTCTTGAAATGGTAAAAGCTTATGTGTGTCTCAATATATGAATTTTTTGATATGATAAAGAAATGAACATGCAGACTTAGAAAACTAAATTCCATAAACAAAGACAGTTTTAGCAGAATAATATGGACCGAGCGGGTGTACCTGCAAACACTTATTGGTCCATATGTATCATTGTATTTTAGCACAAATCATTGTCAACCTGAAGATAAGTCCATGAAACAGTAGTCCTATGAATATAAAACACGATCCCCACAGACACTCACCGTAAAAAAAATTACGATCCTGCAAGCGGGCTCTTTACGACCTCTGACAGCCTTTTCTTGTTCTATGGCAGTTCCACATTCAATGATTCAAGTCGAATTATCCCTCTTGCTAACAGGGTCAAATAAAATAAATGGATCCCTCGGATTCTGGAGCGAGCCTATAAAGTAATATATGCCATCCATCAACAAAGAACACATTTAATTTAACAAAGGTGAAGCATCAAACTTGCCACTTTTAAATCACGTTGAAGACGCATAATACATAATGTGTAACCCAAAAGCAAAAAATTAAAGGACAAAGTTATATACTTGAGACTTATAGATATAAAATTGTTGGCTGATAAGGCTTGTAATTTTTGTTAAGACGTATTCAGCTTTTGAGTCTATAGCTTATGAGGTCCATACGCTATACTTAATTAGAACCTACAGCTTATTTGACACAAAGAAACATGTAAACCACAAGCTATTTAGAAAATCAGCTAGTGCGTTGAGTTATTGTTTGTTTTCTACTTATAAGCATACACATATAAGCAACTTAAAAATTAGCAATTTCAAAAATTTTGTCTGGGTGCACATTTGGGGAACGGTTGTTAAATATGATGATTAGGTTTTTTTTAAGTTGAAACTTGTTTATATGATGATATATGAGTTAAATAAGTGTTTTGGATTTTGTAACTCAAAACAGCTAATTTTAAAAGAGAACTACCACTTTTAGTAAGTAGTCCCAAACACCCTTTTTCATCTCTAACTGTGTGAACCACTGATACGCTACTTAGGTGTACCTGACCACCGCACATAATTTCATAAGTCTTGCATAAGAAATAAGATAATTGGCCTCATATTTGCTACTTTAAACTCTCCACCTGCTCATAAGTTTCTGAAAACTTCACAGTCGCTCAAGTAAGAACCTTAACCGAATGAATCCCCCAATTCTTGTCATTTGACCCCCTGCCATTTATCTCCCCCTCCCGGTGGTTCTACTTTGAACTAAACGGATGTAACACCCTCTTACGCTTATGCTCATACGGATCAAATTCAGGCAAGTCTGGTTGCAACTATTGGAGTTGTATGCAAACGCTTATGCTTGTCCAACAAGTGCTCCTGTTTAAAATGCTGCTAATTTTGATGCTGTAACCCATTCAAAATACAACCCGGTTGACCTGTTTTTGTTTGACAACTGACACAACAGGTATGAAAACCTTTTGAAGGGTTTATATAAAAATTTAGGCATGCTTCTACAACATAGTATAGGTTCTCTATTGAATTTGTATATTAGCATCTAGGTGTTGCTTTAGAACTTTAAAAAAAACATAATCTAAATCGACCCATTGTAGACATCTAGCAAACTAAATTGAGTTCACACAAAGTAGAACTAAAGAGATTGAAAAATCTTACCTGCTAATTGTACGATCTTTAGCAAAGCCCAACTCATTGTCAACAGAAAGTTAACATCGCCATTTTTCCTTAGTCACGAAGAGGTTCTAGGTGCTACATTATGTGCATATGCAACCGTAACAATCCATTCCAAAAAAGACAAAAGAAGTTCCTTTAGAAGTACACAACAACCTAGCATTGTTCTTATGCATCACCTATGATTACAAAATAGTTGCATTGTTTGACAGCTTATGTACCAAATGAACACATTAGCCAGAAGAAATGCCAATAAATGATACCAACTCACCCACAATGATGAACCGATATGTTGTTGTGCTGTTGTGGAGCCCGAATATTACGACACCATCCAAATCCATAGTGTGAAAAAAATCTGCAGCTACAAATATGTTAGTATTCTTACTTTTAAGGTCACACCCTTGAGGATGTTTATAGGACTGATTTCATTTTTTATTGGAAGAATATTATTTTAATGCTTATATGTTGTCTATGAGCCTATGAACCAACTCATTTTCTCCAACAATTAACAACGCATTTAAGTAACATATATTTTTACGTGACACTAAAAAGTTTAGATTGGATACATACTTCTTGGCATCCAAGTTTAGAATTTACTTTCAGGGAAACAAAGAGATGTGTGATAAAGAAAGACTGAAGTCTGAGCAAAAAAAAATAAAAGAAGATTTGCAAAAAACTGAGTTATGGTGGCTCACTTGCCTGTGTAGCCATATATGTTGAGGACCAGTTGAAAACTTCAAACTTGGCAAACACCTTTCAACTTGAAACATGACAGGCAGTTGTAGATGAATTATTGACATATTGGGAGCTCAAGTTTTATGGCAGATTACTTAGTTAATTACCCGCCATCATTGATTCTTATATCCATATTCTCTTTTCTGTAGATAGCGTAATCATAAACCATGCCAGTAGTCACGGTACTGTGTTGTTCATGGATACGCTGGTGAGCCGCTACCCTCCATGGGTGTCCATACCTCCATTTTCCACCTTTATCAAATATAAACAGATTTATTCATAGAATCAATGAATGGAAACGTCATCCAAGATGTTATTTCAGTTGCTATAAATATAGTCTTACCTCGTTGATGATTCAGAGAGAATTGTTGTCACATTGCGTCTCGTATGGACTCTGAGTTGTTTGAGTCATGTCGCGTTCCATTTCAGAATAATTTAGTTGTCGCTTGTCTGCAATGACACTTTTATCGACGAATGTCGTTCTTCATATCATATTTTAATTTCATTATCCGTTCGTTCATATATCTGTTTAGATATATGTAATATAAAATAAATTATTGTATGTAAACCTTCATGAAAAGCCTCGGATCGAATCGAGACCAGCAACCTCAATTACAAAATCTGCTTCTTAATGAAAAATGGAGTGGTGAAAAATAGTGTAAATGGAAGTATGGAATGATTTAATACCTTTGTAGGATTGTTAAAATCTGCTTCTTAACCTCGAAACATTACGCCAAAGACCACTAAACCCGAGATTGATCTGACCGTGAAAGTAATGATCAATGCACCCTGGATCGCACACATTGTCTTCTTGAATCTCTGAACACCAAGATAAAAAAAATCAAAGTGGAAACCAGTATGTGGCCAGTGACTAAAAGTAAAAAGAAGAGATGTCGTATGAAAGATGCATTCACAATCCTTAACTGCATATTAAAAGGAAACGTCTACCATCAAGTTAGCTTCAAATAAAGGAAACATTTCCTTAGTTCCATCATGTGGAAGTAGGTGTTCTGTCATTTTGGGATGTCTGCAACATATAAAAAAATAAAATCAGTTTAAGATAAAGTTTCACAAGCCCGACACCTTCATCTTGCGAAAACAAAGAAACTATCATTAATCAGTCATAAGTCATAAGAATATGAGAAGCATTTCCACAAGGCAAATAAACTAAAAAAACAACCTTTTCGCTATTACAATCCCAAACTCTCAGTGATTTGTCCTTGTTGCCGCCGGAAAGCTTGTTGAATGTATATGGATACACGATCCTCGTTACACCTTAATAATCATAATACCAAAAGATAATTTTAAAAGATAATTTTAATGAATAGATCAAAAAATCATTATAATACCTCAAAAAATCACTGGATATCTTTCTAGAATCCCTGACATCCAATATTCAAAAATGACGAATCAAGTAATACAAGAAAGATTGATTAATAATAGCAGAATTAATAAAAAGGAAAATCAATTAACAATACCTTAAGTGAATTATACTAATCATGAGCATATAACACTAATCATGAGCATACAACAGATTCAAATGCTTATTAAAATGCTTATTCAAATGGCTTTTCTAAAAATTGTTCATATGCTTATTCAAATGCGCATATAACAGATTCACCTACATGGGTATACATATTCTCTCAAACATGTGATTTAAATAATCAACCACATACAATTACACTACTCATAAGAACAACTTATCTCATAACTATGTCGCTGACATTCTAACACAAAGTCTGATTGTTATACCTGCCAATTACAATGATAAGGAACTGATATTTTTGTTTTGAACAGTGGTTAGATAATTGTAGAAGCATTACCTCAGAGTTAGTTCTTTCTGATGTAACCCTTCTTGTCACGTTCCCAAGTTTTGCTTTAATAATTTGAGCTTAATTGATGTATTCTTCCTGTAAACACAATTTTAACGAATGAGACTTCCAATTCCAAATCCAAATCAACGTCAAACTCGAATAAGATAAGAAAACAAAACCTCTTCGAGATGCATATTATCATGATTAAGAACAAACTTGGATGTGATTGTGATGTGAGCCCCTTTTTCTATAAATTTATCCAAAAGTCATTAGAAAAACAAACAAATAAGAAACATGTTACTGGATTTTCTCATCGATCGTAACTCCATCTAGTAAGACAACAAAAATATAAGAAAATTAAACAAATACCACAAAGAAAAATTCAGTATACAGAACTTGTTTGTCAGTGTAATTTCTTATATAAAGTGATTATTCACAACAATGTCTTTTAAGAATATGTAATAAAAAAAACTTACCTTGTTAATGGTTCAAGTTTCAGTCGTGAAAACCAATAATGACCACCTTCAAAATCGGACTCAGTTTTGTGTTCCTGCAGCCAAGAAAGATATCTAAGAAAAAGTTTGCGTGGTTTGGAGAAAAGAAGTGCTGGTAGAAAAACACAATCGAGGATGGTAGAAAAACACGATCGGGGTTAGGTTGGGTTGTTTTGATGGGTGATAGGCACGATTACATGTCAGAGTTTTATTTTAAGCAAGTGATTAAGTTCGGAATTTGTAAGCCCAAAACCGAAGCCCGACTGCTGACTGGATTAGTGCCGACGTGGCAAATCTCTCCTCTTTATATATATATATATATATATATATATATATATATATATATATATATATATATATATACTAGTAGGGTACCCGCGCAATGCAGCGGAAGCGGCAGATACCATGTAACTAAACTTTGTGACTTACAATGCAAAATATTTTTAGATAAGATAGTTACAAGCCATGAGGATGTAAACCATTTCAATTTCAAATAACATTTTTTCTTTAAAACATAAATTGATATTTTCCGTATAAAAAAGAGGACACTAATCTTAAATATTCATATTTGTTAATAACGAGGTGGTACGTGACGCGTGCGTTGCAGCGGGAGATTACTTTCTTGTTGTAGTTTGTCGGCGAGTTGCTTTTTACCTGAGTTGGAGAACATTATATTCCAAGTAGTGGTTACACAAAAGATTGAAGAAATGGGGTAACACAAAAGAGTTTTGCATATAATATTTCAAGTAGTTACATAGCTATGTTTCTAGTAGAGGTACATACAGAAACAAATTACGCAAAAGATAGAAGTTAGGTACTTATGTTCTTAGCATATATATTTTAGTAGGCACATAGACAGATTGCATTTTTTGCCGCTGAATTTATATTCTCGAATAGATTTGACTGGTGTACCTTCATTTTTGCATTCATTTAGTATAGCTGAAAACTTGATATTAATAAATAATATAGTAGCACAAGACGGTAACTTCAGTTACAGAATATAAAAAATTATTGTACCACTATTGCAGCTTGCCTCTCGGGAGCTTTTGCCTTCTTCTTATCATTATTAGACATGAAAGCGTGGAAGCACCATTACTTGCAGGATTGCATCGTGGCTAGGTAGGAAATGACCAGTTCAACAAACTTCTGCAGAAAATTATCTGCTTTAATAGAGATGGACGTGAGTACTCAGCGACAGTATTAGGCTTGACACTATTCAAATTTCAAACACCCTATATCAGATAAGGAATGAAAATGAATTTCACACACCTTTACTTGTAAAGTTCATGTTGTGGAGTTAAATATGTCATAAACTCAAATTGGTTAGATTCTAAACTCTAAAGTTTGAGCTTATTGTGTTTCATATTTTCAAATAAGCCCATAAGCCGCAAAATAAGCTCATCAATGCATTCTTAAGTAGGAAAAAGGTTAAAAAAGGAATACCCTTAAGGCAAACTGCTACATATGCATTCTTGTTCCTAATCACAACCGTAGAACATGAGCCGGGGGCTTGAAGCAATCCGTGTCCACACTTGAAATACTTGAGGCGGTATATAGACTATAGAGCAGGTGTTATCGAACTCACTTTTTGTTGTTGTTGCTGCTTGTGCACTGCAGTTCCCTTTTGTTTTACCATGGAAACTGAGTTAACATGCATATCTTTGTAGTGAATGACTGCAATATACAAACTGACAAACATTAATAATGTAAAAAGTCCACAAAAATGTGTGTGAAAATCAAGTATACGTGCATCACAGTATAGTCGAAATACACGTGAAATTATATCATAAATTAAATAATATGTTCAGTGTGTCTGACAAAATCCATAAAACAAATTGATTACTGCATTGACTATGGCCACATTCTTTTGTCTGCAACTGTAGTAATAACAATTTAAAAAACGTTATCAAAATCATGTTCTGTATGTGTACACACGAAAAGTTAACTACCTTACATGCACACGCACCATGTAAATGATCTCTGTGCAATGAAGCGTGTGTTCCACACTACATGATCCATGATGTCACACAATATGTCCAACACATTTCCATCCTTATGTAATGAAGGTGGATGCCGACACGTGACAATATAAAAACCTTGATAGCAGACAAAGGCGGGCATGCTTAGTTAAAAAAAGGAAGCTGAGCCTAAGTAGCAACTACATTTACCTTTGGGTAAAATCTTCCTGTGATCCTTGTTTCTCACTTTCTCTATGATCTCATGCCACTTGTTCAGTGTTTCTACTAATACCTATCTTAAATAGATGAGGAAAAGCTACCATAAGATTAACCACGAAGCGTATCCTTATCCTATATTTAATTGTCCATGAAGATGAAAACTAATACAGAAAGTTGCCTCAAGTAGTTATCACCTTTGCCTGCTAGTTTCGTCATGTATTTGTAACAACATGGAGCCAAAAGTTACCATAACCTAGCTTATCTATTGTATTTTATGAGCTTATATGGGAGCAAAAGTTAGACATATTGTTATTAGCCTATGCTTGGTACTTTTTTTCTTGTGTATGTAATACTCCATAATAGTCAGACATCAATGTTAAAACGCAAATCCAAACACCTTAGTATTACATATAAACCATTACCTTGTCAAAGGTTTCCTCCCTGTGACCCCACCCACTCAAATATACAAAGCCCCGTGAACTTTATATCACTTGTTCTTAACTCAAAAACTTACCAAAGCTTGAAATAAAACCCTGGCCGTTAGTAGCTTGCAAAGATGAACCGTAGAAAATATGAATCAAAGCTTGGAGCCACGTCACACTCCCTATTACCCCACCCACTCTCCACATTTATATATCACTCTCACCACGTAAACCTGGTCAATCCACACATCCGTAAAGTGATGTCAGCATCTACAAAACTCAGATCTACCGGAAAAGACATCTCGAGAACTGGAAAACTCAGATCTGTCAAACGTTGTGCTTTTGGAGACATTGGTGGTTCTGGCGACGGTGATGGTTCCGTCGATAGTGGTGGTTCCGTCGATGGTGGTGGTTCCGTCGATGGTGGTAGACTGATAGTGCTTAATGTATAAGCTATTATTCTAATGGTTTAAATGAAGGTAGGTTAGCAGTTGTTAGCTATGTAGCAGATACCAGAATTATCACAGATTTGCCAAAAGAAGTAGGAGGTGATGTCTGAATTTTCAGACTTTCTAATTTTAGAAAAGTCCCAAATGCTTTATAATATAGTATGAATGATATGATATATATATATATATATATATATATATATATATATATATATATATATATATATATATATATATATATATATATATATATATATACATATATATATATATATATATATATATATATATATATCTTTACATTATATATAAGATGAGGGATATATTACATGTCATCAGTTTTATTTTCGGAATTTTCTATTTTTTCTCCAAAATTTTCGTTTTCAGAAAATTTGCTACTTAATAAAAATAGTAATTTAGAATGGTTCGAACATTAGACCTGTTCGTTGTAGACTTTGTGACTAACCACTAGAGCAACTCCTTTCTTATTTCATTCATTATGAGCTAATCTATATCTATAATATATATATCTATATCTATATCTATATCTATATCTATATCTATATCTATATCTATACTATATATAAAGTGTGCATATACACATCCTAACTCTAAACCTAACTCCAAACCAAAAATTAAGATAAATATATTAATAACTTAACCATTAGATCATTTTTACCCCAAACCTAACTTCAAATCTTGACCATCCATTTCTTTTTGTAACAAACTTTTATAATAACTTATTAAAAAACCATTTTTATTTTTAAATTAAAATATCTTTTAACTCATTTATTTTTTTCATAATATAATTTCACCATATTTTTTAAAATTTTATTCTCTTTAATTCAACATCCATTTTGATATATTTACAAATTTTTTATTTTTATTTATTTTTAGTGATTCTATTTATTTTAATTCAACTTTTGTACATTTTAACGTTAAATCGATTGCTAAAAAATCGTCACTTATTACCTGTCGCATTGCGCGGGTACCATACTTAAATTCACGTAAATATATTACTTACAATTAAACACGCATAAAGATCATATTATATTGCGAAACCACAAACCATACTTCATCTCAAAGAAAAAAAGATCGATTTACCATACTTCATCTCAAAGAAAAAAAGGAACGATTTAATGAATTCATGATGATAAGGTGCATTTATTTTTTATGAGCTATTGTTTAGTGCTACGTAACTTTTAAAGTTAAACCCTAATGAGTTCACATATATATACTGATTTGATCTTTTTATTCGAGAATGATTCCGTCCCTCATGTTTTTCTTTCAGAAATCTTAGTTTCATTAAGATATGTTTTTGGACATGGGAATCTCTGTGAAAGGATCACCATTGGAAGTTACAAAAATTAGTGATGTTGTAATTAGCAGGTTGCCTTTATCAAACCATGTAAGACATTCTATTAACTTTTTCCCGTTCCAGATTTAGTTTAAAGTGGTGTACTTCTTTGTTTATGTATTAGATGTTTACACAGGACGAAAAGGTTTACTTAATGCTGTAAACCCTAGTATTCATATCTTAAATGGTTGAGCTACACACAGAGGTATATATAACCCTTAAAATAATTCGTTCGGTTTGTTTTGCCCTTTTCTACAGCTATAATTATGGTTTGTTTTCAAATCCACAGTCATTATATGGATTCATTCACTACCTTGATAGAATAATTAATGCACTTGCTATTATGTCTATAGAGGGTAATTGTGCCAATTGCATTCAGGATGACATGTAAGTGATTATATTATAAGAGATATATTTGTTATTGTGATTTCATTTGAACCTTTTTATAGGTCATTTAGGTGCTTCTTCTTCTTTGTATTTATGTTGAACAAGTCAATGATCATGAAGCTTAGTAGTGTGTTTTTTATGTCGATCAAGACTGCAATCTGCTCTCAACCGATAAGTCTATATCTTTATATCTTTGTCTTGATATATTTCTATGTATTAAGCTTGATTTGAATTTTAGAGTTTTTTTTAACCTTTTTGTTCAATTATTGGAATCGAAATACTTGCAGCATGATCAAGTATTCAACGTCAAGAATTATTTATTTATGAGTTATATTCCTGAGACATAACATGGTTAATAAATCGGGTTAGTTCTTCCGGATTCCTTATAATTACATGTTTCTTGATTGTGATATTTAGTATATTTATAAAAAAAAGTTGCTGTAAACAGTAGACACACGCAAATACGCAATACACATTTTGTTCCTTGGAATTTTAGTATATTCGATGGTTTGCTCACTAACCTGTTACTATGCTTCTTTGTATCAGCTCCATATTGGATTACTCTATATCTATTATCATCTGTCACTCTATGTTTTAATTCGCTGAAGAAACTCCAACATTCAAGTCCGATACACCTTTTAGGACATTTTAGAACAATAACAGCCGACACAACCCATCTACCAGATGCTAGAAATGATCATTTGTATGCAGACATACTAAAACACGCTAAAAGCAAGTCTGGAAGAAAACCTTGCCCAAGCCTATGAAAATAAAATGAAAACCCCGACTATATTTTTACTCACATCTTTCAAACTCACTTTTTGCAGGATAAAGATTTTCTTCTATACTATGCTACAATATATCGTACCCACAGTGAGCATGGCTGGTGCTACAGCCTTCACAAACAAAGTAGTAGGATGGTTGATCAAGTGGCGTCTAAAAGTACAAAGAACAGCTCCTTATTGTTACTTATATACATTATACATATGGTATTTTTATCAGGTAATGGCATCGGGATTGAAGACAAATGTAACAAGACTTTTGCCTAAGCAATGTAACGTTTAGCATAAAACCAGTCAAGGTTAGATGCATAGTCAAATTATGTTCATGATCAGATAGTCTTTGTAGATATAATAAGCTGTTATGTTTAACAATATATTTCATTTGAATTGTTGTAGTATTCTCTTGCACATATATGATGTATCATGTTAAAGAATTAGATGTGATGGATATGATGCTTTAGAGACTCGAGTCTGAATTCGAGCTGACTTACAAGGCATGTAAGGAGGTCGGGCTAGCTTGACAAAGCTCTGTTGAGGGATGTAAATGCAAGCAACTAAAAGATCAAGCAAAGGAAGTGGAGTAGCAGAAACAAGCTGTCAAGAGCGACAATAAGCTGCATAGAAGTGAAGGGCGTCAGGGGAGCATCGGGGGAGCGTACACAAGCTGCCAATGAGCTACAACAATCTATCGAGGAGTGGGCCGGGATAGCTAAAGCTGGTTCTGATCATAAAAGTTTAAGGATTTTTTTTGTGGTACATTCATCTGTTTTCATTTAATCAGGAGATAATGAGGATCTTGGCATCAATGATTCAAGCAAACCAGTAAAGAATATGTTATATCCTTCATAACGAGTTACCACCAAAAGAGCAATTGATACTAAATAATCGACCAATGATACATGAAGGTGAATAAATAATACTCTAATTTCATTTTCCATTCTACATTACTCACATAAGCCTTAAAACCATATACATTGTTTTATCACATGAATACCTACTTCTTTGCTTTCCATGTAAACCCAATCTAAGTTAAAGGAACTATAATCGTACCTATCTTAACACCAATATGGAATGTAGGATTCGTCAAGCAGCTTAGGAGACTTTCAGATGAAGCGGTTGCCAAGAAAACTCGAGTTGAGCGGCAGCAACTGGTACTAATCCAAAAACTGTTTTTTCTTATATAGTATAGTTCATTTCAGTCACTAATTTCCGCCATTTGCAACTTTATTTGAGACTATAGGCACATTGTTACTGGAATTCAAACAAAAAGATTCAACCAGGTTGCATTACAAAAGAAAATTTACAAGATCAAACTACAGACCCTACGTTTGACATATGAATTTCGAGTGGCAAAATCTCAACAAGGTATTTCGAGTTGAAAAATCTCATGAATCTGGATCAGATGAATCTTATGAATTCATTCACTACTTCGATCATAATCATATAGTTTGATCTTTTATACAGTATGCTATTTTTATAAGCAATAATGTATATTCCATGAAAGGAGCTGCAATCACAACAATCATATACAAAGCAAAGTCACCAATACGAATAGTTGTAATGCTACCAACATCAAAGCTTATGGACCTGGGCTTTGCCAATCTAGATCAAAAGGTTTTTCCCCATCTTTTGTTCTCTAAAATTTGATCTCTTTGTTGAATTGTTGTTAGAGGCACCCTTAATAACATGGCTATGTTGCTTCTATTCTTCAATCGTGCTTGGGACAGACCACCATGGATATGAGGTATATTGTTTTTATTTTTATTTTACCAATTTATGTAGCCATTGGTGTAACGCAATCACATAAGTAGTGGAATGGTCTCGCAATTTATTAGAAATAGTTGTTTGTTTTATCAAACAAGATTGAATAGACACGTAGGTTTTTTCATAAGGTAAGTCATATATCATTAGTTATTCTATAGATTCTGTTATTGGTGGAAATTTTTGACCCATTTAATCATGAATGGGTTTGTTTGAAATTTGGATATTCTTAACGGGCAAAAAAACGGCAAAACTAAAAAAATGCCAAACATGTTTAAAGTCATTTAACCTTTTTGTTATTATTTGCTAAAGACTCCAGAGTTGGTTTATTTACCTAGGAAATGCTTGACTATGTTAAACCATTCTAGATGAAAAATTCTCATGATGAATCGTTTGAAGGTCTCGATGAAGATGAGTATGACGATCAAATTACACAATCACCTTCTTTACAAATACAAATTTTGCTAATAACAAGTCACCGCATACCCCCTTTCCTCCTGAAAAGGGTAAGATTTGTGTCGTTCATGTATTCAGTTTTATATTGGTAAAAGTTTAGTATTCTTCTATCTGATATTGATGATGTATGAGTGTAGGTGTAGACGCATATTTTGGAGCTCAGTGTGTGGAACATGGTATGTTGGTGCGCGGGTTGCTGGTGACAGCGTAATGATATCCCAACATTTTATAATCACCCCTGGCAAAATTACAAGTAAGAACTTTACTATGAAAAAACAATTTAAGCCATCATTCTGTGTAATCATTTACTTGGTCCATTTATGATTACGGAGAACCTTCATTGGTGCATAGGCCATGGAATATAAATGAGGATCATAGCTAACTCTCAATAATGACTCTCTATAAAAGAACAAATTATAGGGATAAAAAGTTATAGTGTGGGATTGAATCAGTTGATAGGTGACTATTTCCATAAACTAAAATATAAATCTTAGGCGATATAGGCTATAGAGGAGTAATTTTTTATAGTATGGGTATGATAATTGCTCTTGGTCTGATCTCTGGACATCAATTCTCATGTAGAATTTTTAAAAAGAAAATAAAAAAATGTTATATCATTATACTTATTCACTGATTAGTTAAAAAAAGCTACATTAGTTAGATATCCTAACAGTGTTTTGTAAGTGATTTTTTTTCAATAGCATAGCTATATGAGCTTCAGCTTCTGGGTGCAAAGCAAAATGCAACACAATGCACAGTGGATCGTCTTGCTATCCTGCTAAATTTCTAGAAACCAAAGAAAACGCCAAAGCGGCATTCTTTACAATCCTCAAGCTGGCGACGGAAAAGGAAGCAACGAAGAGGAAAGAAGCCGACGATGGTTCTTAAGAAACAGTTTGAAATTCAGGGTATCGTAGATTAAAAACTGTTTCTTAAGAACCATCGTTGGCTTCTTTCCTCTTTAGGGTATCGTAGATTAAAAACTCAAGCGAACGGGTTCAGACTTAGTTGAAATCAAGTCTCGGTTTCGAAGCTCGAACAAGTTACAGAGGACAATGTGTGAAGAGATCTGTTATGAGATAATTGCAAAGGATTGGGCTATGTCTGTTTTGCATCTGTGTCACAAGTAATGAAAATATCAGTCTCACCAACATCCGAGTTGAATAGCATCAGGCAACTCAACGTGGGAAAATTCATTACAACACCATGCCATTTGTTTTTTTCTTTTTGTTCCTTTTCTGCATTATGTGTAGTATAATCCAAGGTGGTTCTCATTCTGTTGGCCAAAAAGGAAGCGGAGTGAATTTTATTCAACGTCAGGGAATCCCACGGGATGATGGAATGGCAGCCGGGAATGTTGGCTCTAGGGGTATTTAGGTTGAAGGTGAGGATTGAGTTCTCACTTATGTTCTGCCTTAAGTTAATTTTCCTTTGTTTGCGCTTTATGTTTCTGTATGTTGGGTTCTCATATCTGTCTTCCTTTTCTTTTTTTATCTTTCATCCGCAGGTGTCACGTCATCATACGTTGAGCTAGGTGATTGCACAAGAATATGCCACCATTACGGAGCTATACTTCTGGAACTCCTATTCACTGTTATTTGCAGAAACAGAAGGTGCAACAAGTTAACGCCACGTTTCAAAGATAGTCATAAAGGAAGCATGCTGATTAAAGAGCAGTTACATACCAATAGGGAAAACTTGACGTGTTTTTAACCAACGGATGATGCAATGGAAATGGAACACATATGTTGTAGACACCTGCAGGAGTGTAGCATTAACCATTAACAAATATTCAGAGACTTGCTAATGGGCACAATAATAAATTACACAAAGAAAGGATGCACTAAAGAGCAGACAACAACAGCAAGAAATTTCAGCATAAAAGGTGCACAAATTGCGTCATGCAAGTTTGTCGGTAAACTACTTGGATTAGCGGTTATTTTAAAATCTTTTAAAATCTTTCAAAAACAATTTTAAAATCTTTCGTAGCATGGACTTGGGAAAGATTTTTCGGCAAATTTTGATGGAAGACGTTGGATTTTCAGTTGATGCTTTCTGAAATTATGATACTTTGGTGTGCGCACCTTCAATATAAGCATCAGGTTCTCTAAGGATCGGGATTGAATGAGATGGGGTTACAGCTTTCCTTTAGATAGAGCCACATATTTTCAATGATTCGGGAACAGTTACAGAACAAGCCCCTGTAGACAAATGAGCACACCATCTGTAAATGTAATGAGAAAGTACAAACATATCAGGTTTTCATGATGTGGTGATCCATTTGCTGAAAGGTGCATGCTTATGGGGAGATTAGTGTTGCAAGGCTTTGACAAATAAGTTATCTGATAAATTTGGAAACATATACATAAACCAAAACAAATTTGAAAAACCAAAACAAAGAAATAGGTAACTTGTTGTAAAAAGAATCTTTGTTATATAAGTGTATTCTCATATTGAAAAAGTATAATACAAAGAGGGTAGATGTTGCGGTAAATCTATCATGCACGAAGGTTTGTGGTTGGATTAGTTTATTTTTAACGTTTATTTACATAATATTAATGAGTGAACTGGCGCTATTATTATGTAATAAAAAATTAAAATAATAATAATAATAATTTTATTATTATTATTAATTACCATTATTTATTACTATTTTTATATTATTATTTATAAATTTTTTAATATTTAATTTATATATATTTTTTTTTAAAAAATATTTTATTTTATATAATATTTATTTTATTTTTAATTTATTTAATTTATTATTTATTTTATATTTTTTTTTTAATTTTTTAATTTTATAATCTTATTAGTTATTATTTTTTATATTTTTATTTTTTAAGTATTGTTATTATTGTTTATTTTAATATTTTATTAATAATAATATTTCTTATTATTATACTTTTGAAATATTAAAATAATATAAATTATTATTATTTTATTTTAATAATAATAATAATAATTTTTATTAAAATAAGAATTTTTATTAAACAATAATTTTATTAAAATAATAATTTTTATTAATATAATAATTTTTATTAAAACAATAATTTTTATTAAAATATTAATTTTAGTAAAATAATAATTTTTATTAAAATAATAAATTTATTTTATTTTAAATTATTTATATTTTTATTATTTTGTTTTTATTACTTTATTTTATTTTAACTATTATTTTATATTAATTTTTAAAATTTCATAAAAAAATTTGAATTACATTACGTTAAGACTCAACCAAACATACTTCATATTTACTCCATTACAATTCCAACACATTCCCATTCTTCAATATAATTACATCAAATTACAATTCCTTCCAAAGATTACAATTCCCTTAAAAATATTCTGCGAACCAAACGGGGCCTAAGATCATTCATGCATGATGCATTAATTGGGTATGTTTTGCAAAATACATCATTCGTCAGAATATAACGGAAATATTTGCATTTTTAGTCTTGAAAGATATATTGTGGTAAACGTTTGTCTAAGTGGTGGTGTATAGTACCAATACTTTCGATCAAGAATGTATTATGTGAATTATCCTTGCAGTTTACTTATAATATAACTTACCTGCAATGCACTTGATACTGATCAGAGATTCATAAATGCAAGCCATAATGCGTAAAAAAATTATGTTATTAAAAAATGCAAGACATAACGATCCTCCACCTTCAACACTAAAACTAACAAATATCAACTTATCTTACTAAAATCTCGTCGATTATGTCTAATAGGATCGGACTAGGCCGAGGACCAAACCGGACCGGACTAGACCATTTCGATTCAGTCTCGGTTCGGGGTTTTGTACCATTTCGGTCCTCAATCCGTCTAATCTTAGCCGGTTCAGTCCTATTCCAGACCGATGCTCAACCCTACACTTACATAACTAATACTTTTCACAGCAACAACCATATTATTTTTCAACTATTTTGTTTATAAAAAGACTAATAGGGTTTCTTACAATACTTTAATTCGCTTTTAATCTTGTAAGACGTTGATGTAATCTCTACAATGAATACATGCTTATAATTTCAATATTGAACGTCTATTAAACTTAAAATAAAAAACCGTTTTAGTTTTATTTTAACAAGAACGAAACTTTTGTAGGTATAAAAAAGGGAACATATACTAAATTTAAGCCATTTTAGTTTTTTTTTGTTAAAGAATGAGACTTGTGTAGTATAAAGGAGGTAACATATACTAAATTTAAAAGAAACCTATATATGGATGGTTAATCGATTGATTTCATTGTTGATAAGGTGACTAAATCTAAATTATTTTGATATAATTTGATCTACATTAGTTTTACCAAATAAAAACAAGATAAACGATAATCAGAAGTTATACTCGTCCATCGGACGGGTTTTGCCACTAGATAGCAAGTTACAAAATCAAACACTCCACCTCCTCCACCTAAGATGTCATTTAAGATTTTTTTTTTTATTTGGTAAAAGTTTATTTGTAATGTCCAATTGACGAGTATGACTTCTGATTGGTGTTTAATATTATTTATTTTGGTAAATGTTTGTTGTTTTAAGTTTTTTCTTTACATAATTAATTCTTTTTAAGTTTTTGTTTGTGTAAATATTTGTTTTGTATATATCGTTTACAAAAAGTTATCTGAAAATAAAACAATTATAAACATTCCAACATTTGCAATCAATTAATTTATCTTTATAAAACATGTCATTCACCCGGTTAGATAATAAATGAAATAAAGAAGCTAATAAAATGTCAGTTCCAAATGTAAACCCACCTTAGATAATAAATGGAATAAAGAAGCTAATAAGATCATGTAAAAATATATAACATATAATAAACGTATGTTTTAAAAAAAATGTAACAAAAAATACATGTAATTTGATTGCGAAAAAGATAATAACAATAAAATCACACATATAATATACGAAGTATAAAGGATTTCTTTGTAATGCATGGAATTGTTGTATTTGCCATATATTTACAACATAACACTCCAACTATATAATATTCCACATGCTCGATCATGAAGATGAGTAAGCCGCACTGTCTCAAGCAAGTCGCACTGTCTCAAGCAAATGCACAATCAACAAAGAAATTCCTAACTAAAGTATCACATTAAAAACATGTATCGTATAACGGGGTAAATGTGCACAAAATGTACTAATAAAACAAAATTTGATGTAAACTTGACATTATGTACATCAGATACCGTCGTCACACTATTTTATGTACTAGTGGCAAAACCCGTCCGATGGACGGGTATGACTTCTGATTGTCGTTTTACTTTGTTTTATTTGGTAAATATATGTTCGTAACAGACTTGCAACTCTTTAGAAGATAGTGGGCTTGTTACAAAAACTAAGTAAAGGTATATCAGTTAAAAACATATTAAATTATTTATTAAATGCATTAATAACAAAAAGAAATGATTATTTATCTGGTATCAGAACGTAAAAACTATTAAATTATCCGCTATGTTATAAGTTGAAACGTGAAACACATCTTTGTAGATAACGCTAAATGTTGATTTTTTGTATTTGCCATTTGTATCATAAAACAAAATATTTAACCATTCATGCTCTTAACTCATGAGATAGCACTACATAAGTGTCGACACTCTTTATCTTATCACGATACATTAGGTTCCCTCAGGATCTTTATTCGCATTACTAATTATGAAACAGATATACATGCGTATCAACATAATTATAAAACAACAATTATTTTTTACATAGAATATACGTGATAAGTTGAGTAAAATAAGTTTTTTTATATATAAACTAAAATATTGTATGTAAATATAATTTTCTTTTTAATTTTATTTTTTATATATAATATTTTTTGTAAATTCAATATATTTTAAATATAATAAACATAATAATTTATAAATATTTTTCAATTTTTTTCGTCTTAAGACGCGTCTTAAAAACGCTATGCCGCTATGTCTCGCGCAAAAACTTAAAATTTGGACATGCCGCCGCGCCATACCTAACATTATCTGTAACCTTGCTTAAAAGGCAACGGTTGAACGATGAGCATTCCAATATGTGATTGCAACACTTTTGGTTTAAGATGGTTAACTTACATCATAAACATTGACCTTGCATGACATGGCATTCTAGGGGTGAGCTTTGGGTGGGTTTATACTAAAACCAAAATTCAAACCATAGACTTTGATTTTTGCATATCACAAAGCATTTAATTTTGGTTTTTCGGTTTCGGTTTTCAGTTTCTTTTCATTGTAGCGGTTCGATTTCGGTTTTTTCTCTTTTTATTTTACGCATTGGGTTTCCTATTTACAAAAAGCTGATTAGTAGTCAATCACTTCGACACAAATTAAAGTCATCACAATTGCAAGTTGCGACCAACAATACTAATTCCAATCAGTTACATACACTACAATAATAGTAACATTAGCTACCATCGTATTATATAAAATCAAATATCATAGTAAAAAACTAAAAATGCTTATACAGCAATCACGAATATAACAAAGTTTAGGTAAAAAAATAATAATCAATTATTTTAATATCTTTTACAAATGTCTATATTTAAACAAAAAAAGCATCTAAACATATTATAAATATTACATATATAATTATTCAAAGATATAAAAATATATTAATTTTGTAGAAATAAGTGAGGCGGGGTGGTTTTTTGGTTCGTTTTTATACGTGTAACCAGAAACCGCCTCAATAATTCGGTTTTCAAAAATGTAGAAACCATCCTCCGGTTTTTTAATTGGGGCGGTTCTTTTGGTGCGGTTTTTCGATTTTTCGGTTTTTTATTCGATTTTTCGATTTTATGCTTACCGCTATAGCATTTCATAAAAGTGGAATTTGGTTAGCTATGCTACAACATCTATTCTTATAAATATTTAATATTATTTAGTTTTTGAAAATCGATATTTACTAAAGAAACACGCATGTCAAAACAGATTCGCTTAAATTTACCCACAAGCAATATCATGTCTAACAGCAATAATTCGAAAGAGGTGGGGTAAATTTGGTAGGTATATGCTTGAATATGTACCATTTGATCTCATTTTATTGTTATAATATACTTTTTTTCGTCTATAAATTTTTGTCTTTCGAAAAAAACACACATTTAAAAGAAAAAAAATTATTGCAACACTTTTTTTTGATATAATGATAATCTTACTTTTAACTAATTAATTTAAGTATTTTAAAAGATTTTAATTATAGTTTCAATTAAAGGTAATATAGTAAATTTGATCAAATTTTCTTTTTCATTATTAACATTGGACAATTAAATTGGAACGTCCCCAAAAAAAACTTTGAAAATAAGATTGAGACAGAAGAGTATTTAATTATATATGAATTTTAGTTGATCACTAGCGTGTCTTTTATTCTTAATTATTATTGTACGAATATAAATTCTCTTATAAAAGAAATAAAAACGAATAAATTAATACAAAGTTCTAAAGGTAAGCACGTAAACCATTAAAACATGACTTAAAGTTACACATTCATATGTCTATATATAATTAAAAGGCAAAAACATTTTTTTTTATGTAAAACAAATAAATTATATAAAGCTAACAATAAACTACAAAATACACTACTTTAAAAAAAATTGACAACTAATAAAAAATAATTAAAACATAAACAATGATAAAAAGTCATACACAAAATAACAAAAGTCTAACAAATCAATTGTAAAACTTTAAATGATACTTCTTTCAATATTTAAACTAACAAATAAATTCAAAATTTTAAATTCTTAGACAAAACAATTACCAAACAAATGACTTAAATCAAATATGTGAACGAGAATCACAAGTCATACCCGCTCATCGGGCGGGTTTTGTCACTAGTATATATATATATATATATATATATATATATATATATATATATATATATATATATATATATATATATATATATATATATATATATATATATATATATATATATATATATATATATGTATATATATATATATATATATGTATATATATATATAGAGAGTTAGGTTAATGTAGTGTAGCTACTTAAAATTATTAAAATAAAAAGTGATAAGAACCGTTGGATCTACTAATTATGATTTGATGAGAGTAATTTTAAATGAAAGACATTTAGTAATAAATGTATGTTTAATGTAATTTTCATTTTAACAATATTAACACTTTTAATGCATTCTTTAATGTTTGACTTCTCATTAAATTTTCATAAAAGCCTAATATGTTTCACATGAATTTTTTTTTACTTTTTAAGATATATATTAAAGTTATGATTGGTAATTTATGGTACAATCATTTTGCAACGCATAAAAATGTGCGTTTTTTGTATTCTACTTATTAAGGATTTTTGGGTATAACAAACTGATACATCACTTTTTAGATATGATGTAGAAAGTTATTTTTCAAAATATTATTGAGGTACACAAGTGTAATATATATTCAAGATGATAAACCTAAAAGAATAACTCGTACACCTACACGAAGATAGACTCGTACATAAAGAACAACTCGTACATAAAGAGGGACTCGTACACGAAGATCAACTCCTACACAAAGAGCAACTCGTACACTAAGAGCAACTCACACACGAAAGGCGATTCGTACACAAAGAACAAGTCGCACACAAAGAGTGACTCGTACACAAAGAATAACTCGTTCACAAAGAGCAACTCGTACACAAAAACGACTTGTACATAAAGAAAAACTCGTCTCATAGTCATTTAATAAATTATGTACACTTATTACACCTTTAATGACATGAAAAAGTAATTACTTTTATTTCTAACTATCACTTAAAGCAATTAATGTCATCTTAATCATAATAGTTGATCTAACAATTTAAAAGGCTTTTTATTTTAACAATTATAAGGTACTACACTACTTTAACTAATATATATATATATATATATATATATATATATATATATATATATATATATATATATATATATATATATATATATATATATATATATATATATATATATATATATATATATATATATATATATATATATATATATATATATATATATATATATATATATATATATATATATATATATATATATATGAGTTGGGGTAAAATAAAACAATTCTTATAATAGAATAAATAAAAAAAGGGATAAATGTGGGAATGACATGTGTCACCTTGTCACAACATTATCACACATCACTTTTCCATATCATCTCCTTAATAAAAAAATTTCAAAAATATTTTTTTTTCGAAATTTTTTTTTTCGAAAAATATTTTTTTTAGAAATTCTTTTTTTTCAAAAATATTTTTTTTTTTGAAAATTTTTTTATTCATAATTTTTTTTTCGAAATTTTTTTTACCAATTTTTTTTTATTTCGAGATTTTTTTTTTAAAAATTTTGCAAAATCGAAAAAAAAAATTTCGAATTTTTTTTTTCAAAATTGTGAGACCCCCAAAATCTGACATGGAACAACTAGGCAACGAGGGGGTAACACGTCATAGTACAAGAAACAATGAATTATATTTCATAAAAAGCTGACGAAATAAAAACATGTACATTACATCATAAAAGGTCAGTGTTTTTAAACATAGGTCCCAGAGTTTTAAAAGCGGAAAATTATATTATTTCGTCTCGATTTTAAACAATAAGTTTCCCAAAAGATTGAATAAACTTTTGATAGTTTATATAAAACAAATCTTTCAAAAGCATCACAGAAATATCCAAGCTGCGAATATCCTGCGGGCTCCCATCCAAGCAAAGCTAAGTAATAATACATGAGATTAAACATCTAAAATCGTCAACACAAAGTTGAGTGAAATTCATAGGTTTAGCAATAAGGATGTGGAACACAAGCATTCAGTTGTAAAACAAGTAGTGTGGAGTATGGTTATATACGTCAACCATAGTCCGAAACCATTATTATTGCAGTTTAGTTTATGAACCGAAGCTTAACTCAGTGTAAGTTCCTCTAGTCAATATTCAACCTAAATACTCAAGTGAAATAAACAAATATTAGTGCGTCAAGGTAATCGGGACGGGGATAGTCAATCCCGATGGATCCACCCACAACATTCGCGCTTGGTAGCAGGATTAATTAACGGTTCATGATCAATGAGAGAAAACTTAAGGCTAGACTAAAAAGCAATAATAATAATGAAAACCTGAAATCATACATGTTCTGGATAGCATACAAGTTCTGGATAGCATACAGTTTTTAAATGGTTGTGTTCCACCATGTAAAATCTCACCCCGTGTTTAGAAACCATGTACAAGTAAAAAGGGGCTATGAACTCACCTTAGCCACGAGGTAAGTCAATCACGGTACTCAGCAACTGAGTAGAAACAATGTAGTGAGACGATCACCGACGATATGGATGCCCGGGAAACACGAAAACCGTAACCTATCAAAATAAGGCGCGCGTTAAGACTCGAACTCAAATATCGATATATACTAAGTATAATATGACTCAAATGTTTTCCAAAGTATTCATGTTTCAAAACCATTGACACGAACCAAATGAATCCATTTATCCAAAGTTACTCGTTAAAACACTTGTACACTTGAAAATGACTCGTTATACGACGCCAAGTCAACGCAAGTCAAACTATCCTTTACCCTTACTTGGACCAGTAGCTAAGTCATTTACATAATGACTAGGCACTTGAGTAAGTCATCATGTCCGGTGATGAATACTCAAACTCACGCAACACAAACATTGAACTACATGTCCAAAATAAAAATCAGCAAGTACACCCTAAATGTACACACCGATCTACCCTATCTAGACATGTCCGTTTTACATGAAAATTGGTGTCAAGGTCACTTATAACCTGCATAAGACCTCACCAAAATTTGAGCCAAAGTTCACACTTTAAAATCCATCAGCTCGACACTTTACTCGACTCCAAATTTGGGACAGATTTGTGCACTTGTTTTGTAAAATCGTTTGGACCACTTTAAAAGTACTAACTCGACAATCCGTCTTTTGAAATCACTACTAGACTCATAAAACTCAGTTTGTAAACTTTGAAAACCAGTAGATACATTTATCTATCCAAGCCTAAAGTCCCCGAGAGTCGACCCAAAATCAGCCACAAATTTTGGATTGTGCCGACTTGCGTCTCCCGGTATACGAAAACTAAAACTAGCATAACTTTTGACTCGTAGACTTAGAAGCTCTATCTTATACCAAACGACCGTATCGGAAAACTCTACAACAGTTTCAAATAATCTCAGTCTTTTACAGAACTTAAACCCACGAAACATACTGTTTAAGGCTGCTGTCCCAAAATAGCATTTTAAAAAACATGACAAATCCATTTTTCAAGCAAAACCACTCATTCCCATACCTCTAGGATCACCATACTATCATTCCTATCAACCAAACACTTCTAAAAACACTTGCATGTAAAATCTAACAAAATCAAAGATTAAAAACAAGACTTTTAAGGATTAAAATGTGATGATCATACCAAAAACAATGCATGCAAGGTGATTTAAACATCAGTCCATCATGAAATCATAAGTTTATAAAAACTTGATGCATGTGGATGATTTTGGTATCAATAGAATCACCATAAAAATCTAAGATGTGGTCTTTAAATTGTTTTGATCAAATCATGGTGGAAGATGGTGTTTTGTGGTGGTGAAGTCACGGCAAGGGGAGGAAAAAGGGGAGGGTGGTGGTGATTTTACTTTTGGTGTGTGTATTTTGTTAGTGGGAAGAAAAAAATGAGTTTATATATGTTGGTAGTGGAGGGACCATTGTTGCCAAGTTTGAAATTTGTGGACTTAAAAACAATTAATAGTTTTAAAGGGTAGAAAATGGTTATTGATAAATCTTGAAAATATATACGGGGATCGAGTTTCGTAAAAATACTTTTCAAAAGTTACAATGCATCATAAAAATGATTATATGATTTCTCGACACGACTTAATACGTAATTAAAACGAAATCGTCGAAAATATTAATTATCGAAACAATCGATAAATAAACGTAATATTTTTGGGCATCCTTCGGTATCGCGATCACTAGGAATTCTCGTTGTACATTGATTTTGAATAAACTCGTTGTAAAACGCACGCGGGTGATTTTAAATCAAAAATTTTGATTTAAATTAAATATGGAAAAATAAAATAATAATTTTATATTTCCATACAAAGTATTTATCGAATGATCAGAAAAATACTTAAAAAGTATAATTAAAAATCTCAGGATTTACATATAAAATACAAGAAAACAAAATACGTTGGAAAATTCAAGAAGCACGAATAAAAAGAATAAGATAATGCTGGGTAAGTACGGGTTCTCACAGTCTTCCCCCCTAAAGAAACTCATGTCCCCAGAGTTCTCCTGAAAACAGTAGAAGATGCAAACAAGAGGAGGTACAAAGTGTAGAACAAAATTCATTGCTTCCCATGTAATTTTCGTACCACGACGAATCTTAACGGTTAGAATTCACTATGCTTCAGTTTCTTAGCTCCTTTTCGTATAGCTTTTCAGTCTTGGATTAGGATAACGATCTTTCAATACGGAGATACATCAAGAGAAATAGTTGTTGGAAATACGTGCGGTGAACTAACACGAATGAACACAAGAATCGCTTAAACAGGCAAAGTGCGATAAAATAAACCAAGATTGTAAATCAACAAGGGGGCGCAAATCGTGCAACTGTAAAACGTGACAATCTTAAAATGTAAGAATCTAGTATTTTGGTATTATTTTAAAACCTAGTTTTAAATATTTTCTTGATTAAAAGAAAATTTTACCAAGTGTAGTGATTAAAATCAAACTCTATATAAAACGAGTGGGTAAACAGTTGTCAAATCTTTTTCTTGATTAGGACTTCAAAGTAAAAGTAACTCTGATCAAATAGTTATTTTGATCAGCTTAAGAGCTTTTCGGGTGACTACATGATATTATCGTTAAAAACTCAAGTTTATCGTTACCATTAGGAAAAATCAGATTTTCCAAGTTATTTAGAATCATTGTTAGAAAATATAAATTAATTTTAATAATTTCATTATTCTTATAGTAAAGTACGACTTAATCAAATACTTTAAAAGATACAACTTGACACTGTTTAAACATAAGTTATAAATTTACCCAAGAGGATGTACAGATTCGATATTAAACTTGAATGGATATTTAAACAATTTAAACATCTGGTAAAATGTATAAAATGTTCTTAAAATTTAATAATAATTTTTAAAAATTCAAGAAGGCGATTAAGGTATCAAACGATAAACACGTAATAGTTTCTGGTTTTCAGAAAGTGACAAGACAGCAACGAATATGAGACATATAAAGGTCAATAATTTGTATACTAGCAATAACACAAGGGAATAAAACAAAAATCGTATCAATTCCTAACAAACATGATAGAATAGACGCGTCGATGATAAAAATAATAAGAACAAAGGATTATAGCAAGTCATCACTTCTTGAGTGCAGTTGGTGACACCAGTAACGGCTTATTAAGTTCTTGGTGGTCGATACACGATCGAAAGAGAAAAGCCACACAACGGATTTTTGAATCAAAGAAAATTATTAAGAAGTTACTTGAGAGTAAATTCAGTAAGATGAAAAATATTAGCAATAAGAGGCGAAATCAATACGTGGTTCACACGAATGGATTTTCAAGACAATAGAGTTTAACACGTATAATGACAAATTACACGAAATCATCGTGCACGTCCAATCATAAATCAGTATTCGCGTCCAGAGACGTTTCGAAGGTCTACCAGAAGAGATAGAGAAGGTCGATCAATGTAGAAGCATAACAACGTTGAAACCTTCAAGTCTGGTATCAATGGTAAGGATTTAGGCAAATGGTAACGAAAATTATATCATGAGGATGATGAGGTAACAAGTAAAGCAAAGATCGCTGAGTAAGGAAATCTGTGCTTGAGGCATGTACTTTGTTCAAGAAAAGATAAGGGTTTATATGTGTATGTTGCAAACTTATGATACTCGCATAAGAAGTAAAAGTTTTCTAAAACTTTATTTTATCAAACTTTTTAAGGAACATAATTAAAAGGTTGATTCTTGGTTAATTATTTAAGGTGACTACTATTCGGCCTTGCATGGCTCCTTCTAAATTAGGCATAGGTGATCAGGCCATGCATAAATTAGGACTAGCAATGCGATGCTCAGCTTCGTCAAACCAGTAACACATATCATATGATTTAAAATATGTATATAATAGCATTTGTAAAAAAAACAGGAATCAAAATAACATATGAAACTTTTCGCCAATAAGTTACTGGCTAGATATTTAATTCAACAATTGTAATGTTACAAGGGTTCTTTATAAGACCGTATTAGAACAATTTGTGAAAATGCATTGTAAAATTAATATAAATTAATTTTATAAGATAAACTTCAAGTATTTTGTAAAGTCCAAGTGGAACTTTTGTAAAATGTTTCGCAAACAATACCAGTTAAATTCATGTGATGACATGATGATAGCTTACAAAATAGCAAGTGGGTTACATGAGGGAAATAAGGAGTAGTTCAAGACAGTCAACGAAATGGTTACAAGGTGATAAGGTTTCAAGAGGTTTAGCAGGAATCGTCAAGAGACACGTGTCAAGATGGTAACGAACGATACGAAAGCAAGAACTTCAAATCTCGGTCCAAATCAGTGGTACGATAGAAGCAAAGAAAGACAATGTAGAATGACAAATAAGTCATATGTAAAAGAAAGGACCAAGGAATCCGTATGTGTGCACATCGTGATCAATTTGACAATAATATACTTTAAGAAAGTAGAACATCAGTTTATAAAATAGTACAATCACTCCGAAAAGTTTCTATATTAGGAAGTTACCGAATTTCAAAAGTTCAAGAGCTATGTATATGTATGACCAAACTCAAAATTACTATTTTATACTTGTTCAAACGCAATCATTGTTTTTAATTTGCAAAATATCATTTGTAAAAGTTTTACGAGCTCAAACGAACTCAAAAACGCTTGAAATCATATTTTTAAAGTCTATCAGTTTTTGACTTTTGGGTATGACTAGACCAATTAACTTACTAAACGATATTCTAAGACTCAAGTCTAATGCATTTCGATGTAAAACAACGTTTTGAACAACTTTCTAGTTTTACCCGAGACATGAAACGGAATAAAAATGAACGAAAATGCCCTTGCATTAAATCTGTCAGCAAAACGATATTTTAGAACTTCACAAAAACAAGTTCTTAAATTTTCACAATCTCAAATGAGCATAACCTGCTCGATTTTAATGTTTTTTTTTGCCAAATTTTATGTCCTAAACGGACGTCTCAACAAGTAGAAGCATATTTGTATGTCTAAATTTATAAAAATATATTCTCGACACTGTAAAATTTTTGTAAAGTTTCTGTACAAAGTATCTTCTTTGACACATCTTGAAATTAAATCTAAATTTCATAATAACTCAGAATTAATATACACACAAGACTTGTGGATTCCATAAAGACGAAAGAAGATAAACTGTATAATTAATCATGTAAAGGAAACCCAGTATGGAAATGGTTCAAGAATGCCAACGGTAATCTGAGAGATATAAAAAAAATAACGCATATCATCCGTGTCTTCGACTGCAAGATGCACTGCAGGAAGGTCTCCTGGTGGCGTGATTTTACAAAATCACATGACATACCGAGAAAGAAACAAAATATTAACAAGTCACACTCCTGAGGCGAGGAGGTTTAGTGAAGAAGGGAGGATAAAAGTAGGATCGTATTCCAAACAATCGTCACATAATAAATGACGATCATGTGTTCAAGGTACAACGGATGTTGTAAGTCAAAGTCGAAACGTAGAATGGTCAATGAAATAAGATGTAATCCATGTACAATTGTCGTGTACAACGGTGACGTAAAGGTCGATCAAGATTACGTAAACTCACGATATTATTCAGGTACTGATTCAACGAATTCTTCGAGATATGTGACTCACACGATGTCTTTGTCCTTTCCGGAGACACATTGAGCTACACAATGGTCTATAGACTAGACATTCAATTACGAATGGTCGGAAAGAAAATCTGCGTATCTAAATAGATATTTTAAAGAAATTAAACAATGAGAGCAACACGTACAGTAGTAGAATGAAAATCAGGAGTTTTATCGAAAACAACACTTATTCAATTCAGAAAATGGTATCACGAGAGTATGCACAACATGTAGTAGCGAGTCGAGAAAAATAGACGGTTCAAAACGAACGAGCATATGAAGTCAGTCGTATCAAGCATAAATGAAATAGCAATAGTACTCAGAAAAATGAGTATGAAAAGTCGGCAGCATACGCGCTCTGATTACAAGTATGTAACGTCGTAACGATATAAAATCATTGCAATAAGATCAGTTCACAAGAACAAGAATTTAAGAAATACAGTATAGGCAGATGTAATCATAGTAACATTCAATGATAATTCATGAAGCACAAGGCTTTGAAAAGACACAGTAATTATCGTCATCAGGGTAACGTAATATTTCAACATGTAATCAAAAGATTAAATACTATAACGATAATTAAAAGTAAATAATAAGGATTAGAGAGTTACCCGCAAAGATATCGAACAGCAATGGCAGATTCTGTGTTTGACACTTAGAAACAATAAAATATTTGAACTTTCGGTTATAGACTAAGTTTTTGAAAACAACTCAGTTCCCTATAACCATCGCTCTAATACCACTCTGTAAGACCCCCAAAATCTGACATGGAACAACTAGGCAACGAGGGGGTAACACGTCATAGTACAAGAAACAATGAATTATATTTCATAAAAAGCTGACGAAATAAAAACATGTACATTACATCATAAAAGGTCAGTGTTTTTAAACATAGGTCCCAGAGTTTTAAAAGCGGAAAATTATATTATTTCGTCTCGATTTTAAACAATAAGTTGCCCAAAAGATTGAATAAACTTCTGATAGTTTATATAAAACAAATCTTTCAAAAGCATCACAGAAATATCCAAGCTGCGAATATCCTGCGGGCTCCCATCCAAGCAAAGCTAAGTAATAATAACTGAGATTAAACATGTAAAATCGTCAACACAAAGTTGAGTGAAATTCATAGGTTTAGCAATAAGGATGTGGAACACAAGCATTCAGTTGTAAAACAAGTAGTGTGGAGTATGGTTATATACGTCAACCATAGTCCGAAACCATTATTATTGTAGTTTAGTTCATGAACCGAAGCTTAACTCAGTGTAAGTTCCTCTAGTCAGTATTCAGCCTAAATACTCAAGTGAAATAAACAAATATTAGTGCGTCAAGGTAATCGGGACGGGGATAGTCAATCCCGATGGATCCACCCACAACATTCGCGCTTGGTAGCAGGATTAATTAACGGTTCATGATCAATGAGAGGAAACTTAAGGCTAGACTAAAAAGCAATAATAATAATGAAAACCTGAAATCATACATGTTCTGGATAGCATACAAGTTCTGGATAGCATACAGTTTTTAAATGGTTGTGTTCCATCATGTAAAATCTCACCCCGTGTTTAGAAACCATGTACAAGTAAAAAGGGGCTATGAACTCACCTTAGCCACGAGGTAAGTCAATCACGGTACTCAGCAACTGAGTAGAAACAATGTAGTGAGACGATCACTGACGATATGGATGCCCGGGAAACACGAAAACCGTAACCTATCAAAATAAGGTGCGCGTTAAGACTCGAACTCAAATATCGATGTTTCAAAACCATTGACACGAACCAAATGAATCCATTTATCCAAAGTTACTCATTAAAACACTTGTACACTTGAAAATGACTCGTTATACGACGCCAAGTCAAAGCAAGTCAAACTATCCTTTACCCTTACTTGGACCAGTAGCTAAGTCATTTACATAATGACTAAGCACTTGAGTAAGTCATCATGTCCGATGATGAATACTCAAACTCACGCAACACAAACATTGAACTACATGTCCAAAATAAAAATCAGCAAGTACACCCTAAATGTACACACCGATCTACCCTATCTAGACGTGTCCGTTTTACATGAAAATTGGTGTCAAGGTCACTTATAACCTGTATAAGACCTCACCAAAATTTGAGGCAAAGTTCACACTTTAAAATCCATCAGCTCGTCACTTTACTCGACTCCAAATTTGGGACAGATTTGTGCACTTGTTTTGTAAAATCGTTTGGACCACTTTAAAAGTACTAACTCGACAATCCGTCTTTTGAAATCACTACTAGACTCATAAAACTCAGTTTGTAAACTTTGAAAACCAGTAGATACATTTATCTATCCAAGCCTAAAGTCCCCGAGAGTCGACCCAAAATCAGCCACAACTTTCGGATTGTGCCGACTTGCGTCTCCCGGTACACGAAAACTAAAACTAGCATAACTTTTGACTCGTAATGACTTAGAAGCTCTATCTTATACCAAAACGACCGTATCGAAAAAATATACAACAATTTCAAATAATCTCAGTCTTTCACAGACCTTAAACCCACGAAACATACTGTTTAAGGCTGCTGTCCCAAAATAACATTTTAGAAAACATGACAAATCCATTTTTCAAGCAAAACCACTCATTCCCATACCTCTAGGATCACCATACTATCATTCCTATCAACCAAACACTTCTAAAAACACTTGCATGTAAAATCTAACAAAATCAAAGATTAAAAACAAGACTTTTAAGGATTAAAATGTGATGATCATACCAAAAACAATGCATGCAAGGTGATTTAAACATCAATCCACCATGAAATCATAAGTTTATAAAAACTTGATGCATGTGGATGATTTTGGTATCAATAGAATCACCATAAAAATCTAAGATGCGGTCTTTAAATTGTTTTGATCAAATCATGGTGGAAGATGGTGTTTTGTGGTGGTGAAGTCACGGCAAGGGGAGGAAAAAGGGGAGGGTGGTGGTGATTTTACTTTTGGTGTGTGTATTTTGTTAGTGGGAAGAAAAAAATGCGTTTATATATGTTGGTAGTGGAGGGACCATTGTTGCCAAGTTTGAAACTTGTGGACTTAAAAACAATTAATAGTTTTAAAGGGTAGAAAATGGTTATTGGTAAATCTTGAAAATATATACGGGGCTCGGGTTTCGTAAAAATACTTTTCAAAAGTTACAATGCATCATAAAAATGATTATATGATTTCTCGAGACGACTTAATACGTAATTAAAACGAAATCGTCGAAAATATTAATTATCGAAACAATCGATAAATAAACGTAATATTTTTGGGCATCCGTCGGTATCGCGATCACTAGGAATTCTCGTTGTACATTGATTTTAAATAAACTCGTTGTAAAACGCACGCGGGTGATTTTAAATCAAAAATTTTGATTTAAATTAAATATGGAAAAATAAAATAAAAATTTTATAATTCCATACAAAGTATTTATCGAATGATCAGAAAAATACTTAAAAAGTATAATTTAAAAATCTAAGGATTTACATATAAAATACAAGAAAACGAAATACGTTGGAAAATTCAAGAAGCACGAATAAAAAGAATAAGATAATGCTGGGAAAGTACGGGTTCTCACAAAAATTAATTTTTTTTAAAACTATTATTGAAAAAAAATATAGAGCATCACGGTTAGATAATTTAGTGCATCACGAATAAGACACTAATTTATTACCTTTATGCACCATATTTATACTCTTGATGCACTGAAATTTGGAGTGTGATGCACTACAACAATTCAATAGAAATTCGTTACATCACAGTTATACGTTTTAAAGCATCATGTTTATAAGTTAATGCATCACGGTTTTAAGTTATTGCATCATTATTCTTTCACAAAACTTATAATTATAGTGTAATTCTCATATATATGATGAAACACATTTAAAATTACGA
>JANFOE010001868.1:0-114216 GCA_025667525.1 Glebionis coronaria | reverse complement strand
GACCTGCTAAAGCAAGTGACGTGTAGGTCATAAATGCATTTTTACCTATTAAAAATGGTTAATAGGTAATATTATAAATAAACATAAAGTTCAATGGTTAGATAAGTATTTTATGTTCATTATTTGTAATATCGAGAAAAAAAGTAAAGTTCGTTGTAATTTATGGCTTTAACCCTTAAATTATTGAGGGTAGTTTTTAAAAGGGGAAAATTACCAAAAAGGTTCGTTGCCCATTATTCTCTTCCCAAAAAACAACTAAAATTTTCTCTTTCTAGAAAAGGACTATTTTTTTGGGGGCAATAGGGCAACTGGGTGCAGAATGCGCCACGTGTCCTCTGTTGCCCAATATTTTGGGGCAATCTGTCAGAATTTCCCTATCTCTTTGGACACTTGTCAAAATCTGAATGGTTGCTGCCCTATATTCTTTGTTGCCATGGACCGTATTAGGAAAAAACATGTTTTTTAGACCCAATCAAGAATTGCTCAAAATTGAAGGACTCTTTTTATAATTATCCCTTTTTAAAAATAATGGGTTTTTTTTGGTGTGGCGGTGTGAAAGTGGTGTGATAATACCATGGGTTTATTTTGGTGTGGGTGTAGTAGTGAAAAAGCTGACGTGGCATGGCAAAAAGTGGTGTGGTGGTGTGACCACTCCATTTACTCTTATTAGAAGGCATTATGGAGTTTAAGTTTCTGATTTATTGTTTAGGGCGAACTTTGCAATTACATTTGGAGAGTGGTTGAGAAAGCTTTGGTCTCATATTTGTGCTCTGCAAACAGACATTTTCTTCAATTTATGCTAGAATCTACAGGTCCTACTCACGATACTGGACACATCGAGTGATCCAAGGGCACTGCTAAAGTACATGTTCCTTCTAAAACTTTATAAAAAACAGAAACTAAATCAGTAACTATTGTATCACAAGGTTTACTTCTAAAAGTGCTTAGAGTATTGCATCAAGTAGCATTAGTTCTCCTAATAATAGCAATGTACATGATAAAGCTAAAACAGATATAATTATTGTGATCAATTTTTTTTAAAACAAAAACCCATAGGCATGTATGTGTCACAATATGAATTTAATATGATGCAATTGATGTTTCGACGGGTTAGTTTTTGTGTATAAGTTATTAGTGAACTTCTACCCTCGTGTCTATTCTGAGCTATAATCTACTCCATTCAGGTTATGTTCGGAATTTTCCTTTAAATGCAACAGTAGCAGAGCTTGAGACCGAATTTAAGAAATTTGGACCTATAAAGCAAGGACATATCCAAGATAGAAGTAACAAGGTCGGTTTATCTAACTGACAAATGTAATATTATGATTATTACTTAAGGATGTATTATACTAATGCTCATTTGGCCAACAGATGGGATTACTGTTTTTGCCTTTTTTTTTAATTTCAAGATCTCAGCTCGATGCAGAATGCAATTCATGTATGACTAAACTTGGAATTTGAATTTAAGTTTTCAATCGTTTATTAGATGGTTCAAGCTAGGTCGCTCAGAAGAGTTAAACTACGAGTTACACTTTAAGAACAAATAGTTCATAGTGGTAAAACTTAGACTAAGAAGCCTTAATTTTGAAATTTTAATGAAGAGATTGTGAATCCAGAGTAAACAATGACGCAGTTAATCAAACTCAAACAATTGCTACCAACAACTGTCAAAAAAAAAAATCTCTACTACACTAATGTGTTTCATGATAAAAGTCCATATATCATTTGCTCTTACTTAGAGATTCATTCGTATCAAAACAATCATATTTGTGAATTAAATGAGTTTGATTACAAGTTAGATAAATAATGTCTTTTATATGCTAGCAACATGTCAAAAGTCCAAACTGTTGTCAATGACCATAATTTAGTAGCACATTATTCACCTGCGACGACTCCGAGCTATCTAAAAAAGGTAGTCTTCTTGAAAATAGTCGTCTCACAATATTGAGTCAGAAATCCAATTATACCAATAAAAAATGTAGGGTTTCCTTAGGGGTTTGGTTTTTTTTATCTTAATTAGGACTTCATGTGTATGTTATTAATGGATAATGAACCAATAATGGATATGTTTTTTTAATATTGTACGTGTCGAAAAAAATATTTCTTCAAAACGCTTAGTAGAGATTTCATCTGTCTAAAAAAATCAATTCTTCTTTCTTTAATTGGTAATAATTTATTTATTCAGTTTTAATTATTTTTAATATATTTAATTAAAAAACCTTAAATATAGTACTATAATTGGTCAAAAAATTAATATAAAATCGTTTATGTACGTTTTTTCTAAAAAACATTGGTTGAAACATATAAGCGTTATAATTTTAATAAATAAAACTTAATAAAAACGTAAGTCAACTGTGAAATCAGAACTTATGGGTTAAATTAGAAAAGTGTACAAACAAATCTAACCAAATACAAGAGACCGAGCCATTCCTCCATTATTTTTATTAAAACATAACCTTCACAGTCGAACCTTAAAAAATATTGGAGAAAATATATTTCATTTTTACATGTGGGTGACTGTGAAGATAGTTTTAGCAAGGACACAATATCTTTCCATGGATTAAAGGTATGGTTTTTTTAGTTTGTTAAAAAATTAGATACGACTTTTAGTTATTTGGTTTTTTCATCAAATTTTATTACTGGCCTTGAGAGGAATCTGGCTCATTGTGCTAAAGATCTTACTTCATGGAGTCGCACGCATTTTGGAAATAACAAGAAGGCTATTGAAGAGCTTACAAATGAGTCGAGGCGTATCTAATTATCACCTCCTATGGATGCTAACAACGCTACACAGAGACTTTTACGAAAAAAGTTAGAAGAAATATGGCGTAAAGAAGAAATGTTTTGGCACCAACGTTCAAGAGTAAATTGGAATAAATTCGGTGACCAGAATACCCGTTTCTTTCACCTGTCAACAATACACAGGGGCCAACGAAATGCAATAACTATGTTAAAAAATGAAGAGGGCCAGTGGGTTGATGACCCTGTAGCCCTTAACACCTTGATTCGAAATCACTTTACGTCCATTTACACATCCGTTGGTGTTAGGGAATTTGGCGATGTTTTGGATGCAATTCAACCTGTAGTTACCGACCATATGAACTCATCTTTAGAAGATACCGTTGGGGACAATGAAATTGTTCGTACGGTTAAGCAATTAAGGGCGTATAAGTCACCAGGTAAAGACGGGTTCCCAGGTTTGTTTTTTAAGAAATATTGGCCAATTGTTGGAAACTCGGTGTGTAATGCTGTAAAAACAGTTTTTTATAACTGGAATTATGCCACCTTCTCTTAACAAAACTCTTGTTGTGCTTATTCCTAAAATTCCTGCACCCGAAGAGGTTGGTCACTTCCGTCCCCTTAGCTTATGTAATTTTGTTTATCGTATTACTAGCAAAATCATGGCGAACAGGCTTAAACCTCTTATACATCACCTCATTACCCCACAACAATCAGCCTTCATTCCAGGTAGGCTCATCCAGGATAGCATGGTCATTGCTAACGTAGCTTTTCATTATATTCGACACAAAAATAAAGGCCACCAGCGACTCATGGCGCTTAAACTTGACCTTAATAAAGCTTTTGACCGAGTTGAATGGGATTTTCTTATGGCTACTTTAAAGAAGATGGGGTTTGTGGATACATGGTGCCAAAGGATTTTAGCATGTTTAACTTCATACGAGTTTGAATTCTTGATTAAAGGAGAATCCATAGGCAATGTTCGGCCTACTCATGGTATTCGACAAGGTGACCCTTTATCACCATACACATCCGTTGGTGTTAGGGAATTTGGCGATGTTTTGGATGCAATTCAACCTGTAGTTACCGACCATATGAACTCATCTTTAGAAGATACCGTTGGGGACTATGAAATTGTTCGTGCGGTTAAGCAATTAGGGGCGTATAAGTCACCAGGTAAAGACGGGTTCCCAGGTTTGTTTTTTAAGAAATATTGGCCAGTTGTTTGGAAACTCGGTGTGTAATGCTGTAAAACAGTTTTTTTATAACTAGAATTATACCACCTTCTCTTAACAAAAACTCTTGTTGTGCTTATTCCTAAAATTCCTGCACCCGAAGAGGTTGGTCACTTCCGTCCCATTAGCTTATGTAATTTTGTTTATCGTATTACTAGCAAAATCATGGCGAACAGGCTTAAACCTCTTATACATCACCTCATTACCCCCACAACAATCAGCCTTCATTCCAGGTAGGCTCATCCAAGATAGCATGGTCATTGCTAACGTAGCATTTCGTTATATTCGACACAAAAATAAAGGCCACCAGCGACTCATGGCGCTTAAACTTGACCTTAATAAAGCTTTTGACCGAGTTGAATGGGATTTTCTTATGGCTACTTTAAAGAAGATGGGGTTTGTGGATACATGGTGCCAAAGGATTTTAGCATGTTTAACTTCATACGAGTTTGAATTCTTGATTAACGGAGAATCCATAGGCAATGTTTGGCCTACTCGTGGTATTCGACAAGGTGACCCTTTATCACCACACTTGTTCATTATTATTGCTGATGTATTATCTCGTATGGTCTCAAAAGCCGTGGAGAGCTCGCTTGTATCTGGTATTAAGATGGTAAGGACCTGACCTATAGTTTCTCATGTTTTCTTTGCTGATGATTCATTATTCTTTTTGAAAGTAGAATCCAAGTGAATGCCATAATCTAGTGAATATTCTTACTCGATATTGCAATGTGTCTGGGCAAAGCATCAACTGCATAAAATCTTCTGCCCATTTCTCTCCTAATACTCCAGAAAACCTACAACACTTATGTAACTTGTTGAATGTTCATCGCATGGATCCAAGAGCTCGTTATCTAGGATTACCTTTTATAATTAGGTGAAACAAGAATGAACTATTCTCTTTTATCCTAGACAAAGTGCTTCATAAAATGCAAGGGTGGAAACAAAGCTCCTATCTCAAGCGGGTCGGGAGATTCTTATCAAATCTGTGATTCAAGCCATTCCATCATATGCGATGCAATGTTACCTCCTGCCGAAAGGTCTTCTTGATAAGCTTCTTACTCCACACCCTTAGATTCTTCTGGCATGGAGACGCACATGGCAAGCACATTCATTGGTCAAGATGGGAATGTCTCTCAAAACCAAAAGACTAAGGAGGGCTAGGGTTTAGAGATTTGCATTCGTTTAATCTTGCTTTGCTCGCAAAACAAGGTTGGAGTCTTATAATCAACCCGGAATCCTTTTGGGCTCGTATCCTTAAAGGTTTATATTTTCCTACGGAAACTTTTCTAACAGCTCGTAAGGGATCTCACCCATCTTGGTTGTGGCAAAGTCTCATCCATGGTCGGGACATCCTCATTCAAGGCATCCGATGGCAAGTTGGAAATGACGAAAAAATCCCTTTCTGGACAGGAAAGTGGGTGCCATATAACTCTGACTTTTTCATTCGTGAACCTCCGGGGTCCTTTTATAAATGCTTTCTCGAGTTTCTGATTTCATTGTTCACGCGGGCATGAGACTCTTTTCAAATTACAAAGCCACCTTCTCCCCACGGAAGCTGATTTATATATCTCAGATCCCCATTTCCAATAGGGGAGCAGAAGACAAGCTTATTTGGCATTATGACGATAAGGGGAATTACTCTGTTCTCTCCGGATATCGACAATCTTTGCTATTGAAAGAAAAGGAGATAAATCATGCTTCTTCATCTTCTAATCCTACAGGTGAGTTTCGGAAACAAATTTGGCGTCTAAATGTCATTCCAAATATTAGACTCTTTTTGTGGAGAGCTTGTTCAAATGCCCTTGCTACCCGTGATATGTTATTTTGAAGAAATTGTGCCATTTCACCGCTTTGCCCCATATGTCAAACAACACCTGAGACTATAGAACACTTGTTATTTGAATGTGAGTGGACAAAGCCCACCTGGTTTGGTTCACCCTTAGGCCTTCGCCTAGATGGAATTCTAGGTAATGTATCTGATCGTATAAACTTGTTATTCTCCCATATAAAAACAAGATCCTCTCGTACGAACTTCTTGTCCACATTTGCCTGTGTGACATGTTCTATATGGAAAGCTCGTAACCGTTTTATTTTTGAAGGAATCAGCTCCACATCCTGATCATGTTATCATGGAAGCCCAGATTAGTGGCATTCAGTTTGAGAGTGCATACTCATTTGATCCTGTTGCACGCACAGATTTGCCCAGCATGAGTGGCGTTTCGCAAGTAGATTCACCAAAGTGGATCCCCCCACTTCAAATACAGTGAAGCTAAATTGTGATGCCTCTTTCAGAACTCCTAATGTTGCTTCATGTATTGGCGCTCGTGAATCAGTCGGGTCATTGCCTATTTGTTTTGACAAAAAGTGGCGATGTGATTCTGCTCTTGCTGCTGAACTTCAAGCCATTCGATCAGCTTGTGTTTTTGCTGCTACCAAAGGTTGGTTTAAAACGCGATCATTGAATCTGAGTCACAATAAAAAATAACGCTTGCTTCATCGGAAAATGTCCCGCCTTGGGCGCTTTTGGCTCTTATTATGGATATCCGTTATTGGGTGTCTCATATGGAGGGGTGTAAACGATCCGAGCCGAGTCGATTTTTGGCCTAAACGAGCCAGGCTTGTTATTAACTGCCCTGGCTCGAGCTCGAATAAAACTTTATAATCTGGCTCGAGCTCGAACTCGAATGTTTTTTTGTTGTTCGAGCTCGAGCTCGAAGCTCGTTTACCGATTTTTAACTTTTGTTTAGACTAACTTCTCTTATAACAGATATAGTTGGATATACTCGTTTATTAACTCATGCTCGAGCTTGAAAGCTCGTTTATTATTATTATAATGATGCTAATACTTAATGAGTAAGCTAAGGTGTATGTAACTTATATATTTATAGAAATTTATCATTAAGCTCGAATAGCCTGTTCGGCTCGTTAAGCTAGAATAGCTTGTTCGGCTCGTTAAGCTCGCTCGGCTCGAGACAATTAAACGAGTTTTCGAACGAGTCGAGCTTAATATTATTTTTCAAAGCTCGGCTCGCCAAATTAAACGAACACAAATATTTGTTCGAGATCGACTCGAGCTCGAGAGTATTAAGTTCGAACTCGAGTTAAAGGTCGCCTTTTCTCGAGCTCGGCGTATGTAACTTAAACGAACACAAATAGATGTAAATGAGTGTGATACCCAGAAACCGAGGTCACTTATCTTACCCTAAAATTACGAATATTTTTGAAATTTTTAAGAAATTTCGTTTATTATATATTTAATCGTTTTAGTTGAAACCGAGGTTTGAGGGTCGTAATCTTGACGATTGACGACTTAAGAAGAACGATGACGACTACGATCCCGACGGATGCCAATTTTTTATGTTTTATTGTCGCTTTACCGATATTATAATTTTTCGAGAATTTTATTTTTGGTTCGTGTTAAGTCGAGTCGGGTGCGTTTATTTCTTTCCGGATGCGTTTAAATTGTTCTAATAGTATTTCGGAGTGTTCGGACGACCCCTGACTCCCGCAAAATTTTCCAAGTCGACTAATAAGTCATTTCCCGCAAATTATTGAGGTCGTTTAAATATGAGGACAAAAGAATGCCTAAATTGCACAAAAGGCCCTTAAAAATTTACAAAAGGAAAGAAGGGAGCACACACACAACATTTCACTTTAAAAAAAAAATCCACCCTCTCCCTCTCATTCCTTTGGCCATCGGCCATTATCACCACCACCACCACAAATTTTTTTTTCTTGTTTTGATCGAAATCTAATTAAAGACCACCTTTTCTAATCATTTAGTAAGTGTTTTTCTACAATCAAATCCAACATGCATTAACATGATTTTTCAAGAATTAAAAGATTTTTCAAAATGTTTGATTTTATGTAATTAAACCTAATGCATGTGTAATTGGTGTTTAGATAATGTTTAATCACCATTTGAGTTAACCAAAAAAATTTTGGTTTGGGTGTTTTGATCACCAACACCCCACGGCCAAATGGGGGGTGTTTGGTGGATCATGGTGTTTGATGATTTTTGTTTGTGGGTTTGTGTTTAGATTGATGTTTTAGGTGTGTTTGAATGGGTTAAACACATTGCATGTTTGATTTAGTAAATGGGTTTTAGAGTGGATTTGATGTTCTAGGTGTTAGGTACTGATTAAGGTGTTTAGGAGTGGTCATGAGTGGTTAAGTTAGGGCTAGGTGTTGTTAAAATGGTTTGGAAACAAGTGCTAAGGTGATTTTGAAGTAGTAAATTTTAGGCAGATTGTTTAAGGGTGTTTTTGAAAATCTTAAGTCTAAATACAGGTCATAAACATAGGATTTAGTTGTAGATCTCTGGTTTAGCTTCGATTTGGAATAAGAAAGAGCTTACGACTCCCGACGGGTCAAAAGTTATGATGTTTTGAAAGTTCGTGTACCGGGAGATGAGAACCTACATAATCCGAATTATGTTTGTTTTGGGTCAAATCCCGGGGACCATAGATAGAGTTTGGTAAATGATTGAAAGTTGGTTTTTGGTTCAAACCTGCATTTGTGAGTCTATTTTTGGACTTAGGAGTCAAAGTAGTCAATGGTGTATTTTAAATGGGTCAAACAAGACCAACATGGTCAATGTGCAAAATCAGTCCAAAATATGTACGTCTAGTAATGTGTTAAGTAACGAGTCATAAAAGTGAAAACTTTTCATGGGATTAAATATGGGTCTTATACATGTCATGAGGTATTTTTGTGAATTTTCCTTAAATTTTATAAAAGTGCTTAAGTTATAGAAAACAGCCTGTACTTTTGGTAAGTACCGGCAAAAATGTAAAATGGAAATCAACTTGAATAACATAGATAAATGGTAATAGTCTTGTAATGATTACTTGATTGGGTTTTTGGAGTGAGTTAGTAATTATGACAATTGACTAATATGTATGTATTTTACATTACTTGGAGTCATATGTATAAATGAGATTGACCCATTACGCATTGTTGTTAGGTACGTGATTGAATTTTCCGGGCATCCTCGTCGTTAGTGATTGTCATTCGTTACGCCGACTACTTCTAACTAAGGTGTGAATTTATAGCCTCGCTTACTACTGTTTTAAATTGTTTTTACCCGTGAGGGAGATGCATGCTAGTTTTTATAAAATGAACATAAGACATGAATGATTGTTGGGCCCGCAGTTGCCTAAATTGTGTTGAGTACCTAGTTGCGTAAGACCCTATATTCATGAACTATTAACTATTGTTTAATCCTCATGTGTATTGAAAATATCCGCTTATACAATTGATAGTACTATAGGGTTGACGACCCTATCCGAGACGAGGGCTAGTACGTTGAGTACCCCTGTGGACGGATAACTTGTGATAAGAAATAAGGTATAATTGCAACTAATGCCTTTAGAAGGGGCACTGGTTTCATCTTAATCATGCCGGTAACTATACGCGGGTGATTGAGTTAACGGATTAGTGTCATGAGCTTAAACACAATTGTAATACCTTGATAATAGATTGTTTGATCGACAATTCTATAAATGATCGTGATTGATTTTTATAACACTTATGTTCAAAATGAGATTGTAAAACCTATGAATTCCACTCAACATTATTTATTGACCCAATTTAGCATGTGTTTCAGGTAATCGATGATGTATAGCATGGAGCATGCAAAGGATGGGAGTTGTGTGTGGCTTGGCGGTCTACTTGTTTTTCCACCCTTATTTAACTTGAAACTCTTTTATTTTCTGTCATGTGAACAAAAATGTACCTTTTGAGGTTGAGATTCAGTGGGGACCAAACGCAAACTCTGTTTTGTATCATCTTGGGATTTGGAAAACTGTAGACTTGTATGTCTTAACAATGTTTAAATTTATGTTTAAGCTTTTACGTCTCTTTGAGTCGTTTGATATAGCTTGTGTGTGATGATAACTGCCTAGCACCCAAATGTTGTAGTTCCGCTGCGCATAGCATTTGTGGGGGTGTTAGAATGAGTAAGCTAAGGTGTATGTAACTTAATCTTATTACATGAAGTGCAATAATTGCATTCTATATTCTGTTTATGATGATATCCTTATATCGTTTTCATGTTAGATATACAAATATTACAATTTACATCTATTTATTTTTTGGTAGTGTTAGAGTAAAAGGAGTGGTCACGCCGTGCCCCGGCGTTGCCGGCCGTGACCACACCGGAAGAACCTGCGTGAATCACGGTGTGGCTGGAGACACTTGCGTGGAAGAAGAGAAAGGCCCAAAACCATTTTCATTTTAACCTCTAAACCTTTTCATTTAACCCCCTTATTTTTAAAGCTTGATAAACCATAAATATTATTTGTATTTATAAAATATTTAATTTTTTTAACTGTAGCATTTTTAAAAAAAAATATTTAAAAAAAAATTAATAAAAAGCCCAACTGCTAGTTTCCTTTTAATTTTTTTTTCACAATGTTATTTTTTTAGAATATATATTGTGGTTTCTTTTCTTTGTGTCGGTGTGATAAGTCAAACGAGTATGACATAATTCAATTGTTGAAGGTAGTTTTTTATACCCGTCGTTGTGACTAGTTTTTTTTATTCCGAATGTTGTTTTTCTCGTAATTTATTTTTAATTCCTATATGTAGTTTTTTTTCGTAATTTATTTTTAAAGTAAGTAGGTTTTAAATAATTAAATTGTGTGTTAAAGCCATAAATTACCAACGAATTTTATTTTTTTTTCTCGATATTACAAATAATGAACATAAAATACTTACCTAGCTATTGAACTTTATGTTTATTTATAATATCGCCCTTGAAAATTGTTGGTACTGACTATTATTAGTAACGTAAAATTGTTATATTCCACGTCATTTTTTTGCCCACGTGTTGTTGACTTTCGTTGATTTTTCCTGACTTTCTCCACATCATACCTGGATCAATCATACTCATTCAGATCAATCATACTCTGAAAACCCCATCTCAAACAAAACCATCACAGCATACTCTTCGAACAACCCCGACCACGTTATAGTGGCCGCACCACGTTATGTGTTTTCACTTGCGATCTAACAGGCTAACAACCCAGATCTAACAGGGTAACCACCATATTTAACCGGGGTAACCATCAGATATAACCGGGTAACCACCGGATCTAACCGGTTTACCACCTGATATAACCGGTTTACCATTATATCTAACCAATTTACAAACTAGTTTCTGGTGGTGGGTCGAATAGTGGTGGATTCCGAATAATGGTTGTTTTCCGACGACATGTTGGACGACAACAAGAAATGGATAAAGGAAACATAGTTGGAATTAATATAGAAAGTTGAAGGGAATTCAAGAGAGAGAGAGAGAGAGAGAGAGAGAGAGAGAGAGAGAGAGAGAGAGAGAGAGAGAAGAGAGAGAGAGAGAGAGAGAGAGAGAGGAGAGAGAGAGAGAGAGAGAGAGAGAGAGAGAGAGAGAGAGAGAGAGAGAGAGAGAGAGAGAGAGAGAGAGAGAGAGAGAGAGAGAGAGAGAGAGAGAGAGAGGCAGAGAGAGAGAGAGAGAGGTTACTTTATGTTAATTATTTTTAATATCGAGAAAAAAAAGTAAAGTTCGTTGATAATTTATGGCTTTAACTCAAAGTTAAATAAACCTAAACTTAAAATGACCTGCTAAAGCAAGTGACGTGTAGGTCATAAATGCCTTTTTACCTATTAAAAATGGTTAATAGGTAATATTATAAATAAACATAAAGTTCAATGGTTAGATAAGTATTTTATGTTCATTATTTGTAATATCGAGAAAAAAAGTAAAGTTCATTGTAATTTATGGCTTTAACCCTTAAATTATTGAGGGTAGTTTTTAAAAGGGAAAATTACCAAAAAGGTCCGTTGCCCATTATTCTCTTCCCAAAAAACAACTAAAATTTTCTCTTTCTAGAAAATGACTATTTTTTTGGGGCAATAGGGCAACTGGGTGCAGAATGCGCCACGTGTCCTCTGTTGCCCTATATTTTGGGGCAATCTGTCAGAATTTCCCTATTTCTTTGGACACTTGTCAAAATCTGAATGATTGCTGCCCTATATTCTTTGTTGCCATGGACCGTATTAGGAAAAACATGTTTTTTAGACCCAATCACGAATTTCTCAAAATTGAAGGACTCTTTTGATAATTATCCCTTTTTAAAAATAATGGGTTTTTTTGGTGTGGTGGTGTGAAAGTGGTGTGATCATACCATGGGTTTATTTTGGTGTGGGTGTGATAGTGAAAAAGCTGTCGTGGCATGGCAAAAAGTGGTGTGGTGGTGTGACCACTCCTTTTACTCTTATTAGAAGGCATTATGGAGTTTAAGTTTCTGATTTATTGTTTAGGGCGAACTTTGCAATTACATTTGTAGAGTGATTGAGAAAGCTTTGGTCTCATATTTGTGCTCTGCAAACAGACATTTTCTTCAATTTATGCTAGAATCTACAGGTCCTACTCACGATACTGGACACATCGAGTGATCCAAGGGCACTGCTAAATTACATGTTCCTTCTAAAACTATATAAAAAACAGAAACTAAATCAGTAACTATTGTATCACAAGGTTTACTTCTAAAAGTGCTTAGAGTATTGCATCAAGTAGCATTAGTTCTCCTAATAATAGCAATGTTCATGATAAAGCTAAAACAGATATAATTATGTGATCAATTTTTTTTTAAAACAAAAACCCATAGGCATGTATGTGTCACAATATGAATTTAATATGATGCAATTGATGTTTCGATGGGTTAGTTTTTGTGTATAAGTTATTAGTGAACTTCTACCCTCGTGTCTATTCTGAGCTATAATCTACTCCATTCAGGTTATGTTTGGAATTTTCCTTTAAATGCAACAGTAGCAGAGCTTGAGACCGAATTTAAGAAATTTGGACCTATAAAGCAAGGACATATCCAAGATAGAAGTAACAAGGTCGGTTTATCTAACTGACAAACGTAATATTATGATTATTACTTAAGGATGTATTATACTAATGCTCATTTGGCCAACAGATGGGATACTGTTTTGCCTTTTTTTAATTTCAAGATCTCAGCTCGATGCAGAATGCAATTCATGTATGACTAAACTTGGAATTTGAATTTAAGTTTTCAATCGTTTATTAGATGGTTCAAGCTAGGTCTCTCAGAAGAGTTAAACTACGAGTTACACTTTAAGAACAAATAGTTCATAGTGGTAAAATTTAGACTAAGAAGCCTTAATTTCGAAATTTTAATGAAGAGATTGTGAATCCAGAGTAAACAATGACGCAGTTAATCAAACTCAAACAATTGCTACCAACAACTGTCAATTAAGGATTGGTTTCATATGTCTGACTGTGACGAGCAGTAAAGAATTGCAGATGGTTTAGATGAACAATTGTGACTTGAAGAATAATTAAAGTGGTGTTGAAACAAATGTTATAACCTATTCTAAAGGGTTTTCATTTTAATATTGCTTATGTGCATACTTCAAATAAGCTATGTCACTTACAAATAACAATATAAGAAGTTATGATAATAAGTCCTATACTCCCCCGAGAGTCAGTACATTAGTAAACTTCCATTACCCATGATTTGTTTTAAACCCACCGTCTCCTAAAATGGCAACAAACTACTTTATATAGCAAATACCATTGTTGTTCTCTTATGTAACGGACTTTGAATTGGATTTTTAGAATTTTTGTTTGTAGTAAATGATGGTAAGAGGGTCTTTGGAAGGAGGTGAAACTGCTAAACTTGATATGTCAAATAATGAGCAATTGTTTCCACTTCTATTATTAGCAAGTCATGAAAGCAATGAAAGGAAGATACCATGCTTACTTTTTACCTTTAAAATAATGCCTTATATTTGGTTCATTGTAATTGCAGGCACGACAAAATTTGGAATTGAGGATATCTAACCAAAGAGAAAGTAAAACATATACGGTTCAGTCGTGTCTTGTGACAGTCATCATTTGGTTATTAAGCTTACACCAGAAAACATTTGGGAAAAGTTATAAGGACATTCCGTAGTAGCATTTTTATAAATCATTATACTTTTACAGATCATTGTTGTGTCGCTCTTATACAAGAGTAGCTACATATTAATTTTTAAGTATATACTCTTATAGATCATTACACTTTACTAAATGTACTTGAATAATCTATAAATACTTGAACTCACATATTAAATGACTGCTCATTAATTATAACATAAAGTTACAATCTCAAATACCATAAGATAAGGGAAACTTCTTGTTAGCCTCAAAATATTGAGTCAAAAAAGAATGTTCGGTCATAGGTTTATATTGTAATATTTATTAGAACGTTGTAATAGTTAGTTAAAATAGTCGTGACATTACGGGCTTGATGGCTAGCTTAAAAGGCCTCTGTTAAGGTATTAAGCATTTTATTCAAGCCCGGCCCATTAAAAAATATAGTCCATTAAGGCTACATATATGAGCCCAACTATATAAGCCCTTCCTAGCATGTTAGGAAGGGTTGGTGTTTTTTATTTTGTTAATTAATCTCACATAGTTTCTCCATCTACTCTTACACGAATGTCTCTCAAAAGATATTATGTGTTTTTATGTTACATTTTGTGCTGATATTGATGAATATTCTGATGTTGCATGCAAATATCTTGATCAAGTCAAAGAGTGTGAACGTCTTGAAACTGAGCTTTCGAATAAAGTTGACCAAAAAGAGTTTTCGTTACTTCAACATAGATATGATTATCTTCAAAAACATTGTCACTCACTTGAACTTGCTTTGTAAAAGAAAGTTGGCAGCTTTTCAAATGATACACCTTTGGAAGTAAAATTATCTGAGTCATGTCGATTACTAAACGAAAAAGTCTTGATATTTCGGATTTGAAAGCTTATTTACAAGAAAAAGACATAGCAATAGCAGAGTTGAAGAAACTCGTTGCTAAGATGGGTGGGAAAGTTGTGGAACCTAGCGTTAAGAAACTTGTTGTTAGACAACCCAATGCCTCTAAAGTGAATAGATCCTCTATCTTTGGAAAACCATCTGCTTTTCAAATTCCTCGTTTGCAAAACCTGTGTTTGCCCCTGATAGGTGTGAAAACACCCATCCTTTGACCACTTAATTATAATAATAACCAAGCCAGAACGTGTATTTTATGTCATAAATGTCGGAATTATGCGTGGTTTGTGTTTTTGTTGTGATTTAGGATCACAATGTGAAAAGGGAAGAAAACACGGGCTTTCACGGGCTTTTATCGAAGAAAAAGACAAAAGACGAAGTCAAAAGATCAAGAGTGCAAAAAGAACGAAAGTCCAAGGCCTATTCTGAAGATTTGTCGAAGAAAAAGTCTAAAGACGGAAGTTTATTAAAAGCCGAAGAACTCAAGTCAAAATTAATGAAGAAGTTACAAGACGAGTTCAAATAATCCCGAGACAAAGTCGAAAAAGTCGAAGAATTTAGAAGACGAGAAGACGAGAAAAGAAAGGAAGAAGCAACACATGCTTATCCTCCTTAATCACTATAAATACCCTCCTAATCTCACATTAGGAGTTGTTAGCTAATTTGACAAATTAGTCTCTCCATTTTATTTCATGCTCTTTTCTTAATTCTCAATTTAATACTTGTCATTTATTTTTCAAGATCATTCCAAGTAAGTCTTTAATTTTGTGTATTGAATCTTTATCTTTTAATCAAGTTTTATTTTTAATCTCATCCTTCCTCTCTTGTTTGGTTTAATTTAGTGTTTGGTTATTGATTTGGTTGATTTAAGTTTGATTAATCAAGTGGGTTTCATAGTTTTATTGCTTTTGATTTCATAAAGTTTATTGATTTAGATGTTTTAGTGTTTGGTAGATCTTAATTAGTGATTTATTGTTTTTAGTTCTATTGTTTTTGGTTGTTTTAAGTTTTATTTTATTAAGTGGGTTGTGATTAATTTGGTTTTCATTGTTAGTTTTGTTGATTTGGTTTGATTTATTATTGTTAGTTGATTATTAGTGGTTAGTTTAGTTTAATTTTATGGTTGATTTTGGTTAAATTCGTGTTTTTGTTTCCCCTTTTTTCGTCACTGTTAATTTTTCCCGAACAAACAATTTTTCCCGAGCCAACTATTTTTTTCCCGAATGAGCATTTTTTTTCCCGAACCAATTAATTTTCCCGAGTGAAAACATTTTTTCCCGAACCAATTAATTTTCCCGAGTGAAAACAATATTCCCGAACCAAAAAAAAAATACCGAACGAAGGTGTTGAAAAAAAAACAATAATAAAAAAAAATACCGAGCAAACATTTTTCCCGGAAAAAAAAAATACCAAACAAATGATAACAAACTTCCCGAATAAAACAAACATTCCAAATGAGGACCAACATGCCTGCCAGCTTCCCAGTTTGGCGCATTTTCGGCAGGTAGCTTGCTAGCTTCCAGCTAGCTGCCTGCTAGCTTGTTTATTTATTAGTATTATTCCGTAATTGTTTAGTTTTATCTGAAAGTTGTTCCGATTTTATTTTTGAAAGTTACGTATTTTTAGTTGAATTTTTCGTCTATTTTTAAAATTAATACGTTTTTCGTAAAGTTCAAGTTTTATCTTTTATTTAGTACCCGCTTTAGGTTTTGCCTCGTTTAGCTTTAAAGTACCATTTTAGTTTTATTCTCTCCTTTTTTATTAAGTAAACTTTATTTCTGAGTCGATAGTTAATTTCGTCTTTTATTTTTATTTTTATTAATTGTTTCGTTTTCTTATTTGTTTTTAATATTGTTTATTTACTTATCGTAAAGCTTTAATTAATTTACTTTCAAAGTCTTAATTTCGCACCATTTACTTTTTAATTTATTTTAGCTTTACTTACCCATCATTTACTTTAAAGTCTTGCAGTTTTATTTTAAACAACGACCAAACCTTTTCTTTTCCACCAAAAGACGACTGAGTCGCACTTAAACCAATAATCAATTCGAATTGAATCGAAAAAGAACCTAATAAAAACTCAGTTATCAAATGGCGCCGCTGCCGGCTCTTTTCGTAAAGATTAACGGTTTTCTGTGAGAGACGCGTTGAATTTTGGGATCCGTTCACTCGTGAACGTTATTTTTCTTGCTCAAAAATTTCCAAAAATCCATAAAGATTTTTATTTTTATAGTATATATATATTGTCTATTTCTTTGGTATCTTTTTCTTTTGCTTTTGAAGGTGTATGCGTACTAGATCTTCAACTTACCCAGAGCCCGAGACTCGTGAAGATTTAGATATGGCTGGTGTGAACAACAACAATAACCCACCGCACCTCAACAATAATGATAACAACAATGTTCTTCCACCACCCGATCTTCGAACGATGGAGGAGCTTTGTCAACCAACCATGAACGGACGAGGAGGACCGATTGCGCCGATGCAAATCACGACTCCGGAGTTTTCGTTGAAGCATCACATGATCCAACAAGTTCAAAACACTTGTCCATTTCGCGGATTGCCGGATGATGATTCCAACAAACACCTCGACAAGTTCATTACCGTTACTCAAAGCATAAAGTTGCCCGGTGTCACTATGGATTTTCTTCGCCTTCACCTATTTCCACACACCTTATCCCACCATGCCGAAAAATAGTTTGATCGTCTTCCGAAGAATTCAATTCATACTTGGGATGACATGACTCAACGCTTTTTGTCGCGCTACTTTGCACCATCCATGGTCACGAGCCTTCAGAATCAAATTAGTGGATTTAATCAAGAACCTGATTAATCACTCTTTGATGCTTGGGAACGATATAATGTTTTGATCGATCGATGTCCAAACCACAACATACTCTCCATTTTATTTCATGCTCTTTTCTTAATTGTCAAATTAATACTTGTCATTTATTTTTCAAGATCATTCCAAGTAAGTCTTTAATTTTGTGTATTGAATCTTTATCTTTTAATCAAGTTTTATTTTTAATCTCATCCTTCCTCTCTTGTTTGGTTTAATTTAGTGTTTGGTTATTGATTTGGTTGATTTAAGTTTGATTAATCAAGTGAGTTTCATAGTTTTATTGCTTTTGATTTCATAAAGTTTATTGATTTAGATGTTTTAGTGTTTGGTAGATCTTAATTAGTGATTTATTATTTTTAGTTCTATTGTTTTTGGTTGTTTTAAGTTTTATTTTATTAAGTGGGTTGTGATTAATCTGGTTTTTATTGTTAGTTTTGTTGATTTGGTTTGATTTATTATTGTTATGATTATTAGTGGTTAGTTTAGTTTAATTTTTAGATTGATTATTGTTGATTTTGGTTAAATTCGTGTTTTTGTTTCCCCTTTTTTCGTCACTGTTAATTTTTCCCGAGCCAACTATTTTTTTTCCCGAATGAGCATTTTTTTTCCCGAACCAATTAATTTTCCCGAGTGAAAATATTTTTTCCCGAACCAATTAATTTTCCCGAGTGAAAACAATTTTCCCGAGTGAAAATAATTTTCCCGAGTGAAAACAATTTTCCCGAACCAAAAAAAAAATACCGAACGAAGGTGTTGAAAAAAAAATACCGAGCAAACATTTTTCCCGAACAAAAAAAAATACCGAACAAATGTTAACAAACTTCCCGAATAAAACAAACATTCCGAATGAGGACCAGCATGCCTGCCAGCTTCCCAGTTTGGCGCCATTTTCAGCAGGTAGCTTGCTAGCTTCCAGCTAGCTGCCTGGTAGCTTGTTTATTTATTAGTATTATTCGGTAATTGTTTAGTTTTAATTGAAAGTTTTTCCGATTTTATTTTTGAAAGTTACGTATTTTTAGTTGATTTTTTCGTCTATTTTTAAAATTAATATTTTTTCGTAAAGTTCAAGTTTTATCTTTTATTTAGTACCCGCTTTAGGTTTTGCCTCGTTTAGCTTTAAAGTACCATTTTAGTTTTATTCTCTCCTTTTTCATTAAGTAAACTTTATTTTTGATTCGATAGTTAATTTCGTCTTTTATTTTTATTTTTATTAATTGTTTCGTTTTCATATTTGTTTTTAATATTGTTTATTTACTTCTCGGCAAGCTTTAATTAATTTACTTTCAAAGTTTAATTTCGTACCATTTACTTTTTAATTTCTTTTAGCTTTATTTACCCATCATTTACTTTAAAGTCTTGCAATTTTATTTTAAACAACGACCAAACCTTTTCTTTTCCACCAAAAGACGACTGAGTCGCACTTAAACCAATAATCAATTCGAATTGAATCGAAAAAGAACCTAATAAAAACTCAGTTATCAGCCCCCAAGATGGATAGAAAGGAAAGGTTACCACATACTCAACCCATAAGGAATACTTTAGCACCAAGAGTTAAGCACAATAATGTGATTAAACTAGGGATGTATAGAATGACCACTAAACCCACAAACAGAGTTAGTCAATCGCCTCAGACTTCTAGAAACACTAATACTCATGTGTCTTCTACTACATGAGTAGTCTCTATTGCTAGTGTTAGCCGGCCTCAACTTAAGAGCACTCAAGAGAATGATAAGGTCTGGAAACACAAGAGTCAAGGGAAGATGAAGGATGTAGAAGAACACCCTAGGAATTTCAATGTTTCTAAGTATAAAAAGTCTGTAATCGCGTGTAACGACTATTTGAATGCTTTGAATGATTTGAATGCTTTGAATGTTAAATTCGTTTGTGTCAAATGTGGAAAATGTGCTAATACTAATCATTCTATGTGTGCTATGAATAATGTCAAAGGAGTAGATACTAGAACTAAGAAGCAAGTTGTGATGCCTACTAGTGCTAGTAAACCCAAACGCAAAGTGAACCATTCTGGTGCAACCCCCACTAAGAAAAGTAATGCATCAGACTCCACCACTAAGAACACTAGAAGTAGAATTAAGGAATTATATGAGTCTGCTAGAAAGTCTTGGAAATTGTGGTTTGCTAATCAGTGTCCTCCAGGATATAAATGGATGCCTAAAGTTAGGAAAAAAAATGTGACAACGAGTGTTAGTTGCCTTTAAATGTTGCTAAGGACACTAATGATTCCGAAATTACAACTAACGTGATATCCAATTTAGCAAATGCTCCATCGTGTTCTAATTCTTCTACAGGTTATACAAATAATTCTCTTCATACTGGACCCCGGATGCATGAAGCACATGACGGGGAATCTCAAGCTTCTAATTAACTTCGTGGAGAAGTTCCTGGGTACGGTCTGATTCCGAAATGATCAATTTGCACCGATCCTAGGATATGAGTTGCTTGTTCATGTATAAATTACTTGTTCATAACTTGTTTTACTTGTTCTTGACTTGTTTTACTTATTCTTGACTTGTTTTACTTGTTCCTGTTTTATCGTGTCTCCTAATGTTATACATTTCATATGTTCTTGATTAATGCATTTCATGATTCATGAGTCATGTGTCATTAAACTTGATATTTGCGTCATTAGTAACCTTCTAAAAATAGCAGGTTTCTATATATAGTAAGTTTCCAAAAATAGAAAGTTTTCATAAATAGTAAGTTTTCAAAAATAGTAAGTTTCCATAAATAGTAAGTTTCCAAAGATAGAAAGTTTCCGTAAATAGTAAGTTTCTAAAATAATAATAAGTTGGTTAAATAAGTGTGTAATAAAAGTCGAAGCTTAACGAACATATTCTTATAAGTCGTTATTATTAAATAATGTACTAGTAAAGTATTTTAATAAATAACTTTAACATGTTAAAATCTTATAAATATTTATTAATTAATAATGTAACATGATTTTTAAATTGATTATTAATTAATAATAAGCCATGATTTATTTTACTAATACTTTACCATAAACTTGATAGTTACTGTATATAATTAAATTAAAAACTATTATTAAATTAATTAAGCTATGACTAAAAATATAATTAATTTAATAATCTAAGTCTTTAATTAAGCTAAATTATTTAGGCCTTGCTTAATTTCACCAAAATTAATTAAGTTAAAATACATTTATAAGCCCAAATAATTAAGCTAAAATAATAACCCAAACACCCCTTGTGTTTTTCGGTTTAGCCGAGCCCCAACAATAAGCCCACCGAGACCTTGAGGTCTCGGTTGCACGAATCAAACAAACACTCGTCGAGAGTTTCTAACTCTCGACTGCTACCCTTTTCCCCCCTATTCTCTTTCATCTTGCCACCGGTCTAACAACACTCCCACCGGTTATGACCCTTGTCACTGACCAATCGAGCCTTCCCACTGGTGGCGTGGTTTTCCCACCGAGACCAAAGTCTCGGTTGCTACTGCTGTGACCAACCAGCCATCGTGACCCTGCTTGGGGTTGCGGCTGGTAGAAGAACCAGCAACTGAGCCACTTGCGGTCGGCGGTATGTTGGCCAAAAATCCACCGAGAGCACCCTTTTGCAAGGGTTCTCGGTTTCCGTGATAAACCGAAACAACACCCGATCCTAACCTTTTTAATTACTATCATACGTGTTCAATCATTTAATCAAATGGTTTAATTGATTCTTGAAAATAAAAAAGGGATATTAAGTTTAAAGACTTACCGAATGAGTATAGGCCAAGGATTAGCAAACACGATCAATACACAAACTAATCAAAGAACAAAATTATTTTCCCCTCTCCTTTGTTGTCTTTTCTGCCGGCGGCCACACACACCAACACAACCCTAGTTTTTTTGTAACTTGAAATGAGATGAAAAAGTGATAGTCCTGTTGTTTGTAATTTAGTAATGGGCCAGGCCATGGGCCCTTTTTCCTTTCTTTTTAAAACCGGCCACAAACACCCCTTATTATATATGTTTTGTATTTTCTTGAATTTTGTGTGTCGCGTATTTGTAATTTAAGTTCGTGTTAAATCTTGTCGTGTAGTATTTAATATATATAATTAATTGTCATTATACACTTAATATGTAGGATATGTAAATCGTGCTTATGTTTTAGAAAAAGAAAGAGATAGAAAGATAGATGATTTCACATACACATTTGAGAGAGAAAATAAGAAAACACACTTTTACTATGTGTATTGTATGAGAAAACCACACCCTCTCCATCTAAGGAGAGGGTTTATATACCCAAGCCCATGAGATGGGCTTGGTTTTACAAGTTGGGTCGTGGCCTTAGTCTTTGTGGACTAGGCTTTGCTAACTTTGTTTAACTTAATAACAAGAACTACGAGCTACTACTGAATCTATTGTTGGAGTGACCAAATCTTCCTAAATACGTAAAAACGTATTTCCAACAATCTCCCCCTAAGGGAGGTCAGTCCATTCAAAGGGCGTTACCCAAGTTACAATAATAAAATAAACCTAGCATACTATGCTTGTCTTGAGCTTGTAGTCTTCGTCTTTTCTTTTTTTTTTCTTTTCTGGTGAACATGCTGATGTGATCTTTGATATCAATCTTGAGCATTAATCTCTTGCCTTAATCTTGTGCATCCATCACTTGTGATCTTCGCCTCTTCGTGACTTCATGTCCCACATACTTATACCTTTGTAATTCTTGAAAGCTTCAGAGTTCGATACAGCAGAAGACTTGACTTTTTGGCTTTCTAGAAGTTAAATGAAGTATTAAGGGTATAAAGTATAAGCATGCGGAGACGACTTCTTCTCGGATTCTGCAACGCCACCGTCTTCAAATGCCGCAACATAAGTAGACACGAACGAAATATATTTGAACATTTCATTCTAATTCGGTAGCATTTTACCTCCGGTCGGTGAAGACCGTTGGATGATATAAAATATCGTACTTGTGGCAGGTAGATTTAATTAAAAATCTCTTTGACAAGATTTCGCGGGTAAACCCGTTCTCTTACTCGACCGTCCAAAGCTGACTGCGAACGTAAAGATTAAATCATTTGGATAAAATTATCCGTATGATTGAAGCCGTCAATTCTGATTCCTGGAACAAGTTTGATTCATTAAAGAATCGCACCATCGTTGCTTTCCAGCTGTCACGAGCTTGATTCATATTGAATCTTGCAAGTTACCTACCAAGTGCTGTTTAAGGTTAACACTAGAAGGATTTCCACTCATCACTGTGAACACTAAGGTATCACTCTGAGTGTTCTGGCAAGATCATTGAGATATTGCGTAGAGGCCTGAAACGTGTTTAAATTCAATTAAGAAATAAACAACTGTTGCTTTCCAGTTATCACAAGTTGGATTCATAAAGAATCACACAAGTCACCTACCATGAGCTTTTGAATGTTCGCTCAAGAAGGATTTCCATCTTCATTGTAAATACTTTCGTATTACTCGAATGTTCAGGCAATATCATGAAGATTTTGCGTAGGACTCTTAAGATCTTTCTTACTTTTCACAGTGTGTGAAGAAGCAAGGAAATATGGAAGTGTGTCCTAATGAGATATTTGATGATCTCAAATGGCTCTAGACTCGATCGTGCATTTTGGATTTTAGTGATCGGAGGCTGGAGAGGAGTGCCACCATTTCAATACTAATTTATTCGGAGTGAATAAATCAATAGATAATGCGTTGTCTCCGTGTGATTAAAACAAATACCTTTTGAGAGATATCTGAGTTAGCTGAGATGCGTTGTGCATTGCATCACTGGGTCCATGATGTCTATCTTCAATATCGAGCATCATTAAAATGATCTCAATAGCATATGTGTTGACCCGGTTTCCGCCTAAGGTTGTAAGGAGGGCTTCTTTCTTTACACCCTTTATCTTTATAATTCTTATTCATTCTTCAACCCCTTCAATGCTTACCAATACGTCATAACTAGCACCTTATTATGATTGTTCCAGTGCTAACTTTAGTACTTGGTTGGCATTCAGCTACGTTCACAATCTTTCTCCATCTTTCATAAGGACTACTATTTCTAGCTATGGAATGTCCTTGGGAAGATTCCTCCGGTTTAAGAAGAATCATCGGACTTAACCTATCCTACCATCCTTATGTCACCACAATCTTCATCGTCATGAAATAAATGGGTTTTGGGTAAGTATATGTCACCATGAAAATCCATCCGTTTTGCTCCCCCTTAACATATGCCACGATATTCGAAAATATTCCGCATATGTCGGGATGCGCCAGCACATTAAGTCAAACCATTTATGATAATTTCCCATATTAAATCAAATTTTCTCCCCCATATTAAAAATATTAACCCAATCGATGTTTTTAATATCAATTGAGTTAATGAATTTTTAACAAAGGTTTTGGGAAGAAAAATGCAAGTCCGTTTTATCTTCATGATACCAAATGTATGAGATATGATACCGATTTGTAACATGATCACATATTCACCATATTAAAAAAAAATTGACAAGGTTGGACCTGATTGATGAGAACATCATATGATAAGATCAAATGGTTCTTGTCAGCATATGTTGGTCGCCTTGTGACTTCTGAAGTCATCTCTTGACACCACATGTACGATTGGTATTGTTGTCTTGACACCAAATAGTGAGCTTGGCACTTGCGGCATCAAGGATTCTGAATGCTGGACAATTGCTACCCCTCAATTGTTGACCCGTGTTCTATTGAAAGAGTTGTAGTCGTCGTTTGAGTAGTCGCATCGTCGAGTATGTAGATACCAATTGTAGATAGTTATGGTTGTAGAGATGATAGCTTCATAAAAACAAGACTTCTCTTGTTTTAACAAATAAATGCACTGAGGCGTACATAGATTTATGTTAGACCAAGTTATAAAGTAAACTTGATCCTTTACAAGGTTTTAAAGTAAACCTTGCCGGAGAAAATTAATTCCCGTTGAGAGACAAAGCTTTCATAAGAAATACTTGACTTTAATATGAAAAACGGGTTGCAGTCTGAAATAACTACAAGCCATTTAGGCATGTTTTATGAAATATTTACAACTTTTGTACGAACTCTATTTATGGCGCTGTGTCAATATTAATCAACATTTCTAAGGCCGTAAATATTATCGTACCAAAAGACATGCCTTTGAAAAATAAAGTAAAAATATTTTTGGATTTTTCTGAATTTTTCAATTTTTATGGTTTTTATATGGTTTTATATTTTTGTATTTTGTTTTTGTGGATAAAAATATAAACAATATATACAGATGATCACCAAGGATACGGAGAATAGTTTACCACCACTATTCTTTCGCTTCATCTGCCAGTTCCTTTAGAGTCTCAGGCGAGAAAGTTCTCATTCCTAGCTTGTCGGCCAAAAATTCCATTCGAGCACGATCTAAAGCCTTCGTGAAAATATGCTTCGACCGGGAGAATTGAACATTGTTGCAGTATAAGGCAATTTCACTCTTGTTGTCACAGTACATCGGAATTTTGTTGAAACCTAGACCATAGTCGGTTAATTGCGATCTTATCCAAAGAATTTGAGCACAGCAACCGGACATAGCTATGTATTCTGCTTCCGTACTTGAAATTGCAGCGTTTTTCTGCCTTTTAGATGCCCAACTGATTATTCGATCTCCTAGTAGTTGCAAAGTTCCTCTCGTGCTACGCCTTGTATCTTGACAACCCGCATGATCCGCATCTGCATATGCCATTAGTGCAATAGAAGAGTCCTTCGAATACCAAAGTCCCCAATTAATGGTTCCTTTAAGATATCGAAAGATCCGTTTAACAGTAGCTAAGTGTAACTCAGTAGGCCTAGTTTGATACCGAGCACACATGCATATAGCAAACTAAAGATCAGGTCGACTAGCTGTGATATACAGAAGGGTACCGATCATTCCATGATTAAGTGTCGGATCAACGGCAACTCCATGTGGATCTGCATCGAGCTTAGTTCGTTCTACCATTGGAGTATCCACGGGGTCGCAAGATTCTATTTTATATTTCTTAAGCGATTCAAGGGCATACTTGGATTGATTGATAAAGATGCCTCTGGGACTCTGAGATATCTGAAGACCTAAGAAGAATGATACCTTGTCCATCATTGATATCTTAAACTTGGAAGACATGAGTGTCACAAACTCATCCGATAAGGTTTGGGTCGAGGCAGCAAATATAATATCATCAACATATATTTGTACCATAATCATATATTTACCTCGTTTCTGAATAAACAGCGTGGGATCCACCTTGCCTTTAACGAAGCCTTGAGTAATGAGGAATTGTGACAATAGATCATACCATGCGCGTGGAGCTTGCTTCAACCCATAGAGAGCCTTCTTAAGCTTGTACACATGATTAGGATATTTAGGATTCACAAAACCATTCGGCTGTTGAACATAGACCTCTTCCTTGATTTCACCATTAAGAAATGCCGTCTTCACATCCATCTGATAGACGATCATATTCATGTGGGTTGCATATGCAAGGAATAGTCTAATAGCTTCTAAACGGGAAACAAGTGCAAAGCATTCCATAAAGTCGATGCCCAATAATTGCTTGTATCCACGAGCTACTAGTCGAGCTTTGTTCTTTAATATTCCGCCTAACTCATCGAGTTTCACCTTGTAAACCCATTTCAAAGTGAGTAACTGCACTTGATCCGGGCATGGGACAAGTTCCCATACATCAAGACGTATAAATTCATTAAGTTCTTCTTGCATAGCTTCTATCCAACAGGATTGAGTAAAAGCTTCTTGCCATGTCTTAGGTTTAACTTCAGTGAGAAAAGCATCAAAATGACAAAACATTGCATTTTCTTGTAGCTGACTTCGTGTGGATACGAGACAATTAGGGTCACCAATAACAGAATTTATAGGATGATCCTTTGTCCACTTGTTGTCATGTTCACGAATCCGTGGATTGGAGTAAACCGTAGTAGGAGCTTCCTCTAAGGTGGACGACCCGGCTTGATTATGGTCAGAATTGGTACACCAAAGAATGGAAGTTCACGCATTTGAGCGAATTCCAAATCGTGATCATCATCATCCTCTTCATCATCAATAGGCATGACATGGGTAGTTGAAACATGTGTTGGTTGAGAATTACTCGTTGAAGGTATGTCTTGACCAATTGTAGGTGCAGATGTATCTGATTGTGCAACGTTTGCTGGAGCGACAACTTCGGTAACCGGAGCTATTACTTCAGGTTCTGGAGCAACAATACTTGGAGGAGTAAAAAATTCATCAAAGAACGGTTGAAACAACGTATCCCATTCATTCCTAGAAGGTGGTGTAAATGATGATGAAGTAGGGTTGTTTGGGAAAAGATTAGAGCTAATGTTACTGGTCCCATTTCATGAAGCGCGGGTTCATAGCTAATGTTGTTTGGGACAATACGTAAGACTTTTCGTGCATTAATTAATATTAAGTTTTAATTAAATGATATTTTCGTATACTTTCATGCGGGTTTTACACTTAGTCTTTTATTGCTTTAAAGCATGTCTCTATGATTAGTTAGACTATAATATTAGGATTTGTTGAATTGGAAAATTATCCTCATCCCCCAAAACACACCCTCTGTGGGCGGTTCTACAATTGTACAGCGACTCAATATAATTATTGAACCGCAGGTAAGATAACGAACCACGGGCATAAACTTCCTAGTTCAGATTTTCTGATACTCCAAAATTGTTTCAACACTTTTTGGAATCTTTGTTTCAAGCCTTTGACCACTCCCAAAATACCTTGTGCTTTCTCTACAAAACCCTAAGCATTTTGCATCCTTTTCTCATATCAAAATGTCATATTCACGAAATTAAAGCCTTGATTCTCCTCCATTTTTCCTAATTTCTTTCAATCCAAATTCACCTAAGAACAGACTCAATCATATTTCTTCTCCTTCTAAGAATATTGATTTTGGAAACTCTTCCTTTCCACCACTTCCCTTTTTATTTCTTCCTCCTTCACATGATAATGTCATGCATCATGGAAAATATTGTCAATGTTGTCAACATCAACATCTTGCCATGTCTCATATCTATGAGGAGTTGAATTACATCAAGAGTCTTTTAGTCAAGCCTCCTCTTCACTATGACTACAAGACCATTGCCAAGCCTCCACCACCAAATTCCGCCACCACCTTGTCTTCTAATTAAGCATGTGGGTTGCTTATTTTTAAGACATCTAATTTAAACAAATCTTAGAGTTCTAGCTTAACTAGGATTAGATTTATGCTTATATTTTAGGCTTGTTTCTCATACATCCTTGTATGACTTGTTTCTCCTTGTATCTTTTTCATGTCCTTACATGATTTATTAGGGATCTTCGTTCTCTTTTTCTTCTCTTATTTCCTTTGTTGTATGGCCTTTGCTATATCTTGTTGGGTGTCTTTTTTCTTCTTCTAACCCTTCTATATAGCTTGTCACCTATAAAACCCGCATGCTTTTACCATGAACAGTACACTTAGTAAACGTACGTAAATGTTAAAACTTTTCTTTTATAGCATGATCACGTGTCATGTATATTAGTTAAAGAAATTACGTACGTGTTATTACACGATAAGTATTAAATACGTGATAGTACACGATAATTATTAACAATAATAATTATAAGCACGAACATAAAATCATGAACATGAAATCACGAACACGTAATTACATACTTAATTAAAATAATACGATTAATATCGTCACGTACAATTATTTATATATATAACACGAACATTTAATTATATTATAACACAAAAACACGAATATAGAACACGTAAAATATCGCACGGGAAAAACTTTGGGTTTTCCCTTGTGAGCCCCATATGCCGCGACACCAAGAGAGACAAGGGCCAAGCCCATGTTTGTTTTTACTAAAATAACAAAAAGGGGAAACACTTTTTCATTGAATAGAGTTTTTAACAAAAATCAAAAACCCTAGCCTCCTTGTTCTTCTCCTTGGCCGCCGACAACAACAACACCACAAGGGGTGTTGATTTGATTTTTGGTTGATTAATTCAAGCATCGTGTTCGTGTTATTAACCTCCATTTGTTACACGTATTCGCATTAGTGAGATCTAAGTAGGACTTTCATTCTTTCGTCTTCTTCGTTCACTAGACATAAGGTACGGATTTTCCCGTCCCTTCAGTATGGACATTCTTTCCTTATTAGAATTCCCCGTATGCAGCAACTGTTTTACCAGTATTGTTTTATATGTTTGATTACATATGTTAGTTTAAGAGCCTAAACCATATACATGCATGACCAGAGTCACCTAGTTATGGAGGTACCATAACCATAACACTGGAGGCACAAGTGTTATGACTTCCCCACGGCGGAGTGATTGCTCGTGGCGTCCCTTTTCAGTTTTGGACATTATATTATATTATCATGTGGGGCGTATGGGTGCATCCTAGTTACATGTTTACCAGTAATATCAGAGTGAATGCAGTGTGTGCCTTGCATCCCTCACTAGGAGTTGATCCCTCCTACCTAGACTATTTAATTAGAGGCAACCCTTCTAATTGCATGACGAGGTCTCCCCTCCAAGTATTCATGCATGGTGGAACCTCATGACCTATATGGGCTATTGGATAATTAATACAGATTTTTCATAGAAACATAAGTCTTTTCAAACTATAAAACCAGTTTTATGAAAATGATATCAAGTTACTTAGGACTTATACTTTTTCGCAGCTATTAGTCTTTATGCTTATGTTATTCCATGCTATACTTGTATATCCGTGCACTGAGCGTTATGCTCAGCCGTTTTCCTTTCATGTTCCCAAACGGAAGGTACTCAAGGGCGCTCGTAGACTTTAAGCGTACGTGCATATGGATTGGAAGCTATCTAGCCTTCTCTACTTTACGCATTTCATCATACATTTTTCTACTTATTTCTTTGGACATTGTTTAGTCCTTTTCCTTTACAGAACTTATATTTGTGTGTGATGAGCTTATATTTAGGGTACCGATGTTGTTTATGGTATTCCCTTCATGGTCATTTAATGTTTTTAAGGCATTTACCTTGTATGCTTTGATGACACGCCATAATCACGCGTGACATTCCATTTACCAAAATGGGGTGTTACAATTATGGTATCAGAGCCTAAGGTTTCGACCTGTAGGCTCTCAAAACATGATATGTGATTAGTGGGTAGTCACTATGGTCTTCCTAGAACTGACAGCCGGTTTTCATGCATTCATTGTTTTCATGCAATTATATTATATGTCATTGTTGCAGGTTTATGACTAAGTAATGGTTGGTACAGGACTGGCCCTATTTAGTCGCATGTGCTTTTATCAAAACTTTTAACTTTAGGACCGACCCATAGGCGTCCCCTCGCCATGTCTTTTGTTTTGGATGAACTGACCATAGCCGTTTACCCTCGCGCATATAAAAGTTTTATAAACTGCATCATGCATTCATACATCGTTTTCATGCATAAAATTTTTCTCATGATTTATTGGCATAATTTTTTTTTCATGTATATATATTATGTTTTATCAGTTTAATCATGCATTTTGTTTATACTGTTAGATGTTTCTTACACGCGAGCAGGAACAACTCAATGCAGCAGTTCAAGCTATGATGCAGGCCATGCTTCCTCAGCTGAGGAACGAAATCAGGGCCGAGGTGCAAGCTGCCAACAATTAGCACCAGCATCCTAATCCTCTTCCTCCTCCAGCAACACTGGTCACATGGCTGGAGAGATCCAACAAGCAACATCCTCGATCCTTCGAGAGAACTGACAGCCCCAGTGAGGCTGAAAGCTGGTTATCTCATATCGAGAAGATATTTGATGCAATGGGCTGCGACCCCGTCTTCAAGTCGAGGTTGGTCTGTTCCAAGTTCAAAGGTGACGTACTGGGATGGTGGAAGGGAGTGAAGCAGTCTGAGGGAGGTGACAATTGGGTGGCTGGCTTAACTTGGGCTCAGTTCAGGGAGTTAGTGATGGGACAGTTCTTCCCCAAGGCTGAGCAAGACAAGCTGAAGAGGAAGTACCACGTGATCAGGCAGAGATCTGGAGAGAACAGCAATAAGTTCATGCAGCGCTTTCTTCGTTTGGCTGGTTCTCTTGGCGCAGCAACAGGTACTGCCAAAGAGCAAGCATACCACTTTCGTTGGGCTCTTCGTACATCGGTCGCCAATAACTTGTGTGTGCTACCTTCAACACGGTGGCACAAGTGGTCGATGCAGCACGTAAGCTAGAGATGTTGTAGGAGAGAGAGGAATTTGGTGAAGCAGAGAGACCCGATAAGAGGCAGAAGACTGGGGACCGGTCTCAACCGGCTACTCAGCAACAGCCTAGTCAGCCCAAGGGTAACGGTCAGACCCAAGACCGTTCTGCTACGGATAGGCGTGACGGTAATGATAGTTACCGTAACAACGCTAGAAACTCCAACAACAGCAGGAATCATGGTAACGGAAGGGAGCAGGACCACAGAGGTTCACAGCCTAACCGTACAGCTATCACTGGCTCTCAACCAACAAGGGCACCTGTTGGAGGGTATACTCACCCTCTCTGCACTACATGCAACTGTAGGCACCCAGGGCCATGTTGCCGCGATAATGATGCTTGCTTCAAGTGTGGCCTTACTGGTCATTGCATGAAGGACTGCCATAAGGGTGAGATAGAGGGAACATCTGGACATGTCGATTACAAGCTACCTCCTACTACTGGGTGGGTGTACACGACCTCTCGTGATCAGGCCAACAAGTCTACATGTACCATCACTAGAATCTTATATATATATGGTCAAGCTGCATGTGTTTTATTTGACACGGGTGCTACTCATTCGGTCATTTCTACTGCTTATGAAAAGAATGTTAGGATATCCCGTATGCCATTAGAGAATATATTAAACATTTCTACGCCTTTAAGAGACTCTGTACGCATAACCCATGGGTACAAGATCCTTCCCTTAGAGTTTGACGACAAGATTCGTCCAGTTGACGCACTTCCACTGGATATGTGCAGTTTTGACATGATATTGGGCATGGACTGGCTATCCAAACATCACGCCACCATTGACTACCATTCATATCGGGTCATCTTCGGTGATGTAAATGCACTAGAGTACATTCACAACGATTTCGTACCCGGAAGGTCTGTACAAATAATTTTAACCTTACAAGCACGTGCACTACTGTCACATGGTTGTGAGGGCTATCTTGCTACTATTCATGATCTGGAGGCTGAAACTCCATCTATCCAGAATCAGCCGATCGTGTCAGAATTTCCAGACGTGTTTCCAGAAGAAATTCCGGGCATACCACCTGCTCGTGAAGTGGAGTTTAATATTGAGCTCATCCTAGGAGCTGAGCCAATTTCTAAGGCTCCTTATCGCATGGCTCCCATAGAGCTGAAGGAGTTAAAGGAACAACTGCAGGAATTGTTGGAACGCGGTTTCATTCGACCTAGTGCTTCTCTATGGGGCACACATGTTCTGTTCGTAAAGAAGAAGGACAACAGCATGCGTTTGTGCATAGGTTATCGTGAGCTTAACAAGATCACCATAAGGCTTAGATATCCGTTTCCACACATTAACGACTTGTTTGACCAACTACAAGGGGCCAAACATTTCTCCAAGATTGATCTAAGGTCGAGCTATCATCAGTTACGGGTTAAAGAGCAGGACATCGCCAAGACTGCTTTCCGTACACGTTATGGGCACTATGAATTTGTAGTCATGCCATTCGGCCTTACCAATGCTCCAACTGTTTTCATAGATTTGATGAACCGTATTTTCCATGAGTTCCTGGACAAGTTCTTCATTGTATTCATTGACGACATTCTATTTTCTCTAAGTCAAAGGAGGAACACGAATACCATCTTCGTACTGTACTACAGATACTTCGCCAGAAGCAGCTGTATGCTAAATTCTCCAAGTGTGAGTTCCGGTTAGAAAAAGTGGCGTTCCTAGGCCACATTGTATCAGCAGAAGGAATAACCATGGACCCAGCAAAGGTTGAGGCTATTACCAAGTGGCCAAGACCGACATCAGCGACTGAAGTTCATAGTTTCCTAGGCTTAGCTGGTTACTACCGTAGGTTCGTAGAGAACTTTTACCGTTTAGCACTGTCATTGACCAAACTAATGCGGAAAGGGGAGAACTTCGTTTGGACTGAAGAAAGAGAAAGAGCTTTGAAGACCTAAAGCAGAAGCTAGTATCTGCACTGATTCTTACTCTCCCATTTGGTACAAGTGGATTTCAAATCTACAGTGATGCTTCAGGGAAGGGACTTGGCTGTGTTCTCATGCAACATGGGAAAGTTATTACGTACGCTTCACGGCAGCTTAAGGCTTATGAGGAGAACTAACCTACGCATGACTTGGAACTTGCAGCAGTCACGTTTGCATTGAAGATATGGAGGCACTACTTGTATGGAGAATCATGTGATATCTTCATAGATCACAAGAGCCTGAAGTAGATCTTCACTCAACGTGAACTGAACATGAGACAGAGAAGATGGTTAGAGTTGTTGAAGGATTATGACATTAATCTATAGTATCATCCCGGAAAGGCGAATGTAGTGGCAGATGCACTTAATAGGAAGTCCGGTATGATCAAAGGCATTAAGATTGAGGGAGAGGTTATAAGAGACTTGGAGCGACTAAACATTGAGATCATGGTACGTGGACAGCACGGTTACTGGGCTAATCTTATAGTAGAACCTGAATTGCTCTCTAGGATCAAGGAAGCTCAGAAGGATGATGGTGAAATTTGGGCGATCATTTAGAACTTGGATCAGCATACGGAGTTTCGGTTGGATGACAACGATATCTTATGGCAGGGCACCAGACTTTGTGTTCCTGATGATCTTACACTCAGGGAAGCGTTATTAGCTAAAGCTCATAGCTCCCCATTCTCCATCCATCCTGGTTCGACCAAGATGTACCATGAAATCCAGCAGTACTTTTGGTGGAGTGGTATGAAACAGGATATTGCTACTTATGTCTCCAAATGTCTTACCTGTCAGCAGGTTAAGATTGAGCATCAGCGGTCTAGTAATCTACTACAATCCTTAGACATTTCAGAGTGGAAGTGGGAAAAAATCACCATGGATTTTGTTACCGGTCTTCCGTAGACAAAGAAGAGGCATGATGCGATTTGGGTTATCGTTGACCGACTTACTAAGTCAGCTCATTTCTTACCGATCCGCAAGGATGATCCGGTCAACAAAATCGCTGATACTTACAAGAAAGAGATCATGAGACTTCATGGTGCTCCATCCAGTATCGTCTCGGACAGAGATCCTCGGTTCACTTTGCGATTTTGGAAGAGTCTGCAGAAAGCTTGGGATACAAAACTTAAGCTTAGCACGGCTTTTCATCCTCAAACAGACGGACAATCGGATCGAACGATTCAAACATTGGAAGACATGCTCCGAGCATGTGCATTGGAGTGGATAGGAGATTGGGATGATTATATTTGTTTAGTAGAGTTTGCATACAACAACAGTTGGCACGCCATATTAAGTGTGCACCATTCGAGATGTTGTATCGCAGGAAGTGTCGCGCCCCAATCTGCTGGGATCAGGTTGGTGAGCGAACACTTGAAGGACCGGAGATGATAGAGTTGACCAACGAGAAGGTCGTTGTAGCTAAGCAGAAATTACAAGAAGCTCGTGCACGTCAAAAGAGTTATGCTGACAAGCATCGGAGGGACTTGCATTTCAACGTCAGAGATCATGTCTTTCTTAAGGTATCACCGGCACGTGGTGTTAGACGTTTTGGAATCAAAGGGAAACTCAGTCCTCGATTCATCGGACCGTTTGATATCATCGAGTGATTTGGTGAAGTATCTTATCGCTTAGCGTTACCTCCGCAGCTTTCTCACATTCATGACGTTTTCCATGTGTCTTTACTTAGAGGGTACAGTTATCATCCTCTTCACATGGTTCAGTATCCACTGGAACAGATTCGTGAAGATCTTACCTTCATAGAGGAACCCGAGCGGGTTCTTGACAGACAATAACGAGTCATGAGGAAGAAGACGATTGCATTCGTCAAAATCCTTTGGAGGGATCATACCGAGCGGGAAGCCACGTGGGAAACATAGGAGTCTATCCGGGCTTCTTACCATCACTTCAAGTTTTGAATTCGGGTATGTTCCTCTTTCAGTTTACTTTATCTATAATTCGGGGACGAATTATTATTTTTAGGGGGGAAGAGTTGTAAAACCCGCATGCTTTTACCATGAATAGTACAAATAGTAAACGTACATACATGTTAAAACTTTTCTTTTATAGCATGAACACGTGTCATGTATATTAATTACAGAAATTACGTACGTGTTATTACACGATAAGTATTAAATACGTGATAGTACACGATAATTATTAACAATAATAATTATAATCACGAACATAAAATCATGAACATGAAATCACGAACACGTAATTACGTACTTAACTAAAATAATACGATAAATATCGTTACGTACAAGTATTTATATATATAACAAGAACATTTAATTATATTATAACACGAAAACACGAATATACGAACACGTAAAATATAACACGGGAAAAACTTCGGGTTTTCCCTTGTGGGCCCCGTATGTCGTGACACCAAGAGAGACAAGGGCCAAGCCCATGTCTGTTTTTACTAAAATAACAAAAAGGGGAAAGACTTTTTCATTTAACAGAGTTTTTAACAAAAATCAAAAAACCTAGCCTCCTTGTTCTTCTCCTTGGCCGCCAGCAACAACAACACCACAAGGGATGTTGATTTGATTTTTGGTTGATTAATTCAAGCATCGTGTTTGTGCTATTAACCTCCATTTGTTACACATATTCGCATTAGTGAGATCGAAGTATGACTTTCATTCTTTCGTCTTCTTTGTTCACTGGACATAAGGTACGGATTTCTCGTCCCTTTAGTATGGACATTCTTTCCTTATTAGGATTCCCCGTATGCAGCCAACTGTTTTCCCAGTATTGTTTTATATGTTTGATTACTTATGTTAGTTTAAGAGCCTAAGTCATATACATGCATGACCAGAGTCACCTAGTTATGGAGGTACAATAACCATAACACTAGAGGCACTAGTGTTATGACTTCCCCACGGCGGAGTGATTGCTCGTGGCGTCCCTTTTCATTTTTGGCCATTATATTATATTATCATGTGGGGCGTATGGGTGCATCCTAGTTACATGTTTACCAGTAATATCAGAGTGAATGCGGTGTGTGCCTTGCATCCTTCACTAGGAGTTGATACCTCCTACCCAGACTATTTAATTAGAGGCAACTCCTATAATTGCATGACGAGGTCTCCCCTCCAAGTATTCATGCACGGTGGAACCTCATGACCTATATGGGCTATTGGCTAATTAATACATATTTTTCATAGAAACATAAGTCTTTTCAAACTATAAAACCAGTCTTATGAACATGATACCAAGTTACTTAGGACTTATACTTTTCCGCTGCTATTAGTCTTTATGCTTATGTTATTCCATGCTATACTTGTATATCCGTGCACTGAGCGTTATGCTCAGCCGTTTTCCTTTCATGTTCCCAAACGGCGGGTACTCAAGGACGCTCGTATACTTTAAGCGTACGTGCATATGGATTGGAAGCTATCTAGCCTTCTCTACTTTATGCATTTCATCATACATTTTGCTACTTATTTCTTTGGACATTGTTTAGTCCTTTTCCTTTACAAAACTTATGTTTGTGTGTGATGAGCTTATACTTGGAGTACCGATGTTGTTTCCGGTATTCCCTTCATGTTCATTTAATGTTTTTAAGACATTTACCTTGTATGCTTTGATGACACGCCATAATCACGCGTGACATTCCATTTACCAAAATGGGGTGTTATATCACCATAGCTCAATCTCTTGGTGCCCTAAGCAAGGGGGAGTAAGCACCAAGGGGAAGCATTTGTAAAGTCCGATTGTTCTCTTCTACAAATACTTTTGCATCCTTTTTTCTTCGACAAAAAAGGGAGAAATGAAATAAACTCGTCTTTGAAAATATTATTTGTACACTTGATTGAGTTGATGTATTGTCTGAATAAAAAAGGAGAGATTGTTAATGCAATGATGTCTAAAAACGTTGCTTGCATATTTCGGTCTCGCTTTGTTTTGATTACGATAATATAAAAAACAAGCATTTACGAAAACAACGAAAATCAAATCTTGAGTTCAAGTATTTTTCATTTCATCCGTTGTGACAAAAGTTTTTATTAAACTTTATTTTAAGAAAATGTTTTATTAAAATTGAATTTGAAAATTTGAATATGGCATATTCCAAATGGTCTTGGAATATCGTTTGAGGATATAAACTCCACCAGATGGGATTGCACCATTAAAAGACAAAAATGAGCAGAGTCTACTCCGGCGGTTCCTTAAATAGTGGCGCGGTTCTATATCAATAACGAACCGTAGACCCTTTAATGAACCGCGCTTAGAATGAGTTGTTGGATCCTTGTCTTATAAATAGTGGACCATTTCTAGATTTTCAATTCACCTCTTTTACACACATATTTCCAGATTCAACCCACCTTTTTAAATTACTCAAATCCTTGGTTATTTGGTTGATTACTACTTGTTTACAAGTGAATTTTTCTTCTCCCATCTCATACTTTCAAGTGCAAAGAGAAGAACACTTTCATCATTAAAGTGTTGTGTCTACCTCAAAGATCTATTGAAGACCAAACTTTATTTCATTCTTGTGTCACTGTGAAGATCCAAATAGTTGTATATTTGGAAGTTGTGTATGTATATTGGTTAATACTTAGGCCTTAAAGTATGTTGGTGTAGATTGGTCCTAGCTAAGATTATGGCTCAGCTTTTAGCTTAGAGTCCGTTAAGCGACGTGTACGGTTTCTCCACCTTAAGAAGCTTGTTGATTAGCGACCTCTCGAGTAAGGAGTACTCGAGGAGTGGAGTAGGAACGGGGAGTGAGCTTCGTTGCCGAACCACTATAAATCCTTGGTGTTTGGTTTGATCTTTCCTTTCCTTATCTCTTTACATTCATTATTCTTTACTTGCATATACTTGTGATTATTACTTTAGTTACACTATCTATTATTCATATTATGCATAAGAATATTTCACATATTTTCTCAAGTCTATGTTTTAGGAAAATGATTTTTAAAAACCCATCTTTAACAAGTAAATATAAGAAACTATCCAATCCACTTCTAGTTTCACCTAACATTCTTCCTCCTTCAGCTATAGTTTCCCTCTCTATATGTTAAGCATCACCGTCTTATGCTTTTATACTTTTTATTCCCTAGAGTACTCTGCTGAAACCAAAACGACAGGTGTAAATGAGCGCTTGCAATGTTGTAGCATGCATGCAGATGGGATCTCGTTTTCCTCTTCCGACTCGACATTGGTGTTTCTTGTTTAATTACTTTGTTTGTCGTTTGAAGACATGCATTCACATGAGATGGTCTCAATCGAGGAATTTGTGGAACAGATCTTAAAATAAAAAATAATAACAAAAGTATTACTTTTAGTTCTTAAATATTACTCATTTTCATATGACAAAGAGCGAATCCAAATACTTTAGGCCATGAAAACATAATTATATGTATAAAGCACAATATGCCTAAAACCTTCTACTGTATCGGATCTTCCTTACAAATTCTTCTGCATAGTAATCTAGTCTCTAAATCTTATATACGATTAGTTATTTTATTTATCATCAATATGATAATATTCATATAATAATTAAATGTGGTCCAAAAATGACGCACATAAGTGTCGTATCAATGTGGCTCATTTTAGGTTGGCCTTCATTGTTTGACCTATTAAGAAGTGATTGTTAAAGAGCGATCTATAGTATATTTTGTTTGGGAACATCATCCTAATAATATATACCGGTTGATACTTGAGAGTTATCACTTTGAAGATAGAATATGCACCGTTAAAATATAGTTTTGAAATATAAAACATCTATGGAGTTATGAGTAAAAATCACACAAATTTATTAAACCCAGTGGTTTAACAATCTAAACATCTCTTCTATAGCAGAAGGGGTGTTTGGCTAGTGTTTTAACAGCACCCAAACACCACTGTTTGTTGTAGTATAAGGGGTGTTTGGCTACAAATTTTACAACATGTATAAATCTTACATTTTTATGCAAAACAAACCACTTGTATTTTCTTTTAATTTAATCAATTATTTAACTTTATAACCCGAAATACTGCATTATATGGTAATCCTTTTTACGACGTGTACATATTCAGGAGAGCTGCATAAAAAGCACCCTTTGATGTTATGATCGAGATAAGCATACCCTATTAAGTTTGTGAGGGTTTATCGAATCAGAAGAACATCGCCAATAACCTCAATGGGACCCTCATTTGCATTATTTACTTCCAAAATTTGCGATCTTTTTTAGTGATGCGACAACAAGTACACACCTTCGAAATGCATAATCGTAACTTTCTAAAATTCATAACATTTCAAAGCCCATTTAATTTTATAAAAATATTTAATCTACTTGTCACCCATTTGAGTTATTGCGACATTTTTTTTTAGTTTTGACCGATTAAGTCGCTTTGATGCATTAACCAAAACTCATTAAAAAAATCGAATAGATGGTAAACATAACTAAGAAATAAAAGCTTAAATGTTTGTTTTTTCACACCAGTAATAACGAGCGTCACTTACTTAAAAAGACCAAGAACGAAGAGTATGAAAATATAATGTCAAGTGAGGTGAGGACGTGTAACATTTTCTGTAAAAAGAAAAGTTATTACAACTGGTATTCTTATACATTACTACCCCCGTCCCATATTAAGTGTTCACTATTGAATATTCAAAGTCTTTGTTACAAAGTTTGACCATAAATATTTGTATTTGTGATATATAATACTGGACGAAAGCCATATGAATAAATGAGGTTTTAAAAAATATTTTCATTGGTAGAATTTTCATCGAGTATTATATAACACAAATACAAATATTTATGGTCAAAGTTTAGTAGCAAAGAATTAAAATATTCCATAGTAGAGACTTATTATGGGACGAAGGAAGTATATCACAAGAAATTATTGTATAATACTAGATACAAAAAGGAAAAAAACGTATGCTAATTTTAGTACCTAAAGACATGGATAATATAGAATAGTATTATAATCAAGGTTCCAAGAGCATTGTAGTATAAAAGATGGACATTCATGCACAAACTACTATTCATCACAACTTTGACTACTTGCAACAAGCACATATGATATTTTGAGATTACCTGAACTAAATGGACATGAGGCCAGGTCGTGCATACGATATATTGAGCGCCTCGTACGCCTAAAGCATCATAAACACCATGTGTATATAGTTTGTGTTTCGACAAATTTAAATAGAGATGACTTATTCTTCAACGTGCCAACACACTATAAATAGAGAAATCATATGTTAACCAAATACCCCTTGTAGTACTCCACTAAACGAATTTGAAAAAATCGTTGTGCATCACACTAATTCTAGTAACCGTCAGATAAATGCGGATATCGGATTTCAAAGAACATACAATTTACCTTCTATTCAATCAAATCCTCGCAAAAACAAAAACAAAGATGTTTCAAAAGAGGATCTCTATAAATCCTATCTTCTTTTCAATCTCAAATCTACAATATCAAACAAAACATAAAATCATAACATGTATACATTAATAGATATATGTCAATAAACAGATAGTCCAAAATGGATAATCTTTTAATCTCAGCGTTTTCCTTATCATTTTTTATGTTGCCCAAAGAAAGGTGTCAAAATATATATGAATCTCTATCAAAGTTTAATCCATATAGTAACATAAATTCAATACTCTTCTTCAAACTTAAAATCATTGAATAGGCAATTACGTAGACACATGAATAGGAAATGTTGCAACCAATACAACAATCAGAGGTACATGTATTGCGAATAGATCATCATGAAAGATAAACAGATATTATACAATGATCACATCCATATTGATGCATGTGGCGAGTTTATCAAGTGAGCTCTCAAGCACAATCATCATTTTTTCTTCTCGTGCAAGTGTAATATACGCAAACATACATACATGAACAACGTCAAACAAAACAAGAAGGAAGCAAAAAAAAAGTGTAATTACATGATTATAAATTCGATTTTGTTACAAGTAAGAGCAATAGACAAAACATATTTTCTAGGCAATTGATAGGGTTATGGGTTTTAAATGACTTAAAGAATGGGTTGCAACTAGTTGGTGAAAGCGTGTAGCCGAACATTATGTACCTTTTTTATAAGTTTTATAAAGTTTTATTTAATTAATTAGTTACCACAGATTAATATATGGTTTTCAAAGTTGCATGAGAGTAATTTTCAATTATTTATGAAAATAGTGTAAGACCTTCCTTGTTGTAATATATTACAATCAATACACATATTTTGTTATTTGTTTCCATAATTTTGGGCCAGTTTTTTCTTTTCAATATTTTCAGCATTTCCTTTTATCTAAATTTCAAATCGATGTATCACAAAAAGCTACACAAATATAGGAATTTTGAAATTTATAACATCAAACATACACAGATTATAGATAGTAGAGATAGAGATAACTCTAAATTAATATTAGTTAGATAGAAACAACAAAACCAATTAACTCAAAAACTATGGATGGAAACAAGCATATCCCAAACCTTATTATTTAACTTGCTCTCAGCTCGTAGTATGTTAGATGTGCTTGGCTATACGATTTAGCAATGTAAAATCAAAACTTGGCTTGATCTCGACTCGTAATATATCTAATTTAAGCTCGTTAATAAGTGTGTAGATAAAAAATTTAGGATCGTGAACCAAACGAGCTTTGTACGTAATGCCGGACTCGTTTAGGCTCAGCTCGCTCGAGCTTTCTACTCATGCAATCTCGATCATTTCATGAACGGTTCGACTCATTTTCACCCGACAAACAACAAGAACCAATCAATTCAAACCAAAAGAAAATAGTTAATGGACCAACATTATCCGACAGATAAATTAAATTAAAAACGGTTCTTTGTGCTCTGTATTTATGTTTTTATCATTGGTACAAATCATAATCAAAACCCTAAGTCTTTAGTTATATATCTAATATGCAAGTTTTCCTTTGTAATTCTATGATTTCTATAAAGTCCATATGTGTAATTGTAATGATTTATATTTGCGCGTGTTATATTGGAACAGATCATCATCAGAACTCTAAAACTTTTTCGATAATAAATCTAATGATTTCTATGTATTTACAATGTAATAATAAATCTAATAATTAATTTTTAGATCGGCTGCCATTTTAGTTTTTGAATAAGTTGAAGGGAAACATGCGTATGGGGATCTTACCAAAGTTTTTCTTCTAGTGGGTTTGAGTAGTTGGGATTTTAAAATATGACTTGGTGGTTTGAAAATGCCTCGTTCAAAGTGATAAAATACGAGAATGCATGCATTAAAATGAACACATGTTTATTCTTTTCACGTTTGATACGTTTGTGTTTTCTTAAAGTAATGAGTAAATCCAAAAATAATAAGGAAACAGATCAATTTAGAATTAAAAACTCATGTTTTAGTAAAAAATAGTGACTTGAGCAAAGTGTATTTATATTGTCTAAAGATGCGACTTAAACGTCATGTAATCGAAAACCTTATAAAACATTTGATTTCACAAATAAATAGATTTTATAACAATAAACCAAAACCTAAAATTCAAAAATACCACCGCCCCTTTTTCTTCTCCTTCTTCATCACACTTCTGACCCCCCTCTCTCTCACACACACATTAAAAACACACACATAAAAACACTCTGCAATTTTTACAACCCAAGAATAAATCTCTTAATTCTACGCTCATCCCAACAATCTTTAATTGTTAGGTACTTCCTTTTCCGATCAATTTACTGTTTAATTAATTTAACACTTTCTTTTTTATAAAAATGTAGTTTTTGTAATTAATCTAACACTTTCATATGATGGTAATTGGGTATTTTATACCAAAAACCTAACAAGATTTGGATTGGGTTTCCTTTTTGGTATTTGTGGTTAGACTTATAATTCCTGTTTATAATCTTTTATAATCTTTGTGGCATACTGTGTTGTTATCCATTTATAAGTAACAAGTTATCCAAGGTCGTAGTTCCTTGAGCATTTGTGATCACTAAGTAGGGATTTGATTTGAAAAGAGTTCTCTGTGGACATCCAAGATGCATACAACCTAAAAGGATAGTGAGGTTTTTTATCGTTTAAAACATATTTCTTTGTCCACTTCTTACTAGGGCTATGAATTGGACTTAAAACAGGGGTATTACTTGCTTCAACACTAGTATCATAAAGACCGGGTTTTTTAAGGTTAGTTTCTTAGTAAACAACCTTTTCTTATGTAGCTTATTTAGCTTCTTGAGATTTTTTGGCTTCTTAGCACAACAACCATCTTTATATGTCTCTGGCTTATCACAATTAGGCTTTGTCATGCCATCTTTAGATGTCTATGGCTTATCACATTTAGGCTTTATAAACTTGTTAAAAACTCTTTCCTTGTTTACCTCTCTTTCCTGCACACCAACCCTCTTTAGTATTTCTACCACACGACACTGATAAAAACTTCTAGTCATTTTTCATGAACCACAATTGGTATCCATGTGCAACTCCATAGTTACATAAGACCAATTTCAATTGGTTAGGGTCTTCATACCTCATACCAAGGATTGGTTCCATTTGGTTCCAAGGTATGTTAGGGTTAAAAACGAGATATGAAACACCTATTTTAACCTTATACTTTGGGTCTATTGTGTGTGCATCGGGATCTTCCTCACATATGTTCACTTGGGTAGCTAATGGTTTAGGTTTACAACCTCTATATAAACCACTTTAGAACAAATGTTATTCAAGAAATCATCATGGGTTGAGATGTTTCTAACAACTACCTCCTCCTCACAAGTGTTATAAAACTCTACATTCTTTATTTCCTCCAAATCATCACTATGATAATCATCTTCACCAGAGTAAGTAGCCTCAGGTGGGTCATTTTCATACTTCAGATAATCCAAAACATCATAACTAAAGTGTTCCACATACAAGTCAACCATTAAACCATTATCATACCCAAGCTTTACAAAAGGTTCCACATCATAGTCATCTTTTAGCTGTTGTATACCTAGACCTAGCTTCTTACCAGTCTTACAGTAATACAATGTTTTGACTAAGCTTAAGAGGAGCCTCTTTACTATATCAATCAGTTGTTGAAGTGACATACATTCAAAATCAATATCTGTAATTTGCTTTAGATCATATTGATCATACTTCTATAGAGTAGGTATAAACACCCCATCGTGGTACAAATTAATAGTAAACACCTTTAATTTCTTTGATTTATGCTTATCTACAAAATTAGGGTTTCAACAATAAATTAGGAGTTTTAAAAATTGACATGATTGTATACAATTATACAAGTAATTGATGCAATAATTCCATAAATGAAACATTTACCTTTAGTCATGGTTGAATCAGCGACTGGATTGATGGATTCAAAGAGATATCATAGTGTTCGTGTGTACGGTTTTTTTAAGGGGGGGGGGGGGGGAACAATCGTTAAGACAAATTAATTAGGGTTAGACAATTATATAACGGTGATATAATATGCAACGTGGAAATAAAACAAGGATATTTAACCGGTACCCGGTTGCCAAAAGGGTTAATATGAACAAAAAAATGTAAGTTTAAGGGGTAATCTGGTATTCATTAGAGTACATAGGTTAATCGCGGAAAAATGTAAAGTTCGTGGGTATTTTAAAGCTTTTACCCTTATATGTACAAATCATCATGAAAACCTCTAATTCTTACCAAAGTTTCTCTTCTAATGGTTTGAGTACTTGGGGTTTTTAAATGTGACATGTTGCTTTGAAAATGCCTCGTTCAAAGTGATAAAATATGAGAAAGCATGCATTAAAAATGAACATGTGTTTATTCTTTGTGTGATGCTTTTGTGTTCTATTATGTCAATATAAATTAGTGTGTGTGTGTGTGTGTGTGTGTTTGGTAAAGGGTTTCTTTGATAAAATATATTACACCAAAAAGTTTTTGAAAAGAGTTCAACAAGCTATGCATAATAATAATGTTATACGCAAGTGTTGTTTTAAAAAAGAGTGAGTGGTGCAATCTCATTTATCTTTTGTAAATCTTATATAAAAATCCAATAAATTGTTATGGCAAGTAATGGGTAAATTTGAAAATAAAAAAATTGAAACGCTTGGCACAACAATGACCTAATGCGACTTTAATTTTTCTTGTCACGTTAGTTTTTTCTCTCGGACGACCTATAACGACCTATTTGCCCCCAACAACGTGACCAAGTTCAATTTTTTTAATATAATTCTTTTTACAAATAATTATCTAAATAAAATCAAAAACCTTATAATAATATTTATACTTAAATATTGTTAAAAATGATTAAAAAAAACTTAATTGAAGATAAAGAAGGTAAAATGAATTAATTAAAACTAACTTTAAAAATGGTTAAATTAGTATATGTTTTGAAAAAACAAATAAAGCTTAATATATTAAAATTAAATAAAGATTTTTCTTTTTATAAGTTTATATATGTGACAAGGAGCATGGTTATAAATAGCGTGAGGCGTGGCGTTGCGACATGTCCAAGCTACACGCTTTAGCGGCTAAGGCGAAGCTTTAGCGTTTATAAAGCGTGGCTTATACCGGCACATCATATAAAAATATATATTTATTTTATCATATTTCAATATTATATTTATCTTAAGTTCATATTAAGTGTTACATAATAATAGAAGCTATAAAACTCTCCTTACACGTAACAATATTCATTTTTTGAAGTTAAATTCAAACAATTACCGCACATCATGTCGTAGCGCGTCTTGACCTATTGCGTAGCGTGGAGTCCACGCCTCAAGATTTAGCGCGCCTTAAGGCGGGGTATAGCGAGCTATTTAGAACTATGACAAGGAGGTAGTCATAAACATTTTTGATTTCACACAAAAATAGATTTTATAAAACATTTTAAAAGTACATAACGGTCATATATATTATTTCCAGCCCCTTTTCTTCTCCTTCTTCTTCATCACACTTCTGACCCCTCTCTCTCTCTCTCTCTCTCACACACTAAAAACACACACACATAAAAACACTCTGCAATTTTATAACCCAAGAATAAATCTCTTAATTCTACGCTCATCCCAACAATATTTAATTGTCAGGTACATCTTTTTCCGATCAATTTACTGTTTAATTAATTTAACACTTTCTTTTTTATAAAAAAATGTAGTTTCTGTAAAATTGGCTTCTTTATTAATGTATCCGTAAAATTCATATGATGTTTGGTTATTTTATACCAAAAACCTGACAAGATTTGGATTGGGTTTCCTTTTTGGTATTTGTGGTTAGACTTATAATCCCTGTTTAGGGTCAGGTTTTGTTTTTGACGGCTAATAAACAAGGGTTCGGGCATTTTGTTTTTCTTGATTATTCCGTTCGGCATTATACATGCTAATCCGTTCTTGATTCTTCATATTTGTAATATGGATTTAAATACTTAGGATTGGGTTTTTTGATGAGTATTTGACATCATTTCAATGATTTTTTTTTTTAACTTATGGCCATTTGTATGTTACTATTAGATTATATGGATTGTTGATGATATCCACTTTGAATGCCATTCTCTTTACTTTGTTGTAGAAATTTTCGTTGCTTTTTGTTGCTAAATTGGTTCAATCGTACAGTAATTTTTATAAATCGGCTTGATCATTGTTTACTGATGAGTTTATATGAGTAATTCACATAATTTCAATGGTTGTTGTTATTATTAGCTTATTTGGATTGTTATGCTGTTTGAATGACATTCTTGTAGAAATTTTCTTTGCTTAAATTGGTTCTTCAACATATCCCATAGCTGATTTATGAAATACGTGTGTTTGAATTTATCAGGAGTGACACGGCTTAACCATGGATCAGACTGAGAGGCTAATTAGTACACTACCCGACGAACTTGCTCTTAAAATACTCTCTGCAATGCCTACGTTTTACGCAGTCCATACTTGCCTGGTATCGAAAACATGGACATCGGCTTGGAGGTTGGTAAATAACTTTGATTTTAATGATTTCGATCACGTCCATCCAAGAGGCAAACACATTTGGGAATTCGTTGACAAAGTGTTGGAGGGTTGTAGTACAAGCGTAATTGACAGTTTTAAACTAAGGTTTAGGAAGGCGCCTTATGGACTAAATCGTTATTCCAGGTGGATTGAGCTTGCTCTTATGCGAAACGCTTGCAAACTTGATGTTCAGCATTTTGCATGTGTTACTCTTCCTGGTAGTCTCTTAATCAGTAGGACTCTCACAAATTTGAAATTACATGCTCACCGTCTTAATTTTCCTGATTTAGACGATCACTCTACCATTTGTCTTCCTTGCCTAAAAAACTTGCATATCTCTAGTGATCTCGATGATAACGCATTCAAATTGATTCATGGATGCCCAGTTCTTGAATGCCTGTGCGCCGAAATAAACAATTGTGTCTTGGCACAATACTATCATCATTACAATATACCAACCCTGAAGGAATTGAAACTGTCAGTTGATCAATCCGAAACATTTTCCAATTCAGTTAGTTTAAACCTCCCTAAGCTTGAACGTCTGGATGTGGTTGGAATGCTGTGTTGGGAATTTGTAATGGAGGATGTGTCGTCACTCAACGAGGCAAAAGCTGCATGTTGGGTTAAGGATATGCGTCTGTGGGTTCAGCTTCTCAACAGAATCAGTAAAGTGAAATCTCTTTGTTTGGATACGGTAAGTTTCTGTTTTGAACTTCAGTCTTCTTCAGATAATAAGTTTTATGATATGTTTGTATTCATTCTGTTCTTTCCTTCAACTACAGGGTTGGGAGGGTTGGGAGGATACAGTAAACCAAGTAGTTTTACCTGAGTTTCCAAACCTGAAGATTTTGAAATTGAAGGATTTTGATGGTCATGAAGGTGAAATGACACCTCAAGTTCTCAAATGTTGTCCAGAGCTTGTCAATCTGAGCATCGAAAAGGTATCTAATTTGGATTGTTTCTCAAAATCTTTGATATGTCTTGTCTTATCCTTGAATAACTTTTAGTGTTGTCATTCTTGTTTGTGTAAAATCAAAAGGTGGAAGCAGTAGAATGGGATGCACTTGGGCCTGTTCCAAACTGTATCGAAAGAAACCTTAAGACGTTGTCAATCAATATTAGCCAAAAGGATCAGGATTTGGTTGCTCGGCTAGTGCAGTATATGCTGGGGAATTCAAGAGCTTTAAACAAGGTAACAATAACATGTGATTCTACAGTCTCAAAAGAAGAAGAAGAAATACTACTTGATAAATTCACTGGTTATCCAAAGGCTTCAAAAGCGTGCGAGATTTATGTTGTAAGAAACTGAGTTGATATGCAATTGGTGTGTTTTTGTTGTTTGTTACGTTGGAACTTTACTTAGCCAAAAGGATCAATAATAAACTCATGTATTCAGTATGCTGTGATTACATTGATATATCTGTTTTGAAAGGTAGTTGATATAGTATCTGTTTTGAAATGTATGACTGAAACTCTTTGGTATCAGTGACATGAATTGCTGCAATTGTTTTTAGTCCCTTGACTTTGACTTTTCATGAATCGGACCAATAATTTACGAAACCAAGTAGCAACCACTTTCGATGCTGTGATCGAGCGAGCGAGGTCACTCACTAGCAAAACTAAACAAAGACCACCTAAACAAACGGCTAAACCTGCTTGGGCTTAACATAATAACTTGCATATTATGGACCCTTAAACTTCACAAGAATAGGATGACTAGTGTTCATGTCTACATTTTCAGCTGCCCAACTACCACCTCGAGCTCATATGCGATGACCTAAAACTGAAGCGAGGTAATGCATTACTTGTACACACTCCACAAATGTTTGGACCGGCTATTATTACTAGTCTTTAGGGGTGTTTATGACTCACGATAATAAATTATTATTCCATAACTATGGCAAAAAATAATGCCCTTACACACGTGCTACCCAAATGGACAAGCTCAATATCTAGTTGGTTGGTTTTACAGCTTACAGGGTGTTTTTCGGTTTGGTTTTCAGGTTATTCGGTTTATTCGGTTCAGATTATTTGTTTAATTTTTTTAAAGCTCAACCTGAAAATCGAACTGAATCGAAATACATTTCACCAAACCGAACTGCAAATCGCATATGAATTCGATTCGGCTCTCGGGGTGACCAGAATAACCACATAATACACAACTATTTAAATATTTAGAAAAAAAAGTAAATCATTTCAAGTATAAATTATTATTTTTATATTATTACCAAATTTTAATAATTAATTTATATATATAGCAAAAAAGTTAACATGTATAAAAAAAAACATGTAAGGAGCATTGAGAATTGTGTTCAACTTGGTTTGAAAGTGACACACCATTTGATCGCTTATTTATTCCGTCTGTGTCCACAATGTTGGTGAAACAATAAATTTAAAAACTATAAATTGTATAAGATTATCTCTACTACATATAATGTAAATTAACAAAAATCTTGAATGTTGAAAATCAAATTATAAATAGAATTGTTGAAAAATACGATATTTATGACCTAATATTGATGTTGTTATCCTTCAGCTAAATAAGGTAATCTGTGTTTTTTTGGTATTTGGTGATTGTTAATTTTGTTCTAATTAGATTGATAGTCATGTTGTTTATTTGTGGTAATCCAATCAAAAGTTCACTTTACTGATAGATGCATAATTTGTGGGTTACCTACAGTTGTTCATTGGTTATTCATCTTTCGTTTAATCTAAAAAAATGATCTAAAAATTATTGGTGGATCTTTGTTTGATGTGGATCTATGGTTGACATAACAAGGTCTCTGTTGTCGTCTGATTGGTTCAGATCCCTCATTTTTGGGGTTTTGCTGGAAACCATTTATGAAAGGGCAAGGGTCATGATAATTAATGATTAACGGGGGATAATCAATGGCAACAGACCCTCTTTTTTGGGTTTTGCTGTAAACCATTATTTTTAATGAGGTTCGTTGCCACCAACTTCTTCATTGCCGCCGTTTATGGTAGGCGACTTTGATGGTCGGTAGGCGGCGTCCCTGAGGTTAGATGGGTTGATTAGGCGATGATGATATGATGTCAATTTAATGAGCATGCACCTATTTTGTCTTGCTACATAACGTGGAAGGATGGTCGAGCGCGAGAATCAACCGCCTCAGCAACCTCCACGACCGCAGCCAGGACATCACTTAACCTGAGCCAATTTAAAGTCGGTATATTGTTTTTGTAAGAAATTTTTATGGGTGCGGGAATCTGTTTAGCGCGTTATGTATAATAGGGTAATAACATTTGGCTAAACAAGTTATCTTTATAAAGTTTATGCTATTTGGTATTTCTTACCTTTACGGGCTCTTTTAGCATATGAGCTTATATTAAATTGGATGCGGGTCGAATAGGGTGTTAGCTGACAAATCAACAACTTTTGTACAGTAATGGGGAAGATTGAAAACAGGACGTAATGAAAATGGTGTGTGTTTAGTGTATGAAAATATTGTGAGAGAAAGGCTTGGTTGTGACAGAACGAAATATTAGTTTTTTATTATGGATGAGAGGAGAATCACTGTTTCTATGGAAACGTGATTCCCCTCTATTATATATAGACTGATTACATAGTCGCGTTATGGTTTATTAGCTTACAAATAACCCATTGCGACTCTTTGTGGGGAAAATTCCTAAGTTTGTTGTTGTGGTTATTAATTACGAGGGCAGTGATGACTTTGAATGGGCCAGGTCGAGGCTGAGATTCCACGGATCTTGGCGGAGCGACCTTTTTTAGGTTGTAGGCATGCCGTGTGTATCCTCCTGTTCCTATATGTTTCCCTATCTGAGCCTAACTTCTTTATTCTCTTGAAGGTCTGTCATTTGATCAGCAGTAGCTCAGTCGTGAAAGTGAACGGTTTTGCTGAGGTTTGTGGTTTTACGACTCTTTGCGGGGCAACTTATTATGTTTGGGTGCATTTACAAACTATGGTCATTAGTTGGCTATAAAATGTGATTGACACGAGCCTTATAAATTTCAGGAATTGCCTCCTTTTTGTCCTTGCTTTCGGATACTTTTGAGGACCTAGATATGACATTGGTGATATCGATTCTATGTGATGCTCGCAGGTCATGATTTTGTTTTTGGAATGTGCACTTATTTAGGTTGTGATGACCTTGAACGGCCCGGGTTAAACTTGAGATTGCACGTATCTTAGCGGGGCAACCTCTCGGGGTTGCAGCCATGACGTGTGTATCCGGTTTTCCCTCTAAGCTGCCATATCTGAGCCTACCACCCCTTCCCCGTGAATCATTAATTGATCAATGCCCTTTGCTGTTTAATTGCCCTTTGTGAGTAACCCTTTTAAATAAGGGTGTGTGTGTTACTCTCTCATTCCAGAACCAACTTGCATCCTTATCCACTCCATTCCATTACCCATCACCCACAAAGGTTATGAAACTTTAATGGGTTTGATTTGATCAAATCAGTTTTATTTAAAGTTTGATCTAAGTACGTTGATTTGATCAAAGGAAAGGGTAACATCAGAACGATGGATCAAAGTCAGTTGATTTGATCAAGATAAGGGTGGTCGCGAAAATCTTGATCTCCAAAGTCACTTATTTTGAAGATCGAAAGACTTATACAAAAAACAAAGCCTTCTACTAATCAAAGGTTCGTTTTCTGATTTACTGTTTTTTTAATTGAATTATAGAAATAAATTTGGGGTTTTCATTTTGTTTTTACTGAATGCTTATATAAGTAAAAATTAGGCCTTTTAATTTTTGTGTTTTGCTTTATTGAAATCTCAGTCTATTTTTGTGACTCTGGAAGGTTTTTACCGTTTTAAGTGGACGGGGGACCATTGACTGCTTAACAATAATTAGGCGTTTTGTTTTTACTGTTTCCAGTGGACGGGTGGACCATTGGCTGATTGAGAAAGGAGGTATGTATTATAATCTTACTTTTGGGAGTTTATTAAATGGATGTTTGATTGCACATCTTAATTTCTGAATCAATTAATACATTAATTGCAAATTGTGAACATGTGTGACCAAAGAACTTTTCCAAACAGTTGAAATATTCCTAATGTAATAGTGTCAACCGATTCTTTGGAGATAGATATCTGGTAAGGCTTTAAATTGATATGGCGGCATTTTTACTCTTTCTCCAATATGGAAAGTTTATTAATTTGACTAATTATTTTCTGGAAGTGGGCGATTTGTTGCGTTATAACTTGATAATGGTAAGGTTGTGTCTGACTATGCTGTGGTGATTGAACAAGCTTCATTTATATGGGGTGTTTGGCATTGACTTTTCAAAGTGATTATATGATGTGTAATGGTTATAGTTGGATATTTAGCTGTGTTTCTGTTTTGACTTCTGACAATCAGATTGTGTTTGATGAATTCTGATTATCTGTAGATTTACATGTAAAATAACCCTTAAATAAGCGGACACATCTTTTGATTCTGCGAAACTGATTATTTTGACCTCATAAAATAAGCAGATAATCAGGATCAATTTAACCTATACTCCAGTCTAAAACTAGAAACTGATTATCTACTTGAAAATGCACTGATCCATCAAGTCACTTTGAGAATGCAATGTCAAACAACCTCATACATCAAATCGTTGTCGATACTGTTTTTATGCTAATAAAAAATGTTACTCAAATTTGAATGTATCATATTATAAAGTAGGAGATTTTATGTAAAATTATCTGTTTTGGATGTAACAGTGTAAGACATAGGTACACATTCCATTTTGTAATATGCATACTTCTTCTCTTGATTAGACTAATCAGGTGTATGGATTCGCTGGTGATTGATACATATGATTTTTAGTGTTCATTTTTGGCGACAAACCAATCACATTTCGAGTATACACCCCATAAAAGTACTCATATCCAAACACCCCCTAAATAGCAAATGTTCTTATATTGGTTTGGGAGTATACACAATGTCAAATACAGTTAAATATAAGTATTTAGCAGGTTAGGTTTGATGTATATGGAACTTAGAGGAGGTCATTGTGTTCCACAGACTTTCGCCCATTGCTCATTTGGTGGTAAAAGATATGTCCTAATAGTGCCGAATACATACATCATGCTGCGCCCATTTTAGCATTTAGACGTTTAGCTGTAAAACTAAGGTGGTTCCTTGATTTGATTAATCAAAAAACCCAACGGGTTAAACAAGTATTTGATTAACATATCGAGGCAAATCGAGTCAACTCAAACTTAACAGAATTTGTTTATAGCATCAAACATATGTACGTAGTAAAACGAGTATATACACATCTTCAACTTTTATAACTTAACCATATAGCCTGTTATCATTTAGCTTTCCTACCGAATTAGTGCCAATGTATCTAAAGTGTTAAACATCAGTGCATACATACATTTGTGGTGTTTTGAGCTTTTTAAAAAAAAATACACAACTGCACTACTAAACAAAAAAAGTTAAAAGGTGTAGAATCATATAATCTTAGGATTGTAGATGTGTTTGATTTATCTAAAGAGATGGATGGAGAAGAAAGAACTAGAGAGAGAAACTTAGAGAGAGAAAGGAGAGAATGAGAAAGATGAAAGATGTATTGAATGAAAAGTGAAACAAACAAATGACCAACCCCTCCTAACATGCGAGGAGGGGGTATATATAGCCCACCCTACATGTGGGCTATATGGACTATATGTTTACATAATAGATCACGAGCCCAATACTTGAATATATCATTGAAGTGACCAATCCTTTCTAAATACGTAAAAACGTATTTCCAACAATCTCCCCCTAAGAGAGGTCACTCCAAGTTACAATGTCATAAATAGTCTATAGCTCGTGATCTATGCTAATAATGATGTGACCGAGACTTTCCTTGAAAAAACGTATTTCCAACAATCTCCCCCTAAGGGAGGTCACACCATTTTACAAAATCTTAAACCTAGCATACTATGCTTGAGTCTTCGATCTTGTTCTTGTGAATATGCTTGATGTGATCTTTGACTTTAGTCTTGAGCTTGTATCCTTGCTTTGACCTTGTGCATTCATCACTTGTGATATTTGCCTCCTCGTGACTTCATGTTCCACAAACTTATACTTTTATAAATTCTTGAAAGCTTCAGAGTTTGATACAACGGAAGACTTGACTTTTAGACTTTCTTGAATTTGTTGAAGTATCAAGTGTATATAGTATAAGCATGTGGTGACGACTTCTTCTGGATTGTACACCGCAATGCCACCTTCTTGTTACGCTGCATAAGACAGTTAGCAACAAAACATATACACGGATGAAATGGCCTTGAACATTTCATTCTAATTCGGTAGCATTTTACCTCTGGTCGGTGAAGACCGTTGGACGATATTAAATATCGTACTTGTGGCAGGTAGTTCAATTAAGAACCTCCTTGACAAGATTTCGCGGGTAAACCCGTTCTCTTTATTCGACCGTCCAAAGCTGACTGCGAACATAAAGAGTGAATCATTCGTATAATAATATCCGCATGATTTGAAGCCGTCAATTCATGTTCCTGGAACAAGTGAAATTCAATTGAGAACCGCACCATCGTTGCTTTCCAGTTGTCACGAGCTTGATTCATATAGAATCTTGCAAGTTACCTACCAAGTGTTGTTTGAGGTTAAAACTAGAAGGATTTCCACTCATCACTATGAACACTATAGGGTGTCACTCTGAGTGTTTTGGCAAGATCACTAAGATATTGTGTAGAGGCATGGAACGTGTTTAAGTTCAGTTAAGAATTAAACCACTGTTGCTTTCTAGTTATCACAAGCTCGATTCATAAAGAATCGCATAAGTCACCTACCATGAGCTTTTTGATATTCGCTCAAGAAGGATTTCCATCTTCATTGTAAATACTTTCGTATTACTCAGATGTTCAGGCAAGATCATAAAGATTTTACGTAGGACTCTTAAGATCTTTCTTACTTTTCATAGTGTGTGAAGAAGCAAGGAATTATTAAAGTGTGTCCTAATGAGATATTTGATGATCTCAAATGGATCTAGACTCAACCGTGCATTTTGGATTTTAGTGATCGGAGGCTGGAGAGGAGTGCCACCATTTTAATACCAATTTATTCGGAGTGAATAAATCAACAGATAATGCGTTGTCTCCGTGTGATTAAAACAAATACCTTTTGAGAGATATCTGAGTTAGCTGGGATGGGTTGTGCATTGCATCACTGGGTCTATGACGTCTTATCTTCAATATCAAGCATCATTAAAAATGATCTCAATAGCATATGTATTGACCCGGTTTGTGCCTAAGGTTGTAAGGAGGGCTTCTTTCTTTAGACCCTTTATCTTTACAATTCTTTTTTATTCTTCAACCCCTTCAATGCTTACCAATACGTCATAACTAGCACCTTGTTGTGATTGTTCTAGTGCTAACTTAAGTACTTGGTCGACATTCAGCTACGTTCACACTCTTTCTCCATCTTTCCTAAGGACTACTATTTCTAGCTATGGAATGTCCTTGGGAAGATTCCTCTTGTTCTAGAAGAATCATTGGACTTTAACCTATCCTACCATCCTTATGTCACCACAATCTTCACCGTCGTGAATACAGATGTTTTGGGTAAGTGTATGTCACCATGAAATCCATTTTGAAGTGCAAATCCATTTTGCTCCCCCTTAACATATGCCACGATATCCGAAAACATTTCGCACATGTCGGGATGAGCTATCACGTTAAGTCAAACCATTTGTGATTAATCATTTCCCATATTAAATCACATTTTCTCCCCCATATTAAAAATATTAACCCAATGGATGTTTTTAATATCAATTGATTTAATAACATTTTAAGAAAATTTGGGAAGAAAAATGCAAATCCAATTATCTTCATGAATTACACAAGCTCCCCCTCAAATTAATGAGGGTCTACTTGAAACGTAAATTAAATACCTTTTAAACACAAGTGTAAGGTATTTATCATGTGCAAAGATCATATATGATAATGTATTCACAAGGTTAGCAATTTACGAGGTTGGACCTGAATGATGGAGAACATCATATGAAAGAATCACATGGTTCTTGTTCACGAATGTCGGTCGCCTCATCACGTCTGAAGTTATCTCTTGACTCCATGTGTACGACTGATATCGTTGTCTTGACACCAATATGTGAACTTGGCACTTTCGGCGTCAAAGATTCTGAATGCTTGACAATTGCTCCCCCTCAATTGTTGACCCGTGTTCTATTGAAAGAGCTATAGTCGCCGTTAGAGTAGTCGCATCGTCGAGTATGTAGATATCAATTGTAAATTTCTACGGTTTGTGGAGATGATAACTTCATAAAAACAAGATTTCTCTTGTTTTAACAAATAAATGCACTGACACGTACATATATTCGTGTTAGATTATGTTATTACGTAAACACAATCCCTTACATGGTTATAAAGTAAACCATGCCCGAGAAAATTAATTCCCGTTGTTGAGTCAAAGCTTTCCGGTGAAATGCTTGACTTGAGTATGAAAAAGGGGTTACTATCTGAAATAATAGCAAACCATTTTGAGCATGTTTTAAAACATTTGAACTTCTGCTGGAACTTTATTTACAACCCCGTGTCATTATTGAATGACATTTCTAGTATCGTAAATATTATCGATTCTAGAAGACATGCTCTTTTTATCAAAAACATTTTTTTGAACACACAATTTTGAAAGATTTAGAAAAACCTTTTGAGAAATTCTCGAAAAATTGTGTTCAATGTTTTCAAAACCAATTACTTGAGCTTAAGATGTTGAATATCTTACAAAACGAGCTTAAGTCCGAGAAGTTGTAAACTTCCCGTTGTGAGGATAAGTTTATCATCGGCGATAAACTTTCCTTTAAACTGAAGAACGAGACCTAAGTTGATATTTACTTAGAAGTCTTTTTAATGAGCTTGAAAAACTTTGAATGTTTTAACGTAAAGCTCATGACCGAGAAAGATGAATTTCTCGTTAAGAAGAAAAGTTCTCTTATTTAAAAGATACACTTTACTTTATGAGCTTAAAACTTGGAATGTTTTAATACAAGCTCATGACCGAGAAAAATTAATTTCTCGTTGCGAAGAAAAGTTATCATGAAAGACAAGCTTTCCTAAAATTAAGGTCCGAGATACAGTCTGATATTTAACTGTAAGTCTTTGTGGTGAGCTTAAAAACTTTGAATGATTTTAATGTTAGTTCATGCCCGAGAAAAAATAATTTCTCGCTGTAAGGATAAGTTTATCATCGGCGATAAACTTTCCTTTTAATTGAAGAACGAGTTCTAAGCTGACTTTTACTTAGAAGTCATTTTCATGAGCTTGAAAAACTTTTGAATGCTTTAACGTAAAGCTCATGACCGAGAAAGGTGAATTTCTCGTTATGAAGAAAAGTTCTCTTATTTAAAAGATACACTTTCCTTTATGAGCTTAAAACTTGGAATGTTTTAATACAAGCTCATGACCGAGAAAAATGAATTTCCCGTTACGAGGATAACTTATCTTTAAAGATAAGCTTTCCTAAATATGAAGTCCGAGTTACAGTTTGATATTTAACTGTAAGTCATTGTGCATGAGCTTAAAAACATCAAATGTTTTGAATAAAAGCTCATGCCCGAGAAAAATTAATTTCTCGTTGTAAGGATAAGTTTATCATCGCTGATAAACTTTCCTTTATTTAAAGATCGGGTCATCATCTGATATTTAATGATGAGCCTTATACACGAGCTTAAAACCTTTGAATGGTTTTAGTATAAGCTCGTGTCCGAGAAAAATTAATTTCTCGTTTTTGAGGATAAGTTTATCATCGGCAATAAACTTTCCTTTATTTGATGAGCGGGTCACAGACTGTGATTTGTCTATAAGCCATTGTGCATGAGCTTAAAAACTTGGAATTTTTTTTATATAAGCTCATGCCCGATAAAAATTAATTTCTCGTTGTAAGGATAAGTTTATCATCGACGATAAACTTTCCTTTCTCTGAAGATCGGGTCACAGACTGTGATTTGACTGTGAGCCATATACATGAGCTTAAAAACTTCAAATGTTTTTAATATAATCTCATGCCCGAGAAAAATTAATTTCTCGTTGTAAGGATAAGTTTATCATCGGCGATAAACTTTCCTTTCTTTGATGAACGAGTTACAGTCTGTGATGTGACTATAAGTCCTCTTGGTAAGCTTAACCATGAAACCCCTGAGACGCTTATTTCTCCGATATCTGCTTCTTCAGCAACCAAACTCTAAGAGTTTCCTTAGTTGTACGGTATACAACGATTGGACCGCTTCGTTCTTTTGGGAACATCAACTTTGGTACCTGCATTCTCATTAGGAATTTGCATGATTTGACATGGGTTAGCGATATCAATTTTAGGAGCACGTGGGGGTTCACAGTTGGCTTTACTTGTGTCAGAAGTGACCTGAGTAGATGATTCACTTGTCATAGCTGGCAAACGTTTCCTTTTATAGAAAATCTTAAGTTTAGGCTTAAGTGATGTATCATCTTTATCAATTTCCTCCCTAGTAGTCTTAGTAGAATCGGAGACTATCCTAGTTAAAGGGCACTCGTTTCCTACAAGAGTGAAAGTTCTACCAGTGGGGCGTCAAACTTTACCAATGGGTTTGATTTTAGCTATCCACTAGGATTTAAGTTTAGAACGGGAGTTCACCTCATTAAGTAATTTCTTGACACAAGAATCAAGATTGGCTTTAAAGACACATTTTCTACATGTTTTACAAGTAGCATATTTAATGTCCGAGTAATTCCTAGATGATTGATCGATGCTCCTAGGAGATGACATGCTATGGTTAGCAGTGTTGGGGTGATCTAGAAGGCATCTAACTAGGTTTGACATTGCTATCTCTTACATATGTCTTTTGCTTAGCTTCCCTTAGACCAGATTTATGGAAAACGTCATTTTGAACTAGTTCTAGACGTGGTCTTGGTATTTTTAGAGAAACTAGAGGCAATCATGTGATTAGGTCTTGCTAAAGCTGTTTTGGTCACATTGGACCTAGTTGCTGGAGTGACTGGTCTAGAAAGATGAGCCAAATCAACTTGGGAGGCAAACCGCGGTCTCGAGGATTGGGATCGCTCGGATCTAAATGCAGTCGGTTGTCGAACGAACTGATTTGTAGGCGGTTTCTCCAAGATTGATGGTTTTTCAAGCTTAGTGTCCACACTAGTTCCTTTAATTTTTCTCAATTCGTTTTTCAATGCAGCTATAGCAAAGACCTTTTCCTGTACTTGAGCCTTTAAAGTCTCATTCTCTTTGAGCAAGTTATCTTGGGATGCCATTTAGATTCAAGCAACTTAATTTGTTTCAAAAGATTATCCTTTTCAGCTTTAGAATCTAGAACAGTTTGATCCAATTTTCGTTCAAGAACAACGTTTGACTTTTTAAGTTTTTCAAAATACTTTTCAAATTTGTCCGTTTTCTTTGAAAATTCAATTTTGGCATCCTCAAGCTCTTTAGATTGCTGAGCTAAAATCGGTTCAATCTCTTTCATCTTAGAATCAGAATCAGTTAACGAAGCAGTCATAAAGCATTTAACATGATGTACTATATCATTCTGAGCAATCTCTCCCCCATTATGATGCACATCGGATAAATCTAAAGTGGTAAAAATATCACCCTTTTTCATCCCATGTTTGTCATAATTAGGTTCGAAATGCTCAACATGCGGCAGTTCATCGGCATAGACATCATATACAACATTACATTGTACCATATGTGTAGGCTCTTCGTCATAAACGGGTATTATGTCATCATAAGAGATGTCTGTAACATTCCTTGACGTGTTGCTGATGTCATGCTTAACTGTTGATTCCATGTCCTTGAAATTTTTAGCAGCCTCTAATGCGTCAATCGTATGACCATTTTCCTCTTGCATCGTAGAATCTTGCACTCCATTATCACACGCTTGCTGAAGTCGGGATTTTTCATAAATCGAAGACGAGACCGATATCAATAGGTTCAATAGTGTACCACGGAAAACTTGAAGCTCGGTATGTGTGTCTCGAAGAAATGACTGGCAAATCACTTAACTTTCAGACTTTATGATATTGAATTGGAGAAAAGGTGTGAGTTGTGTCACGAGAGCCTTATATGCAAGTGCCGATGCAGAGTAATTGAATTCTTCATTGTGGAGTTGTTCTGCTAGTTGGTTCAAACTGAGGAATATCGATTCCATGAATATATGACGATCTTGACTAAAAAGTATCAGAAATTCGTTTCCTCCTTGAAGCCATGAAAGAGTCACTATATGAGTCTGAAGTAGTCGAAATGAAGTTGTGCCACTTTCACTAGGTTTGTCTTGCATTTGATGCAATTCTCGCTCTTGAAATGTCAAATTTAACAAATCCATTGAATTCTTGTCGCGTTACTTGTCCTGTAACTCTGTCTGTTTTGGAGCCCAAATACAAGGATTTCACACGAAAAGGCCGTGAATATTACTACTATATGCTTTCGGTAAAGCTAAATAACCAAATAACTAAAGTTGAATATTAAATGATACAGTTCAAACCAAATAACTAAATCCACTGTCCAATGTGAGATATATAGGCCCAAGTTAAAACACTGATCCAAAATATTGTAGATAGGCTCGGCCCAACAAATGACTTAACCCGGCCTAAATTGGAATACACCTTGTCACCTAACCCACTAAGCTAGTAAAATGATAAAGCTAATATCTTTAATATCTTTATAAAATAGACTTTTAAAACTCTTTTAATTTGATTATTAAAACTCTTGAATCTTTTAATTTGATAGTAAAACGTGGCAGTTAGTGGGAGAATAGCACACTCCTTGAAACTTATGCCCTATTAATTTGCTTATTAAAAGGCTTAATATACAAAGAAGTTACTAAACTTTCCAAGAAATTTGTCCTAAGGTAATGAACGTTCATTTTGTGTTTCTAAGTTACTAATGTTCATATGACCGGTTGATTAAGTTACCCACTTATAAAAAACGTGATATTTATGTTACTTAACATGAAAAACAACACATTTATGTTACTTAACTTATCAAAAAACATGCATTCAGGTTACTCAAATTAACACATAACTATAGTGATGTATAGTTTAGTAAAGTTTAGTAATTTAGAAACACAAAATGAACGTTCGTTACCTTAGGACAAATTTCTTGGAAAGTTTATTAACTTCTTTGTATATTAACCCCTTATTAAAACTCTCGAAACTTATCACATACTTCACATCAAACTTCCATCAAAACACTTAGAACACTCAAACTTCTATCAAAACTCACATCAAAACACTCAAAACTCACATCAAAACTCACATCAAAACTCACATCAAAACACTCAAACTTCACAAATCCTCCGTCTCTATCAAAACACTCAGAACCCCATCAAAACGCACATCAAACTTCCATCAAAACTTACAACCATTAAAACTGAATCGTAAATATCACAGATGAATCCTTCGTCTCTTTCTTGTTCAACCATTAAACTTATCCCAATCCTAATCTTATACAAAAAGATCTCCCAAAGCAACCAATCTCATTAATAGAAACTTTTGAGCACTTATATATCTTGAATGTTACTGCGACATCACCACTACCACCCCAGCCAACAAAATCTTATTGCCACTTGATTTAAACGAATCCCACTTTGATAGAATAACCAGAATGAAGGTCGTCTTCAAGATCAGTCGAAATGGTCTCAGGTAGGTATATTTAAATGTAATGTTTAATTTTTGGATCGATGAGAGTTTTGGTTGAAACTGAGATCTGATGAGTGATGTTTGAGGGTCGTCTGAGTCGAGTCTTGTGTCGTTAGAGGTGAGGGTGAGAAGAGTGTGGTTGAGTTGAGACTTGTTGAGTCTTGGGTGGGTGAAGTGTGTGAGTCTGGGTCTTGTGAGAATGGGTTGTGTGTGTTGAGTCTTTGGTTTTTGACCGAGAGGAGTTGGTCGAGAGATGAGTGAGTTAATGTGTTGGTTGTTGTGAGTCGAGGACAGTGAGTCGAGTCACGTTTGTGTTGAGGGTGTTGTGAGATTCGTCTTGAGTGATATGTGGGTTTAGGTAAGTTTTTGTTTAATTCGAGTCTTGTGAGAGATTTGTTGGTTTATTCTTTTGGATTCTGTTGAGAGGAGTCGAGTCTTTACAAAGGTTTTTCGAGTCGAGGGTGTTAGTCGAGTGATGAGGTCGTGGGAGTTCAAGGTGGGTATGGTTTGTTTGGTGTGTGTCTCAGTCAAAGTTGTGTTCAAGTCCTTGTTCGGAATCTGAGTCACCAACGTAGTTTGGAATCCGAGTCACCAACGTAGTTCGGAATCCGAGTCACCAACGTAGTTCGGAATCCGAGTCACCAACTTAAGTCAGAATACATCTTTTTGCTCATAAGTTGGAATATGTGATGCATAACATAAGTCGGATTCAAATAGATTCGGAATGTAATTCGGAATCTGTTATCTCAGTCTTATCCGGAATCAATGATTTTCAATCTTATCCGGAATCCAAGTGCTTCTTATCCGGGATAATGCTTCTAGATGCAATCCGGAATAGAGCTTCTTGATACTATCCGGAATGAACTTTCTGAATACCAGATCGAGAAAAAAGTGATTGTTTGACAGATTTGAGAGAGAAAAAAATAACTTGTTTGGACAAGGAATAAAAAACCGATACTTTTGTGATAAAAAACTTTTGTGAACAAAAACTGATAGTTTTGTGAATAAGAAAAAACTGATACTTTTGTGAACAAGATTATACCATCACCATTGTTTGGACAAAAGTTGATGGAAAAATTATACCAAAGTTTGAGACAGACTGATAAATACTCGAAGCACCAATAGTTTGTTTGGATTCCGACTATAAAAATCTGATGATAGAAAAAAAAATGATGATAAAAACCACTCAACTCCAAATGTTATATCAGATTCGGGACAAAAGAAAAGGAAATAAAATTTTGACCAAGTAAATCAATAGATAAAAATACACTCAATCCGAAGATTCAACCATAGCTCTTGATACCAATTGTAGAATCATATAATCTTAGGATTGTAGATGTGTTTGATTTATCTAAAGAAATGGATGGAGAAGAAAGTACTAGAGAGAGAAACTTAGAGAGAGAAAAGAGAGAAGGAGAAAGATGAAAGATGTATTGAATGAAAAGTGAAACAAACAAATGCCAACCCCTCCTAACATGATAGGAGGGGGTATATATAGCCCACCCTACATGTGGGCTATATGGACTATATGTTTACATAATAGATCACGAGCCCAATACTTGAATATATCATTGGAGTGACCGATCCTTTCTAAAAACGTAAAAACGTATTTCCAACAATCTCCCCCTAAGGGAGGTCACTCCAAGTTACAATTTCCTAAATAGTCTATAGCTCGTAATCTATGCTAATAATGATGTGACCGAGACTTTCCTTGGAAAAACGTATTTCCAACAAAAGGTTAAACTTAAACTTTGAGAAAAAGTAGAGTATTAAACTATCAGTAAAGTATATTGGGTTCTGTTTCATCATCTTCATCTATATCTTTGTCAAACTGACACAAAACCTCCTTTAAAACCAAGATTTAAGCTTCATTTAATATTGTTTCATTAAGTCATCTTTGTCCCTTTTTCTTCTGATCTTCCAGCAAGGTGGTTCCCAATTATTTTCTAAGGTAGGTCCTTAAGTTTTGCACGCATAAATTTGAGGGCTTGCCTCCTTTTTTGTCCTTGCTTTCTGATTCTTTAAAGGACCTAAATATGACATGCGTGATATCGATTGTATGTGATGATCGTAGGTCATGATTTTGTTGTTGGGATGTGCACTTATTTAGGCTGTGATGACAGTGTGTGTTTTGTTTGTGAGGGAAGAAAATGGTTGTGAGAGGGGAGAAGTATTGTTAGGACCATTGTAATAGTTATATGTAATAGGTAGACTAGGAGGTATGTAGTTCCTCCTGGTCCTAGTCGTAGTAGGAGCAAGTCCTGCTCCTGGTCCTAGTCGAAGTCAAACTTTATTATTTACTTAATATTCTGTTAGGATATGCATGAGATAGGTTAGGAAAGGATATGCATATCGGTTTTACACGTTTTCTTTAATGATGTATTAGGGTTTCCTTATAGTATAAAAGGAACCTTAGGCAGAAGGGTTAGACACACCTTCACAAAACGTAGTTCTAGTCTTTATTAATATTAGAAATCCTTAGAAAGGATCAAGTCTTTATAGTTATTCTGTTTCTCTTGATTATATTTATATTCTACATTCATATTGTGTATAGAGTCTCTTTGTGATTTGACTTGTGATTACAGAAGTCATTCACCGGTCCTGACAGGCTGCAAGATCTACATCTAGTAGACCCAACAAGTGATATCAGAGCCTAGGAGGGTCTCTATACTAGCAGAATCAAGTTCTCTTATTTCTAACAATCTGTTTATCATGTCTGCCTCAACTTCTACTCAAACAGGAGAAGAAAGCACTCCTAAAATTGTGCAACCTCAGCAGATCCTGGCTACGGTCTCCAACACGAATGGAAAATTCCCTCTTCTGAAAAAGGGTGAATATGATAACTGGGCAATGAAGATGGAATGGTGGATCACCAACACTGATCAAGATCTTTGGAAGATCATTCTGAATGGAAACAGCAGGAAGCTTACTGGACGAGACAAGAACGGTAATATTACTCTTCTTGACCCTAAATCTCATGAGGAAATCATCGCTATTCAGAAGGAGGTAAAAGCAAAAAAAATTTTGCTTCAATCTCTTCCTGAAGATCACATGGGTGACTTCTACCATTTGGATGATGCCAGAGAGATCTGGAATGGCATTAAAGCAAGGTTCGGCGAGAATGAGGAGTCTAAGAAAATGCGAAGGTCCATGCTGAGAGATGAATTTACTGAATTCAAAATCTTAGAAACTGAAGGTCTAAATCAAGGGTATGATAGGTTCCAGAAGATCTTGAGCCAAATGAATCAACTTCGGTCAAAACCTGATGATGGTGACATTAATGCAAGGTTTCTTAAAGCCTTACCCTACTCATGGAACCAGGTGGTGATCTCTCTCAAAGCCAAAGGTGGGCTTGACTATCTCACCTTTGATGATTTGTTTCATAGGCTCAGAACATTCGAACCTCATGTGAGAGGATATCCTAGTGACTCTTTTCCCACTCCTGCTAATTCGGCCTTTGTGAGCTCTGTGGCATCTAGTCCCATGTCATATGCAAGTAGCCCAAGCAATACTGCCTCCCACCAGGATACCATTCAGCATACTAGTCCCATGTCATATGCATCTAGTCCCATGTCTTCTGCTCCTGATCCTGCTGCCAAGTCTGGTAGTATGGTAGAAGCTGTTCTTCATTCTTTTGTGGCTGATGTTACTGCTGAACAACAACTTGCTTTTGATGACTTCAAACAGATCGATAAACTTGACATGGATGAAATAGATCTTAAATGGCAGATGGCCATGCTTACTTTTAGGGTTCACAAGTTCGAGAAGAAAGCAGGAAGGAAATTTAATTACAACCCTCGGGAGCCAGCAAGATTCGATAGAAGCAAGGTACGGTGCTATAACTGCCAGCAACAGGGTCACTTTGCAAGGGAGTGCCCTAGCAAGAATGATCAGGAGAAGAGCAGGTACTCCGCTTTCAAGGTTCAGGAGGTTAAAGATGACAGGAAGGCGTTGGTATCTGTTGACGCTATGGTCAACTGGAATGATCATCAGGCTTCTACTCTGGAATCAGCTGAATCCTCGACTGATGTGTTGGCAATGATTGCTGGGAATCTCTCTGATGCAGAAGAAGCAGAAGAGTTTGCTCTTATGGGCATCTCACCTCAGGTACAACATTGTCCTCTTGGTTGTCATAATAAATACACGGAATTGTTGTCTCAATTTAATGAAGTAAATGATCAAAATGATAAGTATTTTTTAGAGGTTCAAGCCTATAAGGCTTCATTAAACACATTGGAACAACAAAAGAAGTGGTTACAAGATACTCAACGTGCATATGAGGATAAAATCAGGATACTAAGCATTGATTTAGAAAACACTACAAATATGCTTAAATTTACAGAAACTGAAAGAGATGCTAGTATCAAAGAAAAAGAGGAGATGCAAGCTAAGTTAGATGATACAATGTTAAGATTTGACAAATGGCAAAAGGCACCTAAAAATCTTTCAAAACTAATTGATAGTAGCATGTCTGGCAGAACTAAAAGAGGCTTAGGATTTGAAAAATATATTGATTCAGAAGATGTATTTGATTTATCTTTCTCAAGTGTCTTTGATGCCGACAAAGAGGATGAGGGGAAACCTAGTTACAATAGGTTTAAACCAGCAGCAGAAATGCATGCTGTCCCTCCTCCTCTTACTGGAACTTTTATGCCCATCTCATGCCATAATGACTCGGATGGATCGCAGATGCTTGAGTCCCCAACAAGTTCTACTAATACTAATGACTTTGTCTCATGTACTTTCAGTGACAAAGCCGGTGACTCTGCATCTAATGGTTCAAGTGAAGAGTCAAGACCTACAAGTTCCAAGTCGAATGAACATGCTGCTACTGGTGCTAGGAAGTGTGAAGAAAAAGTTGCTGTCAAGTCAAGTGTGTCTGGTCCTTGTTTATTGAGTCCTAGGAAGAATGTTTTTCCTAGAAATGTGTGTAATAAAGTAGGCAGTATGAAACAGTCTCATTCTAATAAAAGGTCTTTCAAAACATGTTTTGTTTGTGGCAGTTCCTTTCATTTAATTAAAGATTGTGATTATTATGACACACATGCATCTGTTAATTATGCTTTTCCTGCTCCTGGTACACCAGGAGCTGCTTCATATGCTTCTAGAAGACTTAATCCTAGTGCTCCAATGTTTAATACTTCTAGAGTATCCTCTTCTTTCGTGTCTGATTATTGGAGAGACAATGGATTCCAACAAACCAGTAATTATTTTCCACATTTTAACCCAATCTATCCGCATAATTTAGACCACACGTATTTTGGTTTAGGCACTTTGGGAACTGCTGTTAAGCCCTCAGCAGGTTGTTCTTGGTCAAATAATAATACCCATACGATGCACAGGCAACCAAGGAACAATGGTGGATCTCATCAATCTTCTTGGCATTCTTCAAATGATCCACAAGGCAGGCTCAAACCTGAAAAGGTTTGGGTCCCCTTAAGACACTAACATTTGTACTTTTACTATCTTGTTGTTGTAGGTTACTCCATACCAGGATCCTAGTCTAGGCATTGTTGATAGTGGTTGCTCCAGGAGCATGACTGGCAATAAAAGTCTTCTCTCTAACTTTGTACCATTTCATGGCGGCAAGGTCTATTTTGGTGGAGGTGAATAGGACCATTGTAATAGTTATATGTAATAGGTAGACTAGGAGGTATGTAGTTCCTCCTGTTCCTAGTCGTAGTAGGAGCAAGTCCTGCTCCTGGTCCTAGTCGAAGTCAAACTTTATTATTTACTTAATATTCTGTTAGGATATGCATGAGATATGTTAGGAAAGGATATGCATATCGGTTTTACACGTTTTCTTTAATGATGTATTAGGGTTTCCTTGTAGTATAAAAGGAACCTTAGGCAGAAGGGTTAGACACACCTTCACAAAACGTAGTTCTAGTCTTTATTAATATTAGAAATCCTTAGAAAGGATCAAGTCTTTATAGTTATTCTGTTTCTCTTGATTATATTTATATTCTACATTCATATTGTGTATAGAGTCTCTTTGTGATTTGACTTGTGATTACAGAATTCATTCACCGGTCCTGACAGGCTGCAAGATCTACATCTAGTAGACCCAACAAGTATTATATAATAATGTGTTATAGACGAGAATCATTGTACATATGGTTTCGTGATTCTCCTTTATTATATAAAGGTTAATAGGCCGAAATCTATGTTTATAGGATAAGCAGCATGTTATGGCTGATGCCGAAATCTATGTTTATAGGATGTTTGGGCTAGCTTGCCTTTCCAGAACCCGTATGTTGGCGGGGTGACCATTTGGTCGCAGCGATGACGGGCGCTTGGTACGCCTTCCATATCACTCATTCCATGTTCTCGATTAAATTGTCCCCTTTATAAATCGAAAATCAGAGTGATCTCATATATATTATATCAGTCGCATATACATTGGTACAAATTTGTTTGTTATGCCTGATAAACAAAATGATTTTAGATCTTATGGCTGTTACTACACTAATTTGTGCGTTAACGAACATTGTTCTGTCGTCTGTACTTTCGTTGCCGCCATCATTTGCAGGTGGCGATAGAGACGGGTTCGTGACGACTGCTGATAAAAAGGTTTTGTTACCCTTTTTTTATTTCTATTTTCGTTCCTCGATTCGACTCGAATTTGATTTTAAATTAACGTTTCGACTTAACTTTGTTTTTGGTGGAACAAATTTTTGGTGTAACAAACTAAATACTATTTAAACTAAAGACTATAATAAAACACTATTTAATCTATTTAAAAATTAAACTAATAAAAACTTTTAAATAAAAAACTATTTTAAAATAAAACTTAATTGAAAACTAATTTTAGAGCTAAAAGTAAATGGAAGACTATTTTTGTTTAAATGAAAACAAAATGAAACTAAATTTAAAACTAAAATTTAAGTAAGAATATAAAATCTATTTTTAACTAATAAAAGCAATTTAAATAATATATATATATATATATATATATATATATATATATATATATATATATATATATATATATATATATATATATTCGTTTTTTTTTTGAAAAACTGAATTAAGAAAGATCTATTTAAAAACAATTTAATTAAACTAAAAATGTGTATTTAAAACTATATTAATGCAAACTGCCATCCTAGTAATAAGCTTATATTAATTAACTAATGAGAATCTAAACACAAATAGAGTACTAGATCAAGTGGTTGAGGCGTTTGTTAGCTATGCGAGAGGTCCTGGGTTCGAGTCCCAACAGACCTATAATTTTGCTAATATTATTTTTTTACTTGGAGTTTTGTAACTCAGACAGCAAACCAACAGCAATATTAAAGAAGAAAAAAGGAAACAGATTAAAAGCTAAAAATCAATAATCCAAAGAAAAGCAGATGAAAGAAGCAAATAAGCTATAAGCAATTAATAAGCTGAATCAAATAAGTTAAGCTAAAATCCAAACAAGCAGCAGATAATGAAAACCGAACCACAATGAAACCAACGCAGATCAAGCATAAATTGAAACAAATAGCAAATCCAAACAATTATTAAATTTAAACTAGGCAGATTTAATAAAAACCAAAGCAGATTCAATAAACTTAAACATTAAAAACATAAACAGATTAAAACCTTAAACTAAAACTTAACCAAAAATTAAAAGAGAAAAGTGATTAAAACCATTTGGAGGATCCGTTGGGTAGAAGATGCAGCGCTGCGCTGTCTTATCGAAACCGAATCGACAAACACCACCGTCTTCGAATCACCGTAACATTACCATCAACTTCTCGAACCACTTTGAACCAAACAGTAGAACAGTAACTTTTTACTTCCCAGTGGGGAAAGTATTCACAACACTTTCCTTTATTTTTTTTCTCTTTTTTTTATAATGAAATTACCTCGAACAGTACAGAAACAGTTTGAAGATAAATTTAAATTTGCATGAAATTAAATTGAGAGACTAAAATTAAATAAAATTAACTTTTCATTAATCATTAAAAATAATACAATAACTGAAAATTAAAAGACTACAATATTAAATCCTACAACTAATCTTGCTGAAAATTAAATCTATTTTAACCTACTCCTAATTAATTAAAAAAACTGAAAATAAAGAAAAAGCTCTCTAAAATTACACAAGTGAAGGGTTTTTATAGGCAAACCCTAGAAACCCTTCTCCTTAGCTTCATCTTTAAGCAACAAATCCTAGCCCTTCTTTTCTTCATTCTTCTTTCTCTCTCTTGATCATCGGCTGAAAATCAGTCTAGAGACAGATTGCCAACATGGAGAGTTTTTATTGGGTGATTGGGTATTGGTGACTTAATCCATCCAATCACAAGAAAGAATTAAGCCACATATGAAAAAGGGGGACCATCCATATTGCTTGCTCCGAAAAAGTGGGGGAATTAATCCCAAACCGTGTGAATTACACAAGTAAGGAAAAACCCCCAAATTTCGTGGGTAAAATTGATGATGGGGTAATTAGGGTTTGATATGGTTGGGTCTGTGTAAAAAAATATGGGAGAGAAAGAGTTGGGTGAGAGAGGTAAATGTGTTTATTTGTTTCTTGGTTGTACCGAAATGTAAAAGCGGGTGGGATAGGTATTTTAATAGTTGTGTGAAGTTACATGTGTGGGGAGTGAGGGATTGTGTTGAATAAAACATTTATGGGATGTTGACTGACCAAAGTTTGACCGAGTAAAAACTTGTGTGAGGTGAGGAGGGGTGAAGTAATTTATTCGTGTGTTGTGAGGGTGTAGGCTAAGTTTATTGTGTGCGTGAGGGTGTAGGCTAAGTTTATTGTGTGCGTGAGGTGCATGGTAGCATAAAAACCTTTGCTTTATTAAAACGTTTGGGGAAAATACATGGTACACGTGGGGTAAAACAAAAGATTTAAAAGTGTGAGTTATGGGAGTTGACTGAGGCCTAGACCAAACAATGTTAGTTAACTCCATCCGTTTCATTATTAATCAAATTGGGCTTGGCCCAATTTTTAGTCACCTCATCCGTGTCATTATTTAGCCATTTGGGCTTGTTGATGGGCCTTGACCCGTTTATCTTTAAATTAAATTTTCCAAATTGGCTTGTGGGCCCAATAAGCAAATGTGGGACCCACAAGGCCCATTAAACTCAAATGATATCTAATCCACTAAGAACGAGCTCGATTTTAGGCTTTGTTGATCTTTTCTTCAAAGTCGTGTCGGTTTTGACGATTTTCGTGATCTTGGCACACTTTTGGTCTTTTGACTTTGTCTTCGTCTCTTTTTGGACTTTTCTTCAACATTTGACCGTGAAATCCCGTGTTTTCTCTTCTTTTGATCATTTGTACCTATTTAAACACAAAAACACAAAACCACGCGTAATTCTGACGTTTACGATATAAAACACATGATTAGGTCTTGTTTTTCCTTGATTTTAGTGGCAAAAGGATAAGTGTTTACACACTTATTAAATCCCCTACACTTGACCATTGCAATGACCCCATGCAATGCATTATTTTAAAGCATAAGATTACATTTTTCTCATTATTAATCCATCTCGGCCTTTATTACTATTATTACTACTACTATGACGAAAAGATACAAATTTAAGAGGAAACAAAAATTATAACAATTTATTAACATGGAAATTATTTGATGGAAGAAACTTGTAAATAAATCTAAGACTTGAATTAGGGCTTTGGTGTCATGAATATAAATCACCCTCAAGTTTCACGTTCCCCATACCAAGCTTAAAAACGAGATCATTGTTTACCATAAGTTAGCACAACTAACACTTACTCATGTGGTTTAATTAATCACTTAGACCCTGATAGGTGTGAAAACACCCATCCTTTTTACCACTTAATTACAATAATAACCGAGCCAAAACGTGTATTTTATGTCATTTATGTCGGAATTATGCGTGGTTTGTGTTTTTGTTGTGATTTAGGACGAAAAAGTGAAAAGTGGAGAAAACACGACATTCACGGGCTTTTATCGAAGAAAAAGACGAAAGACGAAGTCGAAAGATCAAGAGTGAAAAAAGAACGGAAGTCCAAGACCAATTCTGAAGATTTATCGAAGAAAAAGTCAAAAGACGGAAGTTTACTAAAAGCCGAAGAACTAGAGTCTAATTTACGAAGAAAATTCAAAGACGAGTTTAAAGAAATCCCAAGACAAAATCATTAAGTCCAAGATTAACAAACAATTAAGAAGAAAAGGGCTTAAGTGTGCAAATAAGGAAAAGAGGAAAGAGGGAGGAAGCTTCCTAAGCTCCTCCCTAATCACCCCTATATATAGTTTAGGCTAGCTTCATTTTCATGTTGTTGGTGGCTTGACAAGCCACACTTCCACCATTTTCATTTCTTGTCATTTAATTTCTTGCAATTTAATTTCATGTTATGCACTTTTAATTTCTTCAATTCAAGTAAGTCTTTTTATTTTGGAATCTTTTCTTTTAATCAATTTCTTATCTTTAATCATCTTCTTCTCTTTTTCTTACTTTGCTTCTCTTTGATTCATGTTCATCCTTGATTTGTTTTCATCTTAATGCTTATTTGATCTAAAGTTTTCTTAAAAAGTTCATCTTTTTAAAAGTTTGATTTGAAAGTTTGCTTATTTTTAAGTTTGATAAGTTGTTATTCATGCTTATTAAGTCAATGTCGATTTAGATTCGTGCAAGTTTTAGTTTGAGCTTATTAACCATAGCTTATTGCTTTTGCTTAATTTTCGGATCAAAAAGTTAGATCGGAAAGGGTAAACCCCTTTCCAATCACGTATTCCAATCACCTTGATTGGAAAAGGGTTTTACATTCCAATCAGCATTCCAATCAGCATTCCAATCCGCATTCCAATCAACATTCCAATTAGCATTCCAATCAACATTCCAATCAGCATTCCTTTCGCATTCCTTTTACATTCCTATTAGCATTCCAATCAGCATTCCAATCAGCATTCCAGTCAACATTCCAATCAACATTCCAATCAGCATTCTAATCAGCATTCTAATCAACATTCCAATCAACATTCCAATCAACATTCCAATCAGCATTCCAATCAACATTCCAATCAGCATTCCAATCAACATTCCTATTAGCATTCCAATCAGCATTCCTATCAGCATTCCTTTTAGCATTCCTTTCAGCATTCCTTTTACTTATCGTAATTTACATTTTCATTTTACTTAGTAATAGATAACCAAACCATTTTCATTTCCACCAAGAACAATTGAGTCGCACTTTGAACCGGAAATCAATTCGAGAAGATACCGAGAAAACGAACTTTTTCAACTAGTAAAATCTCTTACATTAAAATGGCGCCGCTGCCGGCTCTTTTCGTGAAGATTAACGGTTTTTTGTGAAAGACGCGTTGGCTTTTGGGATCCGTTCACTTGTGAACGTTATTTTTTCGAGTCAAAAATTTTCAAAAAAAAAAAAAATCCAAAAACATTTGAAAAATCTTAAAAAGCATTTCTTTTTCAAAGTTTTGCACCAAAAATATTCTTCTTGCTTATCTATCTTTCTCCATGGATTTTTATGTCCATTGCGTCGGGTGTGGGAGACAACTGTACGGGAACGACTCTTGTCAATGGTGTACATGTGAGCGGTGCGGAAACGATATCGACAACACACAATTCGGATTTTTTCCCTTGTGTAACTCGACTAATTCATTCTTTTTGAACCCACATCCTGTTCCCCCGTGCATCTATTGTGGAAGCGATTCTCATTGGCATGTTTCGTGCCCGGTTCGATACCCGTATGGTCACGGGCAAGAACCGGGGTACAATTATGACAATGAAAATAGCTATCCACAAGACGCACCCAGTCTTTTTCCTCACCCGTTTTGCAACAACTGTGGGGGTCCTCACGAAAGTTTTCACTGCCCTACAGGGGATCAAAATTACTATAATTATACCCCTTCTAGTTTTGACCAACCCCTGCAATACCCAATTGATCATCAGCCTCGTCACGAGATGAGTTACCAAGAACCAATTGACGATCTTGCTACAGCCTTTCAAGAACAAAGAAACGTTCTTGCTATAGCTTTTCAAGAACAAAGCAAAGAGCTTTTACACACGCTGCAAACTTGTATGGAGTCATTTTTACAGCAGCGAGATCAGACGAGTACTCATATCCCTGAGCTTATTATTGGCCCTTTAGGTAATGAGGAGAGCGATGACGATATTGAGGTTATTTTCGACGAGGAGGAATTTCTAAAGCAAAGTAAGACTTCTTCCCTTCCTCCTTCGTTTATTGCTATCACACCCAAGGAGCCCGTTGGCTCTCTCATCATGGAGGATGAGCATATTGACGTTATCTCGGCAACTGAATCGGACAAATTCCTAAAGTCTCGTGTCGAGGAACTTGTCGTCATCCCAAGTGAGCCCGCAGGTATTCCGGAAAAATCTGTGTGATGTGCCGACTTTTGCGGAGCTTAAGGACGAGGTCGATTTGACAGTCATTGATCACATAATCACAAATCCACAAGCGCTAATTGATTTTCCCAACAAGAGTTCAACATGTGGTGAGTATGATGATTTCGTCTTCGAGCCCGAGATTGAAGAAATTATCGACTGAGAGCTAGCTCTTTTACCTCTACTTCCTCCTACAAGCGAGGTCGACTTTTCCAACATCGATGCCGAACTTGATGAGTTGGAACGTCTTATTTTTCATAATAATGACGAACCAACTAACATGCCCAAACATCCTATTCTCGAGGAGTTACCTAATCAACACTCCTCCTATGAGAATTACGTTTACCACATTCGTGAGGATTTACCTTATCAACAATCCCCACAAATGAATGATGGTTTCGTACTTGATCGTGATCTTTTCAACCGAGTTTCTACACTCCTTATCCACGATGATATTCACAAGATCTACTTTCATGAGGATCAATGCTTTGACCCGGGAGGTGACATGGACCATTCTATTATTGATAACTTTACGGCTTTGCCAATTGGTCTGCATCCATTGTTTTTGGAGGATGACAATGTAATTCCCTTATCCACCCCACCTCCCGTCAATCTGGATTTCACTTGCTTTTCTTATATTGAGCATACTTTCCTACCATTCAAGACTTATCCTCCCGCCTCTCCTTTGTTGATGTCCTCTGGGAACGAGGACAAGGTCTTTGATCCCAGTATCACATTCGAGGCTTCCCCATGGACCATTTAATTCGGGGACGAGTCAGGCTCGTGACTCGGTTAAAAAAAACAAGCGCTTTTTGGGAGGCAACCCAATTATCTATCTATCTTTCCTGTTTTCACCATAAGTGTAGGGGGGAGCCCCGTTGGTGTTTCTTGTTCTCTTTCTTATCATGTGCAGGGATTAGAGCTTCAAAGACACACTCTTGATGACTTTTGACGAACCGTGATTCCGTGTTCCCTTCTTCCCGGTTCTATCCTAAACTCTTTTCGATTCACTATTTTATATTTCTCAATATTAAAATAGGAATCTCTTTAGTGGTCTTTTCCTTAACGAGATCTAAACAAAGTGCACAATGTCCTAAGTGTAGCGGAGTTTACTCTCACATGCTTAAACATTGAGGACAATGTTTATATTAAGTGTAGGGGGACTTCTATCGAAGTTAAGTGGTCTTTTCCTTGTATTTGTCCTCATTTTACCCGGAAAATCAATTTTTCGACATTTTTCAAAAATTTTAATCTATTTTGGCCTAGTTGTAGTCTCCTTTATTTTTGTTACTTTCTAGCATTTTAATAAAATGGTTTTAGCAAGTTTAGATATCTTAGATATATGACTCAACCCGAGTTTACTTATCCAAGTTCACTCTAGCTAGTATCCTTAACCATGTAGACCTTAATTGGTTTATTAGGCTAAGCATCCACGAGTCTCATTCCTTGAGATTTTAAATTGTGGAGAACGAGAAATGATAGAGTTGGTTACAAGTTTGGTATTCTTTCATTAACTTATGTGAGTTAATTATGATCTTTTTCTCCCCTCGCTTGTAAATAAATAAATGCAATAAGTAAGGTCGTACGATTTGAAAAGTTACTTAGCTTCTAGCCCAAGATCGTTTAAAAGTTGCTCGGTAATGATAAGAGTTCATAGCCAAGGCATAACTTATGAAGCGGGGCGCAAAGATTGGCGAGTCTGAAAAGGCCCTAACAAGGCATGAGGATTCCATTTTATTACTGAAGATCCAAAAGTGATGTGAAGAGCATTATTCCCAAAATCAATATGAAGGATCAAGACTCACGATGAAAAGCAATCAACTCCTATCAAGATCATGGAGAAGTCTATCCGAAAAGACCCTAACAAGGTATGAGGATAAATAGATCCAAGTCCGAAAAGGAGGCGGATCATTGTATCTCAAAATCCCAATTAGAGATTGAAGAATAATCATGAAGTCGTGGTCAACAAAGTTGGAATACCCCTCAAAAGTCTCCAAGTGAAGAAACTCTATTAACAATGAGAAGACCATTATCTCAAGAACGTCTCTCAAGATATGAAGTATGAAGTACATGCCAAATATCGGCCCGAGAAAGGTCTCAAATCGTGAACCGAGTTATGCCAAGATATGAACTTTTTGATATCCCGAGAAGCAGTTTTAAGAGATATTGTCCTTTAGCTAACTATTGATCAAATAGTCCTACTTTGCTTTCAGCCTAAATAAATTATCGAAATAAGTCAACAATGCATCCTCGTGATCATTCAAGACATCAATAAAATATAAGAGATACTCGTAGGAATAAGGGAGTTTAAGTGATTAATTGAACCACATGAGTAAATGTTTGTTATGCTAACTTGTGCTAACAATGATCTTTTTTTTAAGCTTGGCATGGGGAACGTGAAACTTGAGGGTGATGAACATTCATGACACACAAGCCCTAATGTAAGTCTTAGATTTCTTTACAAGTTTCTTCCTTGTTACATCTTGTTATTTTCTATCTTTTTGATTTTCCTTAGTTGTTTAATAAAGGCCAAGGTAGGTTGATTATGATGGAAAATGTAAAACGTGCTTTGTAACTAATGCATTGCATGAGGACATTGCAATGGTTAAGTGTAGGGGATTTGATAGGTGTGAAAACACCCATCCTTTTTACCACTTAATTACAATAATAACCGAGCCAAAACGTGTATTTTATGTCATTTATGTCGGAATTATGCGTGGTTTGTGTTTTTGTTGTGATTTAGGACGAAAAAGTGAAAAGTGGAGAAAACACGGCATTCACGGTCTTTTATCGAAGAAAAAGACGAAAGACGAAGTCGAAAGATCAAGAGTGGAAAAAGAACGGAAGTCCAAGACCAATTCTGAAGATTTATCGAAGAAAAAGTCAAAAGACGGAAGTTTACTAAAAGCCGAAGAACTCGAGTCTAATTTACGAAGAAAATTCAAAGACGATTTTAAAGAAATCCCAAGACAAAATCATTAAGTCCAAGATTAACAAACAATTAAGAAGAAAAGGGCTTAAGTGTGCAAATAAGGAAAAGAGGAAAGAGGGAGGAAGCTTCCTAAGCTCCTCCCTAATCACCCCTATATATAGTTTAGGCTAGCTTCATTTTCATGTTGTTGGTGGCTTGACAAGCCACACTTCCACCATTTTCATTTCTTGTCATTTAATTTCTTGCAATTTAATTTCATGTTATGCACTTTAATTTTCTTCAATTCAAGTAAGTTTTTTTATTTTGGAATCTTTTCTTTTAATCAAGTTTGTTGGAAATACGTTTTTACGTATTTAGGAAGATTCGATCACTCCGACAATATATTAAGTAGTAGCTCGTAGTCTAGATATCTTTATTAAACTAACAAAGTCAAGCCTAGCCTACAACATGTGTAGGCCGGCCCAAATGTAAGCCCAAGCCCATGTCAAGGGCTTGGGTATATAAACCCTCTCCTTTGATGGAGAGGGTGGTGTGTTCCTCATTTTTACACATAGTAGAAAAGTGTTTTTTCTTTCACTTTCTCTCTCTAAGTGTGTGTGTTCTCACCATCTCTCTATCTCTTTCTCTCTCTAAAAACATAAGCAAGATTTACATATCCTACAAATGGTATCAAGAGCCATGGGATGATTGTATTGTTCATGTGTTTGTGTTCTTGATTCATACGCCATTTTAGATCCGTTTTCACACGTCCAATTTTTTTTTTGTGTTTTTGATGGTTTTTTCTTGATACAAATCTTCTACATAGTTGTGGTAGGGATTTGGTATAGTTACTTTGGCTAAAAACACAAAATGTTTGGGTGTTTTGATCATTTTTTGGCTTAAAATCACGAATTGGTTGAGTTTTGTCCGAGAAAAGTGGGAATTATTCCGATCAGTGTAATCGGAATAGGGTTTAGGGATTCCGATTTTGGGTACATTCTGATCAAGTATTCCGATTAGGTACATTCCGATTGGTATTCAGATTTGGTATTCCGATCAAGGTATTCCGATTAGGTATTCCGATTAGGCATTCCGATTAGGTACATTCCGATTGGTATTCAGATTTGGTATTCTGACTAGGTACATTCCGATCAAGGTATTCCGATTTGGTTTATTCCGATAAGACATTCCGATCAGGTATTCCAATTTGGTATTCCGATCAAGGTATTCCGATACGACATTCCGATCAGCATTCTGATCACTATTCCGATCAACATTCCGATAACAGAAATTATTCCTTAAAAAATTTCGACTTGGAATTTTTGGTTTATTGAGAACATATTTTAGGGGATTTTAACATTGTTTCTCGGCTTCAACTCACAACAACAAACACATTTACTTTCTTTCATTGATCGATCAACGTTTGTAAATCTTAACTTATTGAAATGGAGTACACATCTCTTACGGATAAGTCCATCCTCTCGGGTACGGATAATCGTCCACCAATGTTGGTGAAGACTATGTATGAGGAATGGGCTTCCCGAATGGAACTTTATATGTTGAACAAGGAGAATGGACATCTCATTTGGGCATCGGTGCTCAATGGACCATTAGATTATGGTACAGTGACGGAAGGTACAACTACTCGTCCTCGCACAACGGGTGAATTGACTGGAGATATGAAGATTCAAGACAAATGTGGTAAGTATGCTACAAACATCATTCTCCAAGCCCTTCCTCCAGATGTCTACAAACTCGTCAGCAAACATAAAGTTGCCAAAGAGTTATGGGATAGAATTCGTGTTCTCATGCAAGGCACCTCGTTAACTAAACAAGAACGAGAGTGTAAGCTTTATGATACTTTTGATAAGTTTGCCTATGTGCCAGGGGAGACTCTCAATGATTACTATCTGAGATTTACCCTATTGTTGAATGAGCTCAATATCTATGGCATGACAATTCCTACCTTTCAATTGAACACCAAGTATTTGAACACTCTTCCTTCAGAATGGAAAAAATACGTGACGGATGTTAAATTGGCTAAGGACTTGCATAACACCAATGTGGATCAACTTCAAGCTTTTCTTCAACAACACGAATGCCATGTGATCGAGGCTCGGTTGTCTACACCTCAAGTTCATGATCCACTTGCAATGTATGCTTCTCAACAAAACATGGCTTATACTTATCAGCAACCATCATACTTGCAGCAGACACCACCACACAACTATCAGCAACCACAGCAACCATCTTATCCACCACTAGTGATGCCACAGCAAGCATTTCAACAAGGTGTTCATCAACAATATTTTCCACAGCAACCACCATATCAGACATCACCATCACAAGCCAACACTTCTCCATTGGGCTATACTCCTCAGCAAGGATATTTTCCAATTGAAGCAGAACCAGCACAAGCTTTCTACTCTAATGAACTTCCACCAATCCAAGCACCGGTCTTTACTCCAAATGATACGCCAGCTGATGTTCTAAACCATCTCACAGCCTACTTGTCAAAACTTGTTGCAACTAGAGGATTTCCACCAACAAACAATCAGCCCCGCACCTCATCAAATCCTCGACAACAAGCCACTGTTCAAGATGGTCAAGTGACGGTGCAACCAATTCAGGGAAGGCAAAATTCATATGGACCTCCTACAAGGACTGGGAACAATCAAGCTGTAAATTCTCAAGCTAGTGGAAATGGAAGTCCTATTGGTCCTAAGAAGGTTGTGACTTGCTTCAATTGCCGAGGACAAGGTCATATGGCTAAGGAATGCACTCAGCCGAAAAGGAGGAGGGATGATGCATGGTTTCGTGAGAAGATGTATTTGGTTGATGCTCAGTCTAAGGGGAAGATCTTGGATTCAGAGGAGTTAGCATTTCTTGCAGACCCAGGGGCAGCAGATACTGATGACATTCACTCTGCCCAAGCTGCTCTAGTTGCTAATCTCTCTCACTACGGTTCTGATGTCATCAGTGAGGTACCAACCACATCTAATAATATTGATGATAACCAACATCAAGTTCGGCATGAAAGTGACAACCTCGAACAGCATTCGGGAACTAGTAATTCAAATGATGTGGTACCCAAACCTACACATTTGAGTGAAACTCAACCAAATGCTACGACGGGTATGGAATCTTATGCTCAACATGATTTGGTCATGGTGCCTAAACATATTATTGATCAAATGCATATGGCACTCAGACAATCCGTAGATACGAATTCCACCCTAACTGCTGAGCTTGCGTTGCATAAAGAAAAGGTCAAAGCTTTTGAAATGTTCCCTCAAGAAGAGAAAATAACATGTTCTGAATTTGACCAATTTTGTTTTGAAAAGATTGAACACTTGAAAGAAATAGAATCATTAAAAGCTAATCTTTCTAATGAATTAAAAGAAAAGGAGTCGGTTGTCAATGATTTTCAGAAACTTAAAATGGATTTCGAAACTCTCGAGTCTAAAAAGGTTGAATCGGAAATTAATGCTACCAAACTTCTTAAATTTAAAGAACAACAGCTTTTAAAACAATACGCTTCCACAGAAAAGGTTCATATTTTAACTAAATCATTTAAAGAACTCGAACTTAAGCGTCTTCAAGATTTACCACCTAATCCAGGTTATGCAAAACAAGCCCAGGAATATATTCCCGGTCTTTAAGATATGACTATAATTGGCAAATCGAAAGAAGCACCTTATGTTCATAGTACTGAGAAGACACAATCACTTGCGGATGAAACTCATTCTAAAATGATTTCAAAATTCCATACAATTGATTATGATCAACATAACAAAGATCAATTTTCGAAAAAGACACGCATTCGCTTACAAAAGGAATTAGACGAATTAACAGTTCTTGTGCCCCAAAGTTTGTCAAATGAAAACCTTCCTAGTACGTCTTCTACACTTGTCAAAAAGGATTTAACGAAGTTAATTCCACCGGTAAGTAAGGCGTCCGTTAACTTAAATACGGTTCACCAACACTTAGCCGATTTTGACAAGGTCATTTTGGAACGTACGACGGCTTCGGCCATAACGGAAGGTGAATGGAACTTTGAGCACACTAGAGCTGCGTTTCGAGATGAAATTGTTCCGTTTGTAAAGAATGTTAAGGCTTGTCTTAGAAATCTTGATCAAGATTTGCTTTTGGAAATAGAAGAAGCTAGACGTGTTTTCAATGAAATGCATGATGCTTATGAAAACAGTTTACTTGAAATAGAACGGGTTTCATGCCAAAATGATCAGCTTCTGAAGCAAGTGATGTCTCATGATATAGTTTCCGCCTGTGTGAATAAAAGTGTTGATAATGATTCTATTGTGCATAATGTTGAATCTGTGGATACTGTGGTAGATAGTACTTGTCACGAATCTGACGCTGAATTTTTAAAGCTTCAAGATTCATATTCATCGCTTTCAAAACGTTTTGATGAGATTCAAACACATTGTATTTCGCTTGAATGCAAGCAACAATTTATTCAAGAAATCTTTGAAACGTCATTCGAAGGTGTTAATATCGATGATGCAAATTTTGAAAAGAATTTTCGATTGAATTTACAATCAAAACAGCGTCAGCCAAGTGACAAAGTTGCTAACTCTTTGCCGATAGAAATAGAGAAATCTAAGGAGCTTAACTGTGTGAACGTACTTGAGGCCGCTGAGAATTTTAGACTTGATCTAGATAATCGAGTTTCCAAGATTTTGTCCAAAGTTGATAACTTAAAACAGAAAAATACACGACTCTTCGATTCAGTATAGCCCGCATGTGTTGATACCACTGCACAGAATCAATCATTGATTGAACAATTGAATCGAAAGTCGATGGAAATATCTGATTTGAGGGAACAATTTTGTGATAAAAATCTGGTCTTGGCTGAGTTAAAGGAAACACTTCGTACTCTAAAAGGTAAGAATGTTGTGGATAACGCAGCCACTATCTCAGCTTCGTCCTCTAGTGCAATCAAAAGGAACCTTATAGCTGTCACACCACTTAACAAGGGCCCTAGGACTAAACCATCTCAAACTTTGGTCACTAAAGATAAGGCGGAATCAAAACCAGCTTCTAATATTCCCGTGTTGCCTTCTACAGGAGTAAGCACCACTACTAAGGCTCAAAGATCTAAGCTTAAAAGAAACAAGAAGAATGATAGGATCTTGCCCCCATCTAGTAGTCAAGTGAAGAAGAAAGTAGAAGCCCATCCTAGGAATGTTATTTCTGTTTTGAATAAAAAGAATCATGTAGCTAAACCTAAAGGCTCTGCGGTTGTGCAGCGTTCTAAGCCTACTGTGAATTCTAATTTGAAATGTTGGAATTGCAATGAATGTATGTTTTCTAGTCGTCATGATTCTTTCCTTATTGACCATGTGAATGAGATGTATGCCCGAAAAAATGGATTAGAATGGAAACCGACTGGGAAAGTGTTAACCCAAGTTGGCTGGATGTGGCGCCCCACTGGTAGAACTTTCACTATAGTAGGAAATATGTGCCCTTTAACTAGGATCACTCCCACTAAAGCGAAGAAAGCGTGCCCTTTAACTAGGAGTACCAAGGCTACCAAAACACAAGCGTGTCCTTTAACTAGGAACACCAACACTACTGTAGGAACAAAGTGCCCTTTAACTAGGTCTACTCCCACTGTAGTGCCCGTGGATAATCCAAAACCTAAGAAAGTTGGAACTGTAAAACCTGTTAGTGCTAAAACTCAGATTAGAAAACGCAAGAAATCTAAGGGTCATAAAAATGTTAACAATTCTGATAATATTTTATCTGTATCTACTAACACTCCGGAACCAATAGTTTCCAATGCATTGTCTACTGTTGTTATTGAAAACAGGTGGTCCAAATTGTTCTCTGGTATTTGGACTCTGGTTGCTCCAAAAATATGACCGGAGATCGCTCTCAGCTCAAAAATTTCGTAAGCAAGTTTCTTGGTACGGTTCGATTTGGGAATGATCATATTGCAAAGATAATGGGTTATGGTGAATATCATATTGGGAATGTTATAATTTCGAGAGTGTATTACGTGGAAGGTCTCGGCCACAACTTATTTTCTGTGGGACAATTTTGTGATGCAAACCTAGAAGTTGCTTTTCGAGAGCATACTTGCTTCATTCGTAATTTGGAAGGGGTTGATTTATTGAAAGGTACTCGAGGGAATAATTTGTATACTTTGTCTCTACAAGACATGATGGCCGCTTCTCCCGTATGTCTTCTCTCCAAAGCATCGAAGACTAAGTCATGGTTATGGCATCGACGGTTATCTCATCTTAACTTTGACGCTATTAATCACTTGGCGAAAAAAGAACTTGTTCGTGGTCTTCCTAAACTATCATTTCACAAGGATCATTTGTGTTCCGCGTGTACAATGGGGAAAAGCACTAAGAAATCATACAAACCCAAGACGGAAGACACCAACCAAGAGAAACTTTATCTATTGCATATGGATCTTTGTGGACCAATGCGTGTTGACAGTCTTAGTGGCAAAAAGTACATCCTCGTCATTGTCGATGATTACTCTCGGTTTACATGGGTGAAATTTCTTAAAGCAAAAAATGAGGCACCTAAATTCATCATCGGATTTCTCAAGATGATTCAAGTGCGTCTCAACACTACTGTCCGACGCATTCGTACAGATAATGGAACCGAATTTGTGAATCAAATCTTGCGTGATTATTATGAAGAAGTTGGCATATCTCATGAAACAGCTGTCGCACGCACTCCACAACAAAACGGTGTCGTTGAAAGGCGAAATCACACACTTATGGAAGCTGCTCGAACGATGTTAATTTACACAAAGACTCCATTGTTTTTATGGGCAGAAGCAGTATCTACAGCAGTGTACACCCAAAACCGGTCACTAATTCGTAAACGCCATGGTAAAACACCTTATGAGCTTCTCCATAGAAAAGTACCAGATTTATCATATCTTCATGTATTTGGTTCTCTTTGCTATCCAAATAATGATGGTGACAATTTGGGAAAACTTCAACCAAAGGCTGATATTGGTATTTTCATTGGTTACGCACCTACAAAGAAGGCATACCGAATCTACAACCGTAACTCTCGCAAGATCCTCGAAACTATGAATGTTGATTTTGATGAGCTGACAGCTATGGCTTCTGAGCAAAGCAGCTCTGAACCCGCACTTCATGAAATAGGACCCAGTAACATTAGTTCTGGTCTTGTCCCAAACAACCCTACTTCATCATCATCTACACCACCTTCTAGGACTGAATGGGATACGTTGTTTCAACCGTTCTTTGATGAATTCTTTACTCCTCCAAGTATTGTTGCTCCAGAACCTGTGGTAATAGCTCCGGTAACCGAAGTTGTCGCTCCAGCCACCGTTGCACAATCAGACACATCTGCACCTACAATTGGTCAAGATATACCTTCAACGAGTAATTCTCAACCAACACATGTAACAACTACCCACATCATGTCTATTGATGATGAAGAGGATGATGATGATCACGATTTGGAATTCGCTCAAATGCGTGAACTTCCATTCTTTGGTGTACCAATTCCCGCCCCTAATCAAGCCGGGTCGTCCACCTCAAAGGAAGCTCCTTCTACAGTTTACTCCAATCCACGGATTCGTGAACATGACAGCAAGTGGACAAAGGATCATCCGATAGATTCTATTATTGGTGACCCTAATCGTCCGGTATCCACACGAAGTCAGTGACAAGAAAATGCAATGTTTTGTCATTTTGATGCGTTTCTCACTGAATTTGAACCTAAGACATGGCAACAAGCTTTTACTCAATCCTCTTGGATAGAAGCTATGCAAGAAGAACTTAACGAATTCATACGTCTTGAAATTTGGGAACTTGTCCCATGCCCGGATCAAGTGCAGTTACTCACTTTGAAATGGGTTTACAAGGTGAAACTCGATGAGTTAGGCGGAATATTGAAGAACAAAGCTCGACTAGTAGCTCGTGGATACAAGCAATTATTGGGCATCGACTTTATGGAATCCTTTGCACCTGTTGCCCATTTGGAAGCTATTTGACTATTCCTCGCTTATGCAGCCCATATGAATATGATCGTGTATCATATGGATGTGAAGACGGCATTTCTTAATGGTGAACTCAAGGAAGAGGTCTATGTTCAACAACCGGATGGTTTTGTGAATCCTAATTATCCTAATCATGTGTATAAGCTTAAGAAGGCTCTCTATGGGTTGAAGCAAGCTCCTCGCGCATGGTATGATCTATTATCACAATTCCTCATTACGCAAGGCTTCGCAAAAGGCAAGGTGGATCCCATGTTGTTCATTCAGAAACGAGGTAAAGATATGATTATGGTACAAATATATGTTGATGATATTATATTTGCAGCCTCGACCCAAACTTTATCCGACGAATTTGGGAAACTCATGTATTCCAAGTTTAAGATGTCAATGATGGGCAAGGTATCATTTTTCTTAGGTCTTCAGATATCTCAGAGTCCCAGAGGCATCTTTATCAATCAATCCAAGTATGCCCTTGAATCGCTTAAGAAGTATAAGATGGAATCTTGCGACCCCGTAGATACTCCAATGGTGGAATGAACTAAGCTTGATGCAGATCCACATGGAGTTGCCGTTGATCCGACACTTTATCGTGGAATGATTGGTACTCTTCTGTATATCACAGCCAGTCGACCTGATCTTCAGTTTGCTATATGTATGTGTGCCAGGTATCAAACTAGGCCTACTGAGTTACACTTAGCTACTGTTAAAAGGATCTTTCGATATCTTAAAGGAACCATTAATCGGGGACTTTGGTATTCGAAGGACTCTTCTATTGCACTAATGGCATATGCAGATGCGGATCACACGGGTTGTCAAGATACAAGGCGTAACACGAGTGGAACATTGCAACTACTAGGAGATCGATTAATCAGTTGGGCATCGAAAAGGCAGAAAAGCGCTGCAATTTCAAGTACGGAAGCAGAATACATAGCTATGTCCGGTTGCTGTGCTCAAATTCTTTGGATGAGATCGTAATTAACCGACTATGGTCTAGGTTTCAACAAAATTCCGATGTACTGCGACAACAAGAGTGCAATTGCCTTATGCTGCAACAATGTTCAATTCTCCCGGTCGAAGCATATTGACATTCGCTACCACTTCATCAAGGAGCAAGTGGAAAATGGAGTAATCGAGCTTTACTTTGTCCGATCTGAGTATCAATTGGCGGATATTTTCACGAAGGCTTTAGATCGCGCTCGAATTGAATTTTTGGCCGACAAGCTAGGAATGAGAACCTTCTCGCCTGAGACTCTAAAGGAACTGGCAGATGAAGCGAAAGAATAGTGGTGGTAAAACTATTCTCCGTATCCTTGGTGATCAACTGTATATATTGTTTATATTTTTATCCACAAAAGCAAAATACAAAAATATAAAACCATATAAAAACCATAAAAATTGAAAAATTCATAAAAATCCAAAAATATTTTTACTTTATTTTTCAAAGGCATGTCTTTTGGTACGATAATATTTACGGCCTTAGAAATGTTGATTAATGTCGACACAACGCCATAAATAGAGTTCGTACAAAAGTTCTAAATATTTCATAAAACATGCCTAAATGGCTTGTAGTTATTTCAGACTGCAACCCGGTTTTCATATTAAAGTCAAGTATTTCTTATGAAAGCTTTGGCTCACAACGAGAATTAATTTTCTCGGGCAAGGTTTACTTTAAAACCTTGTAAGGGATCAAGTTTACTTTATAACTTGGTCTAACACAAATCTATGTACGTTTCAGTGCATTTATTTGTTAAAACAAGAGAAGTCTTATTTTTATGAAGCTAACATCTCTACAACCATAGCAATCTACAATTGGTATCTACATACTCGACGATGCGACTACTCAACCGACGACTACAGCTCTTTCAATAGAACACGGGTCAACAATTGAGGGGGAGCAATTGTCAAGCATTCAGAATCTTCGATGCCGAAAGTGCCAAGTTCACAAGTTGGTGTCAAGACAACAATACCAATCGTACACGTGGTGTCAAGAGATGACTTCAGATGTGACGAGGCGACCAACATATGCTGACAAGAACCATTTGATCTTATCATATGATGTTCTCATCTATCAGGTCCAACCTTGTCAATTCTTTTTAATATGGTGAATATGTGATCATGTTACAAATCGGTATCATATCTCATACGTTTGATATCATGAAGTTAAAATGGACTTGCATTTTTCTTCCCAAAACCTTTGTTAAAACTTCATTAAATCAATTGATATTAAAAACATCGACTGGGTTAATATTTTTAATATGGGGGAGAAAATGTGATTTAATATGGGATATTATCACAAATGGTTTGACTTAATGTGCTGGCTCATCCCGACATGTGCGAAATGTTTTCGAATATCGTGGCATATGTTAAGGGGGAGCAAAACGGATTTGCATATCAAAATGGATTTTCATGGTGACATATACTTACCCAAAACCCATTTATTTCACGACGATGAAGATTGTGGTGACATAAGGATGGTAGGATAGGTTAAGTCCTATGATTCTTCCAGAACCGGAGGAATCTTCCCAAGGACATTCCATAGCTAGAAATAGTCGTCCTTAGGAAAGTTGGAGAAAGATTGTGAACGTAGCTGAATGCCGACCAAGTACTTAAGTTAGCACTGGAACAATCACAACAAGGTGCTAGTTATGACGTATTTGTAAGCATTGAAGGGGTTGAAGAATGAAAAAGAATTGTAAAGATAAAGGGTGTAAAGAAAGAAGCCCTTCTTACAACTTTAGGCAGAAACCGGGTCAACACATATGCTATTGAGATCATTTAAATGATTCTTGATATTGAAGATAGACATCATGGACCCAGTGATGCAATGCACAACCCATCCCAGCTAACTCAGATATCTCTTAAAAGATATTTGTTTTAATCACACGGAGACAACACATTATCTATTGATTTATTCACTCCGAATAAATTGGTATTGAAAAGGTGGCACTCCTCTCCAGCCTCCGATCACTAAAATCCAAAATGCAAGATCGAGTCTAGAGCCATTTGAGATCATCAAATATCTCATTAGGACACACTTTCATATTTCCTTGCTTCCTCATACACTGTGAAAAGTAAGAAAGATCTTAAGAGTCCTACGCAAAATCTTCATGATCTTGCCTGAACATCCGAGTAATACGAAAGTATTTACAATGAAGATGGAAATCCTTCTTGAGCGAATATAAAAAATCTCATGGTAGGTGACTTGTGCGATTCTTTATGAATCAAACTTGTGATAACTGGAAAGTAACAGCTGTTTAATTCTTAACTGAATTTAAACACGTTCCAGGCCTCTACGCAATATCTTAGTGATCTTTCCAGAACACTCAGAGTGATACCTTAGTGTTCACAGTGATGAGTGGAAATCCTTCTAGTGTTAACCTCAAATAGCACTTGGTAGGTAACTTGCAAGATTCTATACGAATCAAGCTCGTGACAATTGGAAAGAAACGATGGTGCGGTTCTTAATTGAATTTCACTTGTTCCAGGAACATGATTTGACGGCTTCAAATCATGCGGATATTATTATCCAAATGATTCACTCTTTATGTTCGCAGCCAGCTTTGGACGGTCGAATAAAGAGAACGGGTTTACCCGCGAAATCCTGTCAGGAAGTTACTTTATTGAAACTATCCGTCACGAGTACGATATCTAATATCGTCCAACGGTCTTCACCGACCGGAGGTAAAATGCTACCGATTTAGAATGAAATGTTCAAAGCCATTTCGTTCGTGTCTACTTATGTTGCGGCATTTGAAGACGGTGGCGTTGCGGAATCCAAGAAGAAGTCGTCCCCGCATGCTTATACCTTATGCACTTAATATCTCATCTAATTCAAGAAAGCCTAAAAGTTAAGTCTTCCGCTGTATCGAACTCTAAAGTTTTCAAGAATTAAGAAGGTATAAGTATGTGGGACATGGTGTCACGAAGAGGCGGAGATCACAAGTGATGGATGCACGAGATCAAGGCAAGAGATTAATGCTCAAGACTGATATCAAAGATCACATCATCATGTTCACCAGAAAAGAAAAAGAAAAGAAAGACGAAGACTACGAGCTCAAGACAAGCATAGTATGCTAGGTTTATTTCATTGTTGTAACTCGGGTAACGCCCTTGTTTGGAGTGACCTCCCTTAGGGGGAGATTGTTGGAAATACGTTTTTACGTATTTAGGAAGATTCGGTCACTCCGACAATATATTAAGTAGTAGCTCGTAGTCTAGATATCTTTATTAAACTAACAAAGTCAAGCCTAGCCTACAACATGTGTAGGCCGGCCCAAATGTAAGCCCAAGCCCATGTCAAGGGCTTGGGTATATAAACCCTCTCCTTTGATGGAGAGGGTGGTGTGTTCCTCATTTTTACACATAGTAGAAAAGTGTTTTTTCTTTCACTTTCTCTCTCAAAGTGTGTGTGTTCTCACCATCTCTCTATCTCTTTCTCTCTCTAAAAACATAAGCAAGATTTACATATCCTACAAAAGATTTACATATCCTACAAAGTTCTTATCTTTAATCATCTTCTTCTCCCTTTCTTACTTTGCTTCTCTTTGATTCATGTTCATCCTTGATTTGTTTTCATCTTAATGCTTATTTGATCTAAAGTTTTCTTAAAAAGTTCATCTTTTTTAAAGTTTGATTTGAAAGTTTGCTTATTTTTAAGTTTGATAAGTTGTTATTCATGCTTATTAAGTCAATTTCGATTTAGATTCGTGCAAGTTTTAGTTTGAGCTTATTAACCATAGCTTATTGCTTTTGCTTAATTTTCGGATCAAAAAGTTAGATCGGAAAGGGTAAACCCCTTTCCAATCACGTATTCCAATCACCTTGATTGGAAAAGGGTTTTACATTCCAATCAGCATTCCAATCAGCATTCCAATCAACATTCCAATCAGCATTCCAATCAACATTCCAATCAGCATTCCTTTCGCATTCCTTTTACATTCCTATTAGCATTCCAATCAGCATTCCAATCAGCATTCCAATCAACATTCCAATCAACATTCCAATCAGCATTCCAATCAGCATTCCAATCAACATTCCAATCAGCATTCCAATCAACATTCCAATCAGCCTTCCAATCAACATTCCAATCAACATTCCAATCAACATTCCTATTAGCATTCCAATCAGCATTCCTATCAGCATTCCTTTTAGCATTCTTTTCAGCATTCCTTTTACTTATCGCAATTTACATTTTCATTTTACTTAGTAATAGATAACCAAACCATTTTCATTTCCACCAAGAACAATTGAGTCGCACTTTGAACCGGAAATCAATTCGAGAAGATACCGAGAAAACAAACTTTTTCAACTAGTAAAATCTCTTACATTTCCTACGGTGTATCTCTTGTATTTTATTTTTGTCTTGAATGATCACGAGGATGCATTTTTGACTTATTTCGATAATTTATTAAGGCCGAAAATAAAGTGGGACAATTTAATCAACAGTTAGCTAAAGGACAAAATCTTTTAAAACGGCTTCTCGAAACCTCATAAAGTTCATATCTTGGCATAACTCGTTTCACGATTTGAGACCTTTCTCGGACCGATATTTGGCTTGTACTTCAAACTTCAAATCTTGAGAGACGATCTTGAAATTATGGTCTTCTCTTTATTTTGGTATACATCTTCATAAGGAGTGAAAGATGCTTCAAACGTTGATCACGACTTCTTCATTTATCCTCTTCTTTTTTTAGGATTTTGATATACAACGATCCGCCTCCTTTTCGGACTTGGATCTATTTATCCTCGTACCTTCTTAGGGTCTTTTTGGATAGACTTCTCCATGATCTTTAGGGGAGTAATTGCTTCTCGTCGTGTGTCTTGATCCATCATATTGATTTGGATTAATGATCTTCACAATCTCTTAGGATCTTAGCAAAAAGTAAATCCTCATGCCTTGTTAGGGCCTTTTTGGACTCGGGTATCCTCATGCCTTGTTAGGGCCTTTTTGGATAAGCCAATATTCTCGTCCCGCTTCAATAAGTTATGCCTTGGCTATGAACTCTAATTAATACCGAGCAACTTTTAAACGATCTTGTGCTAGAAGCTAAGTAACTTTTCAAATCGTACAACCTTATTTATTGCAAATATATTTATTAACAAGTGATGGGAGAAAAAGCTCGTAATTAACTCACATAAGTTAATGAAAGAATACCAAACTTATAATTAACTCTATCATCTCTCGTTCTCCACAATTTAAAATCTCAAGGAATGAGACTCGTGGATGCTTAGCCTAATAAACCAATTAAGGTCCATATGGTTAAGGATACTAGCAAGAGTAAACTTAGATAAGTAAACTCGGGTTGAGTCAAAATATTCACGACGGGCCTAATATATCAAAGACATCTAAACTTGTTAAAACCATTTTATTTATTTATTTATTTTTGACTCTATTCTTGAAATGGAAATTATTACGATGCGATAATAAAAGGAAAGAAAATAAAAGAAAAATACTACAAGGCCAAAAATAGATCAAAAATTTGAAAAACGTTGAAAAATTTTAAAATTTTCTGGTAAAATGGGGTCAAATTCATGGAAAAGGCCACTAAAATTTCGATAGAAATCCCCCTACACTTAATATAAACATTGTCCTCAATGTTTAAGCATGTGGGAGAATAAACTCCCCTACACTTAGGACATTGAGTACGTTGTTTAAAATCGAGCTAAGGAAAGGACAACTAAAGTGATTACATTTATTTATATACAAGATTGAATCACAATAGCAAAAACTTATCGAAGGAACCGGGTACACGGGAAACACGGGATCACGGGTCTCGTCAAAAGTACCAAAAGTGGATCATTAAGCACATGTCCCTGCACAATCACAACACACAAAACAAACAACCTACACGGCTCCCCCTACACTTATTGTAGAAAAGAGATAAAAGATAGATCATCGGGTTGCCTCCCGAGAAGCGCTTGTTTTTGTTAACAGAGTCACGAGCCTGACTCGACCTCGAATTAAATGGTCCATGGAGAAGCCTCGAATGTAATACCGAGATCAAAAATCTTATCCTCGGTCCCGGAGGAACATAATAAATGAGAGGCAGGAAGATAAGTCCTAGAAGGTAAAAAGGTCCTCTCAACATACGAAAAGTATGTGAGGTCGTGATCCACGGGAGGTGGGGTGGGTAAAGGAGACAAATTGTCATCCCCCAAAGACAATGGATGGTCACTATTCGGCAAAGCCGTAAAGGTATCAATCATAGAATGGTCGATGTCACCTCCCGGGTCAAAGCATTCATCCTCATGAACGTGAATCTCTTTGATTTCTTCATCATAGATAGGCTCGTCAAACAAAGGTTTGTCGTTCCCTTCATTGAGGATTTTAGAAATTCTCTCGAAGAGATCACGATCAAGTACGAAACCATCATTCATTTGTAGGATTTGTTGATAAGTTAAATCCTCACGAATGTGGTAAACGTAATTCTCATTAGAGGAGTGTTGATTAGGTAACTCCTCGAGAATTGGATGAGAATCGATGGTAGAATCAAAAGTAATTGGCGAAGAGGCAAATGTGAATTTGTCAAAATCTGAGTTCTCAAAATCAATATCAATATCAAGTTTTAAAACACCATTTGCCTTCTCATCAATACCATGATCGCAATTAAGCTCATGCGAGAAATCCAATAACACGGGATCATAAAAAGCATCCTCGTGATGGAATTTCTCGATACTCGGGGTATAAAAGTCATCACTAAGGAGTAAAGAATCCGATAAATCATTAGTATCATGGTTTTCAAAAGTCGGTCTTGGTAAAATAGGCGAATCATCCTCATCTGATCCTGAGGAATAATTAAAAATATAGTCGGAATCACAAGATAACTCATCCCTATCTACAAACTCCTTAGGTGTAGGACAACTTATGGGTTCTTCTTCTATGCACTCATTATAAAGTTCGCCACACTCCTCAAAAATTGGTTTATCAAAATATGTCTCGCTAAGAGGTTTTGAAGAAAGCATAAAGTCATTTGAAGGAGTAGGTGAAGGAGTCATAAAAGAAATAGGGTCATCAATGGGTAGTGGAGGCTCAAGAATAATCTCGGGATTTTCCTCAATAGGTGAGCTAATAGTATCCGTGGGTGTCAACACCGGAGGGTGAGTAAAACTCATGATAATCTCCGGGCCTTGTCTCTCCTTTATTGGCGGAGAGATGGAAGGATCCACAGTGGGAACATCACTACTAGTAGTGGTGTTAACCTCAATATCATCACTCAAAGATGGCTCAATATCAAATTGATCTTGATAGGTTTCTAAAATGATCATGAATTTCCTAGCGGTTTCCTCTTGTATTTCTCTTAAGAATCTACCATGTTCCTCAAGTTTATGAAGAATTAAGTCCATTTGAGGTTGTGAAATACTCCCTTGATTATAGTTTTGAAAATTGCCTTCATTTGGAAAACCTTCATTATTTAAAAACCCTTGATTTTGAAATTCCCCATAAAATAGTTGATCATATTGTGGTGGGTCACTAGTCGTAGGAAAACTAGGGGAGCCAAAATAAGTATTAGTATCATAACACATACTTTCCTCACTATAATAAACCTCCTCATATGTTTTGTCACAATTAAAATAAGCATGAGGCCCACCACAAATCGTACACTCCTCGGACATAATCTTATAACGCTCTTCTTGCAATATTTCCCAAATCGGACGATTATCCATGGTAGTGTCGAAATAAATCAAAATAACAATGATTATTAAGCTACGTAATATATTATAATAAAAGAAAAATCTTTTTGTATTTTTTTAGAAATATATATATATATATATATATATATATATATATATATATATATATATATATATATATATATATATATATATATATATATATATATATATATATATATATATATATATATATATATATATATATATATATATATATATATATATATATATAAGAAAAATCGAAAGAAATCGAACTAAAAATTAACACTAATACGTAATATTTTTGGTGTAATACTTTTAGGAAAAAGTATTACTTTTGGATTTTTTTAATTTTTTTTGGTGCAATTCTTAGGAAAGAAATTGCTTTTGTGATTTTTTAATTTTTTTTGTATTATTAAGTTTTCGATTGATTTTTTTTTGTATTTTTGATTTTGTTGCAAGAAACGTAACGTTCAAAAAGAACGGATCCCAAAATCCAAACGTCTTCACGAAAAATCGTCAATCGTACCAGCGAAGCGGCAGCGGCGCCAATTTGATAAAAGATTTTTCTCGTTTATTAATGTTCGTTTTCCTCGACTCGACTCGAATTTGATTTCCAATTAACGTTTCGACTTAACTTTGTTTTTGGTGGAACAAATTTTTGGTGTAATAAACTAAATACTATTTAAAGTAAAGACTATAATAAAACACTATTTAATCTATTTAAAAATTAAACTAATAAAAACTTTTAAATAAAAAACTATTTTAAAATAAAACTTAATTGAAAATTAATTTTAGAGCAAAAAGTAAATGGAAGACTATTTTTGTTTAAATGAAAACAAAATGAAACTAAATTTAAAACTAAAATTTAAGTAAGAATATAAAATCTATTTTTAACTAATAAAAGAAATTTAAATAAAAAATATATTTTTTTTTTCTTTTTATTTTTAAAAAACTGAATTAAGAAAGATCTATTTAAAAACAATTTAATTAAACTAAAAATGTGTATTTAAAACTATATTAATGCAAACTGCCATCCTAGTAATAAGCTTATATTAATTAAATAATGAGAATCTAAACACAAATAGAGTACTAGATCAAGTGGTTGAGGCATTTGTTAGCTATGCGAGAGGTTCTGGGTTCGAGTCCCAGCAGACCTATAATTTTGCTAATATTATTTTTTTACTTGGAGTTTTGTAACTCAGACAGCAAACCAACAACAATATTAAAGAAGAAAAAAGGAAACAGATTAAAAGCTAAAAATCAGTAAGCCAAAGAAAAGCAGATGAAAGAAGCAAATAAGCTATAAGCAATTAATAAGCTGAATCAAATAAGTTAAGCTAAAATCCAAACAAGCAGCAGATAATGAAAACCGAACCACAATGAAACCAACGCAGATCAAGCATAAACTGAAACAAATAGCAAATCCAAACAATTATTAAATTTAAACTAGGCAGATTTAACAAAAACCAAAGCAGATTCAATAAACTTAAACATTAAAAACATAAACAGATTAAAACCTTAAACTAAAGCTTAACCAAAAATTAAAAGAGAAAAGTGATTAAAACCATTTGGAGGATCCGTTGGGTAGAAGATGCAGCGCTGCGCTGTCTTATCGAAACCGAATCGACAAACACCACCGTCTTCGAATCACCGTAACATTACCATCAACTTCTCGAACCACTTTGAACCAAACAGTAGAACATTAACTTTTTACTTCCCAGTGGGGAAAGTATTCACAACACTTTCCTTTATTTTTTTTCTCTTTTTTTTTATAATGAAATTACCACGGACAGTACAGAAACAGTTTGAAGATAAATTTAAATTTGCATGAAATTAAATTGAGAGACGAAAATTAAATAAAATTAACTTTTCATTAATCATTAAAAATAATACAATAACTGAAAATTAAAAGACTACAATATTAAATCCTACAACTAATCTTGCTAAAAATTAAATCTATTTTAACCTACTCCTAATTAATTAAAAAAACTGAAAATAAAGAAAAAGCTCTCTAAAATTACACAAGTGAAGGGTTTTTATAGGCAAACCCTGGAAACCCTTCTCCTTAGCTTCATCTTTAAGCAACAAATCCTAGCCCTTCTTTTCTTCATTCTTCTTTCTCTCTCTTGATCATCGGCTGAAAATCAGTCTAGAGACACGGATTGCCAGCATGGAGAGTTTTTATTGGGTGATTGGGTATTGGTGACTTAATCCATCCAATCACAAGAAAGAATTAAGCCACGTATGAAAAAGGGGGACCATCCATATTGCTTGCTCCGAAAAAGTGGGGGAATTAATTCCAAACCGTGTGAATTACACGAGTAAGGAAAAACCCCCAAATTTCGTGGGTAAAATTGATGATGGGGTAATTAGGGTTTGATATTATTGGGTCTGTGTATAAAAATATGGGAGAGAAAGAGTTGGGTGAGAGAGGTAAATGTGTTTATTTGTTTCTTGGTTGTACCGAAATGTAAAAGTGGGTGGGATAGGTATTTTAATAGTTGTGTGAAGTTACACGTGTGGGGAGTGAGGGATTGTGTTGAATAAAACATTTATGGGATGTTGACTGACCAAAGTTTGACCGAGTAAAAACTTGTGTGAGGTGAGGAGGGGTGAAGTAATTTATTCGTGTGTTGTGAGGGTGTAGGCTAAGTTTATTGTGTGCGTGAGGGTGTAGGATAAGTTTATTGTGTGCGTGAGGTGCATGGTAGCATAAAAACCTTTGCTTTATTAAAACGTTTGGGGAAAATACATGGTACACGTGGGGTAAAACAAAAGATTTAAAAGTGTGAGTTATGGGAGTTGACTGAGGCCTAGACCAAACAATGTTAGTTAACTCCATCTGTTTCATTATTCATCAAATTAGGATTGGCCCAATTTTTAGTCACCTCATCCGTGTCATTATTTAGCCATTTGGGCTTGTTGATGGGCCTTGACCCGTTTATCTTTAAATTAAATTTTCCAAATGGGCTTGTGGGCCCAATAAGCAAATGTGGGACCCACAAGGCCCATTAAACTCAAATGATATCTAATCCACTAAGAACGAGCTCGATTTTCGGCTTTGTTGATCTTTTATTCAAAGTCGTGTCGGTTTTGACGGTTTTCGTGATCTTGGCACACTTTTGGTCTTTTGACTTTGTCTTCGTCTCTTTTTGGACTTTTCTTCAACATTTGACCATGAAATCCCGTGTTTTCTCTTCTTTTGATCATTTGTACCTATTTAAACACAAAAATATAAAACCACGCGTAATTCTGACGTTTACGATATAAAACACATGATTAGGTCTTGTTTTTCCTTGATTTTAGTGGAAAAAGGATAAGTGTTTACACACTTATTAACTGCTATAGGCCTATTGGTCTTGCAGGTCGGCTTCTGGTATATGGTGTGCCGAAATATGAGTATGTATCCTTGAAATGTGCAATCACTGTTGGCTATGATGAGCTTTAACGGCGCGGGGTGCAGCTGAGATTATGCATGCGTTGGCGTGGCAATCTGTCTGAGATTGTAGCCATGCCGTGCGTATCCAGTTTTTCCCCCTGAACGGTGCCATATCTGAGCCTATAAAAACTAACCCAAACGACATGCATATGACTGTATGGTGTGATCTACTGAGTTTTGCTTGCAGCGTGCCCAACTTGCCGTTCAAGCGTTCGCTGATGCCCTTCTAATTGTACCAAATACCTTGGCCGAAAACCCTAGACTTGACACTCAAGACGTGATAATTTCTTTAACTGTAATTTTCTCCACCCTTAGTTGTCTTAGTCTTATTATTATTATTATTTAAATTTCTAAATGCCTCTTAACTGTAATGTTCTTTTCACTTAAATTCATTCATTAGGGAGAGCATGACAATGGGAATGTTGTTGGACTAAATCAACACACCGGCGATCCAATTGAGCCACATATGGAAGGCATTTTCCACAACTATGTTGTGAACCGCCAAATCATCAATTCAGTGGTTCGTATATTTAAACGTCAATTACACAAGCTTATATGACCCGCAAAGACCATGTTTAACACAATGCCATTGTTTAAGGTTTGTGTAATTTCTGCTATGCTTTATTTCTAATGTTTTTACCAGTCTTTGCTTAAGTTTTTTCCATTCTTCACCATGACATTCAGAAAGAGCATTGGGTCTAGCTGGATCGCCGAAATATCAGGCCACATACGGTATCAAAGAGAACATCTCTTGGAGGTTCTAAATTGTAAGTCATTTTTCCTTTTGAGTTTTATGGTCAAATGCTATTACAACATTAAATTACATCACGTTTCAGTATTCGGTTCATTTTTTACTATGGCTTTTACTTTTACAGGCCATAGGGTAAGAGAACTTGGTTGTTTCAATGAGGCATTTTAAGTAGTCATAACAAAAACAAGGTATCCATTTAATTTGATGCATTTTGTGCTTAGGTAAAGATAGTTTCTCAGACTTGAAAAATTGATCGAGTTATTGTAGGGTTATCTTTTGTTACGGGTGTCGTGTGCAACCTTATTATTTGAGAGTTCATTTATCCATGAAACTGTTAGTATTTGTGTGCGAATGTTTGAAACCACAACTTGAGAACCCCGTTTTTTACCCTAAAAACGTTAGCCTTCTTCTTCAGAACGTACTGTATTTGATCCTTTTGAGTACGCCGACAATATGACTATGATGAAATTGGGAAAGCATCTAAGTAGCCGCATAAATTTTGGTTGCCCCTTGATTATAATCAATATTCGAGCTCTTGACTGGAACATCAACTTTTGCCCACAAGTAAAAGAAATTTTGCATTTGTAAACCTTCCCAAACCCTTTGTTACCAATGCCAAGTGCATCATCAAATTCATATGTTGCCAATTTGACTTTAGAAAATGAAAAAACGCGACACTACGTGTTGAGTGATAATAATAAGGTTGAATAATGTTTCTCGCCATTGTCTGTGTTCTGTATCTGCGTTATGTATTGATTGTTGATGTATGACTGCCATGGAAAATGTGTTCTTATGCTCATCATTAGTATCTTCCTGTCATTTCTATAAATAGTAGACAATAAAATTTAATACAGTTAGGGAAAATATAATAATACTCAAATTGTACATGTTGAAGATATTGTTTACAGTTTGTTGATGCATACTCACTACTGTAGGGAGCACCTTCCTTGATACAAGCAGTAGGAGCTCTGGGCTGGTCGATTTTGGTCACTTGGCCAATCTGGCTTCAAGTCGTAAAGGGTGATAATAACATCAGATAAAAGAACAAATGGAACACGTTTTATAACCTCCAATATTCTCGGAAACTTCTACAGGTGAATTACACAGCCATTCGTAGTTATGCATTGCTACCCGTGATTTGGTGCTCTAAAATAAATAGCATACGTTTCATGTCGATGTCATATGTTAAGGATAATTTTTATAATTTTTAGCTTATGTAACTCGCCTGAATTTATATGCAGGTTCCAAAACGTGAAAACTAACTCTCTGCAAACTAACACCAGTTGCCCCGAGTAACCCTACCTCTGTGAAACTGCATCATTTCAGGAATAAAGGAACATACAAATATTAGAAGATGAGTCGATATTTATCAAAATTACTATGAGAAAAACAGGGCTGAAAGTTGTTGTCATATGTTATTGGTGGTTTAAAATTTTACTGCAATAATTTTCATTAAGTGTTAATCTAATCATCAGTGATCATATGTTTCCTGAAAGTAAACTGTGGCTACAAGTTCTTAGCTTTTGTAACATTTTTATTAGCAAACTACGTACGGTACAACGGCTATAACCCGAATCTTAAACGTTTCATCATGTTAAATAACGACGACATCCATAAAAAACCACTAAAAACGTTGAAGCAAAGCGATACACCCAATTAAAAGTGGTGTTGAAGTCGGATATTTGTTTGTACAGGCCTGGGATAGACTTGGCAGGGGCAACTAAACTTTAGAGGTCTAATGCAATTCAAAAGAAATTTGTATTTGACACGTCCAAACTGCCATCTGAACATATAAAAGCATCTAGAAAACGCCCGCGCTTCCCTGCAGCGGAGCGCGGGCACCAAATCCTAGTATAATGTAAATTAGCAAAAACCTTGAATGTTGAAAATCAAATTATAAATAGAATTGTTGAAAAATACGATATTTATGGAAATGTTGATAATGATTATTTTTGGGAAGTTGAAATGTTGAATAATGAATACTTGAAACTGATTTAAAAATGTAACAGCTGTAAAACTCTATCATTCAAAAACATTGAATACCTAAAATCACACTACACAATCTCTATATATAGAACAAACTTGCTGTTGGGAATAAAATATAGCCAGTCCACTTGAACGCTGACAAGAGTAAAATAAGCGTTGATAGGAAGAAAACAAACGCTAACAGATCAAGCGTTGACAAAAAGAAGTCAAGCGTTGATAGGTTGAAGACAAGCACTGATGGAAAGATTTAGTCTACGCGTATATTGTTTCTAGTTTGTTTCTAGTAAAGATAAGTTCAACATTGTATTTTCTATAATTATCTTTACCTAGAATAGTTGATACATAGACTCTTGTACAAGGCTTCTTATGTCTATAAAAGAAGACCTTTAGGTTATTGTTCAATATAAGTTTTCATACGTTAAACACTTTCATTGTAAGCAAGTTTGTTATTATCAATCAAGTGAAAGTTTGTTTACATCTTTGTGTGTTCTTGTTTAAGTGGTAATTCCGCATAACACTTAGATTACTTTATACATATACAAAGGTTTCTCTACGTGTATAACTTGATCTAATCTCGTATACACAAGCTTAAACGATCTAAGTTTGGGATCAACAAGTGGTATCAGAGCTTGTTGAGAAACTTTTTGATCTTAAAGAACACAAGAACCCTAAAATCACCAAAACCCTAATTTTCACAAAACCCTAAAAACATCATGTCCAATCCAGAAGTAAACCCCTCCTCCTCAAACCCTAGCATCAAGATTCCCAAGCTTGATGCAAACAACTTTGAGCTATGGAAGTTCAACTTTGAGCAATATCTGGGGATCTATGACTACACTCTCTGGGAGATTAATGAATATGGAAACACATTCAATAAAGCTGAAAAGATTGCTAAAGCCATTGCTGCAAGAACTGCTGCTGCTGGATGTCCAGAAGCAGATAAGAAAGAAAATCCTGATGATGGTAGAGTTGTGTCTGCTGAAGATATAGCAAAGAAAAGGGTTGATATGAAAACCCTAAACATTCTGAAACTCTCTTTGGGACAAGAGAACCAGCATACATACAGAGGTTAAGAATCTGCAAAAGACCTTTGGGCAGCTCTTGAAGTTGCATATGGTGGAAATGATGATACTAAGGAAGAGAAGAAGAAGCAACTCATGCATGAGTATGCTGTTTTCAAGGCTCAACCTAATGAGAAGCTTAGCAGTGTGAGAAGCAGACTGCTTGACATTACAAGCAAGTTGTCCTTCATGGGGACACAAGTTGGTGATGTTGACATTATTGCCACTTTTCTTAAAAGCCTTGGTGATGCGTGGAAGATTGAGGCAAGATCTATACTTGCCAACAACACTCACAAAAGTTCTACTTTTGATGATATCTACAACAAACTGAGGCTGTTGGAGAATGAAACTCTTTTGGAGCATGGAAGTAAGTCTACCAATAGCAACATGGCCTTCTTCTCACATAGTGAAGGCCAATTTGATCAGAAGGACTCTTACATGCACCCAGTTACTGGATCAACATGTGTCAACGCTGGAACATATCCTGTCAACGCCTCACATTCAGACGCTGACACATACAAAAGTGACTCACCAAGAGTTAAGCCTGCTGGTTTGGATCTGGATACTGTATGTGCTTACATTGCTTCTTTGCCCAATGGTTCAGTGATTACATATGAGGACCTTGAGCAAATAAGTGATGAGCACTTGGAAGAGATAGATATAAAGTGGAACATGGCTCTTGCAAGTATAAGAGCAAACAGGTGGAATAGGAGGTTTTAGAAGAAGATGACCTTTAATGCAAAGGACACTACTGGATTTGACAAATCCAAGGTTGAGTGCTACAATTGTCATCGTATGGGGCACTTCATGAGGGAATGCAGATCTCCAAGAAGATCTGACGCTGGCAAACCCTCAAGCCAAATTGTTAAGGCTCAGGATCCTAAGGCCATGGTAGCAGTGCAAGAAATTGATGGTATTGGATGGGACTGGAGCTATTTGGCTAAGGATGGGGAAGAGGATAAAGCTTTGGTTGCTGAGATAGAAGAAGAAGAGCATGTTCAATATGCTCTCATGGCACACTCCTCCTCTTCATCAGATAATGAGGTATACGATGATGCTTTTTGTAGTAAGGGTTGTAGGTTAAATACTGAAAAACTTAACAAAGAGGTTTCAAGATTGTTAAGTGATGTGAGTACTGAGAGATGCAAATTGTCTAACTATCAAATTGCTCTCACTCAAACTGAGAAGACAGTTTTTGAGTACAAGAAAATGGAATTTGACTTAAAAGATAAAATAAATATCTTAAAACATGAGTTAAATGCTAGTAATGATATTAGAAACATCATGGAAAGGGTCAATAGTGAACTACAGGCTAAGTTAGATGAGGCTATTAAGAATAAGGATAATGTTGACCTTAAAATTCAGAGATTTGATAAGGCCTCACAAACCCTAGGAGAATGTGTTAATAAACAAAGGGATCTTAAGGACATGACTGGGATTGGGATGAAAGACTATACTGTGGTTCCACCACCAGCTGGGGACTTCTATGGTGTCCAAAGAAAGAACCTATCTTGGACTGGTTTACCAGAACTCCAAGAGGAGGAATTTATTCCTCTACCAAGAGTCATTATCCCAGTTGAAGAGTATAGAAAAAAGTTGACTGACCTGAATGAATGGAAGAAAGCCAACCCTACCTTGTTCGTTAAGGGTGGCTTGTTATGTGAAAGTCCTAATGAGTCTACCCCTATTAAAGTAACAAACCCAATCACTGGCAAGACAGTTGACCTTGGATCAAACACTGTTAAGAAACCTAGCATTAAGTATGCAAAAATGTATAGGAATACTAGGTCACCAAAAAGCCAAGTTAGTAATGATGGAACAGGTTTCTTCTCTTCTAGACCTTGGGTTGTGTCTAGAAAAGCCTGTTACACTTGTGGTAGCTTTTCACATTTAGCTTATAAGTGTGTCAATTCTTCCAAGGTCAACGCTGTCAAAAGGTCAAACATTGTCAGACCCAAAACTTTTGTGAAGCAAAGTCCACAAGTTGTTAGACCAGCCCCATTCTTCACTAAAAGGTCTAACACTCATGGATAAAGACCATTTCAAAAGACCAATACTTGGTCTAATAGGCAATGGGTTTCTGTAGCAAACCCTAGGTTCAACGCTGACAAGGGTAATTTCAGCATTGACAAGACCAAATCCAACGCTGACAAAAACGTTGCCAGACCTAAATATTTGCAACCACAGGTTAAGGGGTCTAAAGCTTCTTCAAGCTTGACATGGAGACCTAAGCAAGATCAAAACCCTAATTCTAATGGGCTTTCTATGACCTGTAACAGTTTTAATTATATTTCAAAGGTCATTACAAAACCTATTGGGGTTAACTGGTTGTTTCATCCAAAAAGGGATGAACAAGGGGTTGTTATGAGAACTAAGTCTGTTCTTGTTGAACAACCAGATGAATCCAAGTCTGCTCAGGCTTGGGTTCCCAAAGAGAACTAATTTGTTTTCTTTATGTGCAGGGCATTCAAAAACAGGTCAATGATTATGGATATTGGGACAGTGGATGCTCTAGGCACATGACAAGGAAGGAAGATTATTTAACTAACTTCACTCCCATTAAGGATGGTGATAAGGTTTACTTTGGAGGCAGATATGGAACTATCACAGGCAAAGGAACTCTTCTCACCAAGAACTTGCGTTTTCAAAACGTGTTTCTGGTAAAGGAACTTGATTACAATCTTTTTAGTGTATCACAAGTTTGTGATAACAAAAATAAAGTTCTGTTTACTGATACTAAATGCTTGGTGTTAAGCAAGGATTATAAAATCCCAGATGAGAAATATATTGACTATAGAACACCTAGACATAAAGACATCTATAATGTGAATCTTAATGGGATTAGGATGAATAATAATATGTCATGTTTTTATGCTAAAGCTTCAGTTGATGAGAGTAATCTATGGCACATGAGACTAGGGCACATAAACTTTAAGAATATAAACAGGCTTGTGAGACTTGGCTTGGTTGATGGTTTGCCTGAAAAGGCTTTCCACAATGACCACTCTTGTGTTGCATGTCTTAAAGGTAAGCAACACAAGGTCTCATTTAAGTCTAAACAGGTGCACTCTAGTTCTAAACCACTTCACTTGCTGCATATGGACCTGTTTGGTCCAACTAATATAGAGAGTTTGAATGGTAAATCATATTGCTTTTTCATCACAGATGACTTTTCTAGGTTTACTTGGACTTTCTTTTTAGCTATGAAAAGTGACACTGCTGACACTTTAATTGATTTTATTACTCAGATAGAGAAGAAAACTGGTAATGAAGTTAAAATGCTTAGAAGTGACAATGGTGGTGAGTTTAGAAATAAGCTTTTAGATGATTTTTGTGCCAAGAAAGGGATTACTAGGCAGTTTCGTGTTGCCAGAACCCCACAGCAAAATGGGGTTTTGAGAGAAAGAATAGAACCCTAATTGAAGCAGCCAGGACTATGTTGGCTGATGCTCACTTTCCCATAGCTTTTTGGGCTGAGGCTGTGAATACAGCTTGTTATGTTCAGAATAGAGCATTGGTCAACAAGATACAGAACAAAACACCTTATGAATTGCTTTGGGGAAGGAAACCTAATATTGGTTTTTTTAAACCTTTTGGTTGTCATGTAGTTGTACTTGATACTAGTGATGCCTTAGGTAAATTTAGTGCAAAAGGTGATGAAGGCTATTTCATGGTTTATTCAGTGCAGAGCAAGGGATATAGGGTTTACCTTAAAAAGGAAAAACGCATACTTGAAAGAGTACATGTTAGGTTTTTAGAGAGTAAACCTAGTGATCCTGAAAGTGGTCCAAATTGGTTGTTTAACTTGGAACCTCTATCTAGGACTTTAAGTTATATGCATGTCACTAATCCAGACATTGTGATGGTAACTTCAAATGTTGTGGAAGAACAAATTGTTGATGTTTCAGGTACACAGGTTAATGAAGAGGTTGGATCACAAGCAGACAAGTCATCTCCCATACAAGAGTATGTTACAATTCCCATATGGACAGATGCTTTTGCTGCTGCTGCTGCTGGAAAGGATAATGGTGGTCCCCAAGTACCACCAGTTAACAACATGCATGGTCCTTCAGGCGCTGACAAAGGAAAACCTAGCACTGACAGGACAAATTCAGACGTTGATGGCTCAAACGTTGACAACACCATTTTAGGCGTTGATAACCCAAACGCTGACAACCAAGGTTCAGGCGTTGACAACACTTTTGAGCATCTTTTCTCTTCAAATTTTGAACAAGGTGAACCTTCTAATTTACATGAAGAGGATCATCCTAATATTGATGAAAGAGAGTCTGAAGAAGATATTGGCAACTTGGAGAATGAGATTGAAGGCAACAGACTTTTTGAGGGAGGAGTTCTCACTTCTACTATGAAGAATCATCCCCCTTCTCAGATTATTGGGGATGTCATGACTCATGTTCAGACTAGAAGATCTCATCAGAATCTTGGTGGATTTATTGCCAATATACACAAGAAGGTTGATACCCCTCTTGTGCAAGCATGTTTGTTTGCCTGTATTCTGTCACAACAGGAACCCAAGAAGATCTTTGATGCTCTCAAAGAACCAAGTTGGGTGGAAGCAATGCATGATGAGCTTCACCAATTTGCAATTCAGGATGTTTGGGAGCTAGTTGATTGTCCCAGATATGTCAGACCTATTGGGACTAGATGGGTTCTAAGGAACAAGAGAGATGAAAGAGGTATTGTGGTCAGAAACAAGGCACGTTTAGTGGCTCAGGGATATACACAAGAGGAAGGGATAGACTATGAGGAGGTCTTTGCACCAGTTGCAAGGATTGAAGCTATAAGGATATTTCTAGCCTATGCTTCCTGCATGGGCTTCACTGTTTATCAAATGGATGTGAAGAGTGCCTTCCTCTATGGAACAATTTTTGAGGAGGTATATGTTATGCAACCTTCTGGTTTTGAAGATCCAAAGAATCCAGACAAGGTGTATAGAGTCAAGAAGGCTATGTATGGACTTCATCAAGCCCCAAGAGCATGGTATGGCACATTATCCACTTATTTGGTGGAAATGGATTCAAAAGGGGCACCATAGACCAGACATTGTTTACAAAGAAGGCTGGTAAGGATGTCTTACTTGTTCAGGTTTATGTTGATGATATAATCTTTGGATCCACCAATCCAAAGATGAGTGAAGACTTTTCCAAGCTTATGACAGACAAATTAAAGATGAGTGCAATGGGGGAGATGAACTTCTTTCTAGGGTTACAAGTTCAGTAGAAAGAAGATGGTATATAGTAGAGATCTTGAAGAAGTTTGGCTTTTCTCCACATGAAAAGAGGGCTACTACTCCTATGGATAGAGAACACCCTTGGGGAAAGCTTGGAAATGGAAAAGATGTGGATGTCAGGCACTATAGATCAATGATTGGTTCATTGATGTATCTCACAGCCTCTAGACCTAACATCATGTTTGTTGTGTGTGCATGTGCACACCATCAAGTGACTCCTAAAGAATGTCACCTTTATGCTGTCAAGAGAATCTTTAGGTACCTTAGATGTTATCCCAATCTTGGCTTGTGGTACCCAAAAGATTCACCTTTGGAGCTTATTGCATATTCAGACAGTAACTATGGAGGTGATAAGTTTGATAGAAAATCCACAATTGGTGGATGTCAATTTCTTGGGAGTAGGTTGATATCTTGGCAATGCAAGAAACAAACAGTGGTGGCCAATTCTACAACTGAATCAGAGTATGTAGTTGCAGCTGCTTGTTGTGGATAAGTCTTATGGATTTAGAACCAGCTGTTGGATTATGGGTATAATTTCATGCATACCAAGATATTTGTTGACAATAACAGCACTTTATGCATTATTAAGAATCATGTACATCATTCTAAAACTAAACACATAGAAATTAGACATCATTTTATAAGGGATTGTTTTGAAAAGGGTTTAATACAACCAGATAGGGTTGACACATAAGAAAATGTGTCTGATTTATTAACTAAACCTTTTGATGCTGGAAGGTTTCAATACTTGGTAACAAGTATTGGAATGATCAATCTCACTTAAATGTGTGTTTTGGGGTCTTTTTGTAAAAGTATGTACAGGATAATGCATTGTTATTGGTCTTTTTGGAGATTTAGATTTTCCACTATATTTTTCTAACACTGGCAAAGGTTACCTTAACGCTGATAAGTGTTATTGTGACGTTGTCAGCAATATATTTGTCTAACGCTGACAAAGGTTTCCTTAACGCTGACAAGTGTTATCGGGACGTTGTCAGCAACAATGTTAGTTTTGTGGTTTTAATCTAAATGTGCAGGTGGTGTTAGCATTATACCATTGGATACAGAGTTGTTTATGGATCCTTGGAGAATCATTTGAGCATGTTTTTATTTATGGATGATGGTTGGAATTTTCTATTCCTATCTTGACATAAATTTTTTATGTTCATGCATATTTTTGGCAACATATGTATCACAGTTTAAGGGGAGGTATTAGGAACCTTTAGGACTTTTGGGTATCCTTATGATACTCTTATCATAATTCTAGATTGTGTCCACAGGTGAGTATGAGTTAGTTTTACTAAATCATGAGGCACTGTAGCATGCAAAGTTGATATACTATGCATGCTGCCAAGACATTTTTGGCCTAGAATTGGTTGTGGTCTGTTGGGAGACTTGGGAATGATTTTATCATTGGTTTTACCTGGGAGTAACAAGGAATTTTATGAGATAACTTAGTTGTTAAGAGTTTTGGTTAGCAAGGGACACTAGAGGACTGATATGTCTATCTTGCATAAGCAAGTGTGCATAACTGGACAGTGCTTGCCGCCCTATAATAATTATCAACTTATAGGTTATCTTCACTAGGATAAATTACTTTGTTAAGGTCATTTTTCATTTTTATAATTTTTTATTTTTGGACGCTGACAAGTATTTTTCCAAGCGTTGTTGTGACCAATTTAGACGCTGGCATGGCTTTGGCAAACGTTGACAAGAATATAGCCGTTGGGCGTTGATGGGTTATTTTTGACCGTTGATACCCATTGGGACCTACCCAGTTGTTACTTTTTGACAAATTTTGGGGGCGTAATTTTGGGAGTAGATAACTTTCAATTAATGCATGAGATAACTTATTTTCTTTTCAATATTTTCATGATTATATTTTGAAAATAGTTGCCTCATTTTTTACCAATCACATGCATATTTCTCTCCTATATATTTGGCTCCTATTTTTAAACAGGGTACCTATCATTCTTGTCTAACGAATTTTCTCTTATACTTCATCTTTCTACATCATTCTCAAACGGCTTTCAACAATGGCACCAAAATTTAAACCAAGTGATTTGGTATTGGGATTCAGGAGTCAACACAACATGATAGCATATTTGGACGCTGATGATGCTCTGTTTCCCCAATACACCCAGATGGTGGCGTATTTGAATGCATCCCCAATTCGGTATGCTCTTTCTCATGCTCCTCTCATCTCTGTCACACATATTAAGCAGTTTTGGAACACTGTTAGTTCCTCAACAGTTAATAGAGTGACTACATTATCATCTATTGTTCATGGGCGCACATGGGTGGTTACTAAAGCCTTGGTTCGCCAGGCTTTGCATCTTGATGATGCAGATGGTATAACCACCCTTCCCATTCATGAAATAGAACAAGGACTAAGGGCTTTGGGTTATCCTTTCCCTGATGAGGGAACTTTAAACAAATATCATAAATAGGAGTTTCCCCCAGCCTGGAAGTACCTCATACATGTCATCTTACAATGTTTGAGTCCCAAGTGTACTGCATTCAATGAGATTAATAGATCCATTGCTAGTGTTATTGTGTACATTGCATGTGGGCAAAAGTTTAATTATTCTAAAATGATTTTTGATGGCATGTGTAAAAACAAAGGGAGTAAGATGACTTTAGCTTATCCCAGATTTATACAAATGGTTTTTGATGTCCAAAATTACTGCACAAGGGATCATGATGATTTTTATGAGATCCATGTGCAAAAGAAAGCTATTTTTGCAAAGATGAACTCACCCCCTCACCGTGACTTACCCCTCACCCAAGCTATGCTTGCTGTTATTGCAGCAGCACAACCCCAACCAGACCCTCAACCACCACTTGACCCAATACCAGAACCCTTCCCTTCACCACAACACATGCAAATTGACCAAGAACCCTTCGACGTTGACACATTAAATGTTGGCGTTGACACACCTAATTCAAACGTTGACACCATTCCTTCACAGACCCAAACACCCCTTAACCAACCCACATCCACCCAATCCACATCATCTTCTACCCCACCACAATATAGGTTGCAAAAACGCCAAAGGACTACTAGAGTGTTCTCCTCTAGTGGTCCTAGCCATGTAGCATAGAGAACCACCACCACAAGTGTGGTTAGAGCTATGGATGAGGCTGGGACTATTGGTTCTGGCTTAGATGCTGGCCAAGACAGTCCTAACATCTTTAAGACCTCATCCATGCCCCATGAATCTGATTTGGGAGGTCAAATACCCATTTTAGAGGAGGGCATATTGGAAGCAATGACATTAATGGAATTGACGGCTGTCTGCATTAGCTTGTAAAAGCAAAATGCAGACTTGGTACAAATTGTCAGTACACAAGGCCTTGAACTCAAGCAATTGAGGGAGAGGATTGTTATTTTGGAGAATGCTATCACAAGGCGTGGGATGGAGGAATCTTCTAAAGGGGAGGATGAGCATATTAATGTGAGTGATAAGGGCTCACATGATGGTGAATCTTTGGGTGTTGCTAAGGCCCTAACTAGTTTGAAGAAGCAACCAGGTTTTGTTAGATCTTTGGTAGCCCCTACAAATTTAGACTTGTCTTTACAGCTATGTTGGAGCAGATTACAAGAGGAGCTGAGACAGGTAATTTGTGCGTTGACAAGCAAAATTTGAACGCTGACACACCAAGCGCTGACATGAGCAAAGTGGGCGCTGACAAAGGATATTTGAGCGTTGACAGACCTACAGATGAGGTTGATGTATTCCAGTCATCATCCATCATCAAAGAAGTATCTTCACAGGTATTACCATCATCCTTACCCATCATTGATCCATTAGATAAGGGTAAGGGAATCATGGTAGAAGTAGAAGTTCCAAAGAATGCAGCACAGGTTGAATTTGATGGAAGGTTGGCTGCACAACTTGTGGAACAAGAAAGGAAGAAGGTTGGTGAATCACCTTTTGTTGCCACTTCAGAAGAACAAGAAGGAAGTGATGAAGCCAGTTGAAATTCAAGTGTGATGATAATTGAGCAACCTGAGAGGCTTGAATATGGTGATGAGTTGGCTAGAGAGAAGCTGAATGAGTTGAAATTGCAAGTAGATTTTGATATGCCAGAAGTTGTTCAGATGTACCATGCTTGGGAAGATAGGTGTATGGAGAATCCAGATTTGACTATTTCAGACCAAATATGGGGTTTGGAGATTCTTCTAAGAGTACAAAAAGACTGCAAGGTAATTCTGAAACACAGAGCTAGCAATATTCTCTCAATGTTGAAAAAGGATAGAAGGGAGATGTACTACATGCTACTCAGATGTCATGGAACAGGATGGACCTATAAGAAATTGATTGGATTATCCTTTGAAGAGTTGGAGTACAAGGCTTATCCCATTTGGGAAAGAGTGCAGGAAGAAAATACTCTAAGACTTCTTTCTGATGAGAGAAAAGAAGAACTTGTAGAAGAGATGGAGCTTAAGAAGGCAATGATTGTTCCCAGAACTTTGAAGAAGGGAGTCCCTCTTGAGTTTCCTAAAGATATGGATAGACTGGTGCCTAGTGAAGCTTTTATAAGAAGGAGCATTAAGCTCTCACCATTGGAAGCTTCAGATATGGTACAAGTGTTACCTCTTGATTCCAGAAACCCTATTATAAGCTATGAAGAAGATGAATGTGGGTTTTGGAAGATTGGCAGGTATGGGAAAGAGGTACACACTTTTACTACACTCATATCTCTTTTTGCAAGTGTTGATAGAGAAGACTTGGTAGACCTTTGGAGGTTGTTGGAAGCCAAGTATGAGACTGAAGCTCCTACTTCAGTCAATGCAATAAAACTTTGGTCAACATTCAAGAGAATGTGTGGACCAAGAGATGAAGATCCTGCTGTTTGGAAGGATCTTGAAGATGACCTCAGTGGTCTTCAATGGCGTTTGTATTCAGCTGCTGGTGTGTACTACTTGAGCTCTACAAAGTTTGCTGAGTATCTACTTGTAGATGGTCAGTATTACATGTCCAAAGAAGTTTTGGAGAAGATGAAGACAACACAGCTGGAGATTGATTATTCAAGTGACGTGGCCAAAGATTTGATCAGACATATTTATTACCAATATGATAAATGTTGTAAGATTCCTCCTAGCTCTTAATGTTTATTCAGAAACTTGATTACTAGAGTAGATATCAAGTTTAGGGGAGGATTGTTGGGAATAAAATATAGCCAGTCCACTTGAACGCTGACAAGAGTAAAGTAAGCGTTGAAAGGAAGAAAACAAACGCTGACAGATCAAGCGTTGACAAGAAGAAGTCAAGCGTTGATAGGTTGAAGACAAGCACTGATGGAAAGATTTAGTCTACGCATATATTGTTTCTAGTTTGTTTCTAGCAAAGATAAGTTCAACATTGTATTTTCTATAATTATCTTTACCTAGAATAGTTGATACGTAGACTCTTGTACAAGGCTTCTTATGTCTATAAAAGAAGACCTTTAGGTTATTGTTCAATATAAGTTTTCATACGTTAAACACTTTCATTGTAAGCAAGTTTGTTATTATCAATCAAGTGAAAGTTTGTTTACATCTTTGTGTGTTCTTGTTTAAGTGTTAATTCCGCATAACACTTAGATTACTTTATACATATACAAAGGTTTCTCTACGTGTATAACTTGATCTAATCTCGTATACACAAGCTTAAACGATCTAAGTTTGGGATCAACACTTGCTAGAGGTAAACAACACAAAAGTTTACTCTCACAAAAACATTCTGAAAGCGAGCATCATATAATGATGACTACCATTTTTCCAGTAGTGCTTGCAAAAAATGTTCCAAGAAAACAAGATGTTAACATGTTTGATCTCCATCAAATGTCGCGGTAATTCTTCCTTTTTAAAAATTATGGTCTGGTTCGATATATATTCTGTTCTTTTAAAGTATAATTTGTATAAGCTAATTAGATGACTGATTTTTTTAACAGTGGAAAGTATGTACTTTATATAACAAACAAAGAACACGTGAACCACCCACTAAGACACTAGGAGGCCAGGGGAACAAAGATTACATACAAAAATAGGAACGTCCAATGGATCCAGTTTATATGAGGTTTTCTTAACCTAAATGCTATCCAAATAAAAGACGTAAAAATTCACCTCGTTCTGAAATCTCTATAAAATCCAAGAGTCCTTTGAACGACATCAGTTAGAGAATAGAATGGCTTGTGTTATATGATCTTTAATTAGTTACATGTTTATAAGATGTTGGGTTTATTTAAGGTTTAGGTTCTATATCTTATTACGGTTTCATTTGTAACAAAACAATCATCTTTGCATTTATCAATGGAGAATGAACCATGCATGAATATGTTCATTCCAATATTCTGTCAAAAAAAAATACAAGACATGGTTTAAATTGTATTTAAAATATCTCTACTACACTAATGTGTTTCATGATAAAAGTCCCTATATCATCTACTCTTACTTAGAGATTCATTTGTATCAAAACAATCATATTTGTGAATTAAATGAGTTTGATTACAAGTTAGATAAATAATGTCTTTTATATGCTAGCAACATGTCAAAGTCCAAACTGCTGACAATGACCATAATTTAGTAGCACATTATTCACCTACGATGACTCCGAGCTATCTAAAAAAGTAGTCTTCTTGAAAGTAGTCGTCTCACTATATCGAGTCAGAAATCCAATTATACCAATAAAAATGTAGGGTTTCCTTAGGGGTTTGGTTTTTTTTATCTTAATTAGGATTTTATGTGTATGTTACTAATGGATAATGAACCATTAATGTATATGTTTTTTTAATATTGTACGTGTTGAAAAAAAATATTTCTTCAAAACGCTTAGTAGAGATTTCATTTATCTAAAAAATCAATTCTTTCTTTAATTGGTAATAATTTATTTATTCAGTTTTAATTATTTTTATATATTTAATTAAAAAAACTTAAATATAGTACTATAATTGGTCAAAAATTAATATAAAATTGCTTATGTGCGTTTTTTCTAAAAAAAATTGGTTGAAACATATAAGCGTTAAAATTTTAATAAATAAAACTTAATAAAAAACGTAAGTCAACTGTGAAATACGAACTTATGGGTTAAATTAGAAAAGTGTACAAATAAAACCAACCAAATACAAGAGACCAAGCCATTCCTCCATTATTTTTATTAAAACATAACCTTCACAGTCGAACCTTAAAAAATATTGGAGATAATATATTTCAATTTACATGTGGGTGACTGTGAAGATAGTTTCAGCAAGGACACAATATATTTCCATGGATTAAAGGTATGATTTTTTTAGTTTGTTAAAAAATTAGATACGACTTTTAGTTATTCTATTTGGGGTTTTCATCAAATTTTATTACTGGCCTTGAGAGGAATCTGGCTCATTGTGCTAAAGATCTTACTTCATGGAGTCGCACGCATTTTGGAAATAACCAGAAGGCTATTGAAGAGCTTACAAATGAGTTGAGGCGTATCCAATCATCATCTCCTACGGATTCTAACAACGCAACACAGGACTTTTATGAAAAAAGTTAGAAGAAATATGGCGTAAAGAAGAAATGTTTTGGCACCAACGTTCAAGAGTAAATTGGATTAAATTCGGTGACCAGAATACCCGTTTCTTTCACCTGTCAACAATACACAGGGGCCAACGAAATGCAATAACTATGTTAAAAAAATGAAGAGGGCCAGTGGGTTGATGACCCTGTAGCCCTTAACACCTTGATTCGAAATCACTTTACGTCAATTTACACATCCGTTGGTGTTAGGGAATTTGGCGATGTTTTTGGATGCAATTCAACCTGTAGTTACCGACGATATGAACTCATCTTTAGAAGATACTGTTGGGGATTATGAAATTGTTTGTGCGGTTAAGCAATTAGGGGTGTATAAGTCACCAGGTAAAGACGGGTTCCCAGGTTTGTTTTTTAAGAAATATTGGCCAATTGTTGGAAACTCGGTGTGTAATGTTGTAAAACAGTTTTTTATAACTGGAATTATGTCACCTTCTCTTAACAAAACTCTTGTTGTGCTTATTCCTAAAATTCCTGCACCCGAAGAGGTTGGTCACTTCCGTCCCATTAGCTTATGTAATTTTGTTTATCGTATTATTAGCAAAATCATGGCGAACAGGCTTAAACCTCTTATACATCACCTAATTACCCCACAACAATCAGCCTTCATTCCAGGTAGGCTCATCCAGGGTAGCATGGTCATTGCTAACGAAGCTTTTCATTATATTCGACACAAAAATAAAGGCCACCAACGATTCATGGCGCTTAAACTTGACCTTAATAAAGCTTTTGACCGAGTTGAATGGGATTTTCTTATGGCTACTTTAAAGAAGATGGGGTTTGTGGATACATGGTGCCAAAGGATTTTAGCATGTTTAACTTCATACGAGTTTGAATTCTTGATTAACGGAGAATCCATAGGCAATGTTCGGCCTACTCGTGGTATTTGACAAGGTGACCCTTTATCGCCATACTTGTTCATTATTATTGCTGATGTATTAT